>CM024789.1:16524539-17037476 GCA_014281875.1 Nibea albiflora | reverse complement strand
GAAAGCCCAACACTTTTGCCTGAAACACAGCCAAAAAGTCAATGGAGTTCCATTTTTCGTCGAAAAAATCGGCACGCTTGACTTTGACGTGCCGTCACGGCTACTCCCTTTGATTTAACGTTAAAATTCTTACTCAGATGTCAACTCCAAGGCCTTGACAACATCTACACCTAGTTTGAGGTGGATATGGTCAATATTTTGCGAGCTGGACGCCATTTCGTAAAAGTGGTCTTTTCTGTCGCCACTAGGAGGCGCTGTGAAATTCTCCAAATATTTTTATGGAAATGTATTCTAGGCCAGACTGTGATTATATATCAGAAGTTTGATGAAGGTTGGAGTATTTTTGGCAAAGTTATAGCACGTTGAAATTTCACGCCAAACGCCCCAAATTTCGTGGCCCCGCCCCTCTGATGCAGTAAATCTGAACCTCACGATTTTGATAACTTTTCATAGTCGAGGCCTCAAGAACACACACGGTAAGTTTCAAACAGATAGGATGAAAGCTGTAGGAGGAGTTCGTTCAAATACGACCCCTGAAAATGACCCCAAAAACACGAAAACGCCAACTTTGAAACAAAGTGCCCGCCGTACGCTTCGCCGTAGCCCGGGTCACCAAGAGACTTTTTTGTGCGGCCTGGGATGTTACATACTCCCGCTAAATTTCGTACACGTGGATGAAACCGTGTCGAGGGGCTCCTCCGACAATCGAAACGTAGGTGGCGCCGTAGAGCCATTTTCGTCCGTCCATGTGTGAGACCCCCAAAATATGTCAATTTACGCCCCACTTTGGGGGGGTAGGCAAATTTTCGCAACTTTTCGAGTACATATAGGCAGTCGAAAATGCGATTTTACTTGATTAAGCATAAGAATAAAAAAAACTATGAAAAATTAAAGCTGCAAGCAGCGTTGAACGGGCCCTCGCACTCCCACGCAACTCGACGGCTGGCACGTCGGAAGGCACCAGTCGGAAGACGCGCGAACCGCTTTCAAAGCATTTCGCTCAATCGAACACACACATTAGCCAGAATCGGGACAAGGTCAAATCTGACGGAGCGCCACGCCCACATTCTTTCATCAAAATTCATAATTTTGATAACTTTTACTCAGGAAGTCTATATGAACCTAACTACCAAGTTTGAAGTCAATTGGATGAAATCCCTAAGAGGAGTTCGTTCAAATAGGACCCCTTGTCCACCAGAACGATGCACTAAAAATGGTGATTTTAATTCTTAAATATCTCGCTTCCTGTCAATTTTAGCCCATTGCTCCAAGAGACTTTTTTGTAGGTCTTGCCATGTTCTACAATGTGGCTGAGTTTCATAATTCTATGTCCAAACTTGTGGCGGGGCTGCGTCAAAGAAAAATTCAAGGGGGCGCTATAGAGCGATTTCGCCCGCCCCCTAATTACATATGCAGCCGATCTTTGCATCTTTTTGGTCTTAATAACCACGAGAAGTTTGAGACAGCTCTGACAAAACATATGAAAACACCACAGCTTGTGATTAAAAAACAGCCAAAAAGTAAAAGGAATTCGAATGTTGGAGCAAATTTGATGGTGCGCCACGCCCACATTCTTTCATCAAAATTCATGATTTGATAACTTTTACTCAGGAAGTCGATATGAACGTAACTACCAAGTTTGAAGTCAATTGGACAAAATTCCTAGGAGGAGTTCGTTGAAATAGGACCACTTGTCAACCAGAACGATGCACTAAAAATGGTGATTTTCATTCTTAAATATCTTACTTCCTGTTCATTTTAGCCCATTGCTCCAAGAGACTTTTTTGTAGGTCTTGCCAGATTCTACAATTCGGCTGAGGTTTCATAATTCTGTGTATAGAACTGTGGCGGGGCTGCGTCAAAGAAAAAATCAAGGGGGCGCTATAGAGCGATTTTGCTCCGCCCCCTAATTACATATGCAGCCGACTTTTGTAACTTTTTGTTCTTAACAACCTCAAGAAGTTTCAGACAGCTCTGACAAAATTTATGAAAGCACCGCAGCTTGTGATTAAAAAACAGCCAAAAAGTCAAAGGAGTTCGAATGTTGAATCAAAGGGTGAAATTTAATGGAGCGCCACGCCCACATTCTTTCATCAAAATTCATGATTTTGATAACTTTTAGTCAGGAAGTCTATATGAACCTAACTACCAAGTTTGAAGTCAATTGGATAAAATCCCTAGGAGGAGTTCGTTCAAATGTGACCCCTTCTCAACAGGCCAAAACAGCAAAAATGGTGATTTTCACGCCTAAATATCTCACTTCCTGTTAATTTTAGCCCATTTCTCCAAGAGACTTTTTTGTAGGTCATGCCTTCATCTGCAATTCGGCTAAGGTTTCATAATTCTGTGTCCAAAACTGTGGTGGGGCTGCGTCAAAGAAATTTTCAAGGGGGCGCTATAGAGCGATTTTGCCCCGCCTCCTAATTAATTATGCAGCCGAATTTTGCATAATGTTGCTCTTATTTACCACAAGAAGTTTCAGACAGCTCTGACAAAGTATTTAAAAGCCCAACACTTTTGCCTGAAACACAGCCAAAAAGTCAATGGAGTTCCATTTTTCGTCGAAAAAATCGGCACGCTTGACTTTGACGCGCCGTCACGGCCACGCCCTCTGATGAAACGTTGAAATTATTTCTCAGATGTCAAGACCAAGGCCTTGACAATATCTCCAGCTAATTTGAGGTGGATATGGTCAATATTTTGCGAGCTGGACGTCATTTCGTAAAAGTGGTCTTTTCTGTCGCCAGTAGGAGGCGCTGTGAAATTCTCCAAATATTTTTATGGAAATGTATTCTAGGTCAGACTGTGATTATATATCAGAAGTTTGATGAAGGTTGGAGTATTTTTGGCAAATTTATAGCACGTCGAAATTTCACGCCAAAACGCCAAATTTCGTAGCCCTGCCCCTCTGACGCAGTAAATGTGAACCTCACGATTTTGATAAGTTTTCATGGTCGAGGTCTTAAGAACACACACGCCAAATTTCAAACAGATAGGATGAAAGCTGTAGGAGGAGTTTGTTCAAATACGACCCCTGAAAATGACCCCAAAAACACGAAAACGCCAACTTTGAAACAAAGTGCCCGCCGTACGCTTCGCCGTAGCTTGGGTCACCAAGAGACTTTTTTGTGCGGCCTGGGATGTTACATACTCCCGCTAAATTTCGTACACGTGGATGAAACCGTGTCAAGGGGCTCCTCCGACAACCGAAACGAAGGTGGCGCCGTAGAGCCATTTTTGTTCGTCCATGTGCGAGACCCCCAAAATATGTCAATTTACGCCCCACTTTGGGGGGGTAGGCAAATTTTCGCAACTTTTCGAGTACATATAGGCAGTCGAAAATGCGATTTACTTGACTAAGAAAAAGAATAATAAAAAAAAAAAAAAAAAATAATTAAAGCTGCAAGCAGCGTTGAACGGGCCCTCGCACTCCCACGCAACTCGACGGCTGGCACGTCGGAAGGCACCAGTCGGAAGACGCGCGAACCGCTTTCAAAGCATTTCGCTCAATCGAACACACACATTAGCCATCTTTTTCTTTGGCCACTGGGAGGCGCTGTGAAAATCAGCAAATATTTTTATGGAAATGTATTCTAGGCCAGACTGCCGTTATACATCAGAGGTTTGGGGGAGATTGTAGTGTTTTTCGCAAAGTTATAGCACGTGGAAATTTCATGGTAAAACCCCAAAATTCGTGGCCCCGCCCCCTCTGACGCAGTAAATCCGGAACTCACGATTTTGATAACTTTTCATGGTCGAGGCCTTAAGAACACACACGGCAAGTTTCAAACAGATAGGATGAAAGCTCTAGGAGGAGTTCGTTCAAATATGACCCCCGAAAATGAGCCCAAAACCACGAAAACGCCAACTTTGAAACAAAGTGCACGCCGTACGCTTGGCGATAGCGCAGGTCACCAAGAGGCTTTTTTGTGCGTCTCAGTACTTTACATACTCCCCGCTAAATTTCGTACACGTGGATGAAACCGTGTCGGGGGCTCCTCCGACAACCGAAACGTAGGTGGCGCCGTAGAGCCATTTTATACGTCCACGTGCGAGACCCCCAAAATACGTAATTTTACGCCCGACTTTGGGGGGGTAGGCAAATTTTCGCAACTTTTCGAGTACATATAGGCCGTCGAAAATGCGATTCATTTAGGAGAAGAAACGTCCAAACGAAAAACAATGGTTTTTTGCTCGGGCCCAAATAATGGTGATTTTCATCCTCAAATATCTCGCTTCCTGTTCATTTTAGGCCATTGCTCCAAGAGACTTTTTTGTACGTCTTGCCATGCTCTACAATTCAGATGAGGTTTCATCACTCTGTGTCTAAAACTGTGGCGGGGCTGCCTGAAAGAAAAGTTCAAGGGGGCGCTGTGGGAAAAAGTTCCCCCCCGCCCCTAGGTTTTTTATGCAGCCGAAAGATGCATAATATCGGTCTTAACAACCACAAGAAGTTTCAGACAGGTCTGACGAAATATATGAAAGCAACACCGCCTTTGCCGTATAAAACAGGCAAAAAGCAAATGGAGTTTGGAGGTCGTATCAAAGGGTCAAATTTGATGGAGCGCCACGGCCACGCCGTTTCATCGAAACTCATGATTTTGATAACTTTTAGTCAGGAAGTCTATATGAACGTAACTACCAAGTTTGAAGTCAATTGGACAAAATCCCTAGGAGGAGTTCGTTCAAATATGAACCCTTCTCAACCGGCCAAAACAGCAAAAATGGTGATTTTCATGCCTAATATCTCGCTTCCTGATAATTTTAGCCCATTTCTCCAAGAGACTTTTTTGTAGGTCATGCCTTCATCTGCAATTCGGCTAAGGTTTCATAATTCTGTGTCCAAAGCTGTGGTGGGGCTGCGTCAAAGAAATTTTCAAGGGGGCGCTATAGAGCGATTTTGCCCCCGCCCCCCTAATTAATTATGCAGCCGAATTTTGCATAATATTGCTCTTAATTACCACAAGAAGTATCAGACAGCTCTGACAAAGTATTTGAAAGCCCAACACTTTTGCCTGAAAACACAGCCAAAAAGTCAATGGAGTTTCAATTTTTCGTCGAAAAAATCGGCACGTTTGACTTTGACGCGCCGTCACGGCCACGCCCTCTGATGAAACGTTGAAATTATTTCTCAGATGTCAACTCCAAGGCCTTGACAACATCTACACCTAGTTTGAGCTGGATATGGTCAATATTTTGCGAGCTGGACGTCATTTCGTAAAAGTGGTCTTTTCTGTCACCACTAGGAGGGGCTGTGAAATTCTCCAAATATTTTTATGGAAATGTATTCTAGGCCCAGACTGTGATTATATATCAGAAGTTTGATGAAGGTTGGAGTATTTTTTGGCAAAGTTATAGCACGTCGAAATTTCACGCCAAAACGCCAAATTTCGTGGCCCCGCCCCTCTGACGCAGTAAATCTGAACTTCACGATTTTGATAAGTTTTCATGGTCGAGGCCTTAAGAACACACACACAAAGTTTCAAACAGATAGGATGAAAGCTGTAGGAGGAGTTTGTTCAAATACGACCCCTGAAAATGACCCCAAAAACACGAAAACGCCAACTTTGAAACAAAGTGCCCGCCGTACGCTTCGCCGTAGCTTGGGTCACCAAGAGACTTTTTTGTGCGGCCTGGGATGTTACATACTCCCGCTAAATTTCGTACACGTGGATGAAACCGTGTCGAGGGGCTCCTCCGACAATCGAAACGTAGGTGGCGCCGTAGAGCCATTTTTGTCCGTCCATGTGCGAGACCCCCATAATATGTCAATTTACGCCCCACTTTGGGGGGGTAGGCAAATTTTCACAACTTTTCGAGTACATATAGGCAGTCGAAAATGCGATTTTACTTGATTAAGCATAAGAATAAAAATAATAAAAAAAAAATAAAAAAAATAATAAACATTTGAAAAACAATAGGGCCTCGCACACAGTGCGTGCTCGGGCCCTAATAAACATTTGAAAAACAATAGGGCCTCGCACACAGTGCGTGCTCGGGCCCTAATAAAAAAAAAAATAATAAACATTTGAAAAACAATAGGGCCTCGCACACAGTGCGTGCTCGGGCCCTAATAAACATTTGAAAAACAATAGGGCCTCGCACACAGTGCGTGCTCGGGCCCTAAAAAAAAATAATAAACATTTGAAAAACAATAGGGCCTCGCACACAGTGCGTGCTCGGGCCCTAAAAATAATAAACATTTGAAAAACAATAGGGCCTCGCACACAGTGCGTGCTCGGGCCCTAATAAAAACGAAAAAAAATAATAAACATTTGAAAAACAATAGGGCCTCGCACACAGTGCGTGCTCGGGCCCTAAAAAAAAAATCTGTATAAATAGATCCACCCTTCATGCTAGGTCGAATCACAGGCTGGTACAGCTCTCGCACTCCAGTTTCAAGTTGACCGTCGGCAGAGGAAGCAGAAAGATGGGTGAGTGTTTGTTATGCTGTTGCTTTATATGTTACTATTACTTCCGGATGCGTATTGCTGCCATGCCAGACATATAAAATGTATCACTATCACGTTATAAGGTCTTTATTTATGCTGCTAAAAATAAAGCTAGAGTAGTTTAGTGTAGTCCATTAATCCACCTGGATAGGCTCTTTGCCCGATCCGAGCGTCTGATTGGCGGCCTCAGCTTGACGTCGGGCGGGTGGAGCCTTCGGTGTCCCTCCAGCTGATCAGTGAGACTGGTTGGACTGGTTTTTCACCTGTAGCCCGCAGCACTATGCATTTCCAAATTCCTTCTTAATGTACGCATCACAGTATCATCCACTGTGCTCAGTAAGAATTGAACGCCAGCATGAAATACACCTCAGTGAAGCCATGTGAGACCTACTCCTCAGTCAATCCGCACGCCTTTCCTCATTCAGACAACATGGCTGGTGTCATTACAATTCACACTTATCAAGTTACAACATGTAACCTTTCACGTTTTAACAATATACGTTATACAAACTCACATTAGTTGCTCTTGGTAGTTTCTGTAACTGTAAAGTCCCTTTAAGTCCTCAATGCTTGATTTGTGTGTTGAGAAATAATCAAAAGACTAAAAAAATGAATATTTGCAGGTTATGGAAACATTAAGAATGTTCAGACCACTGGTGCGTCAGAGCAAACATCTCAGCAGGACAAACTGGGATACTCAGGTAAACTGTATAGTACCCACACACAGGAGCTGATTTAATGATAAACGGTGGGGAAACTAAAAATCATGCAGCCTTCATCATGTGCATCCACAGTGCAGCTATGGATTAAAAAATAGATGCATTTGTTTCACTGAGGCAATAGTTCTGTGATTTCCCTCTAAAGGTGTGAGGGCATCACATGCGATGGCAGCAGAAGATGCAGGCCGAATGGAAAAGTACAGATCTAAAATCAACAGTGTTGGACGTAGATATGATATTGATCCAGCTCTCATCGCTGCAATCATCTCCAGAGAATCTAGGGCTGGAAATGCACTAACTAATGGGTGGGGAGACTATGACCCACGGAGAGGACAATACAACGCCTGGGGACTGATGCAGGTTGTAACAACTACTACTGCTTTACCCGCATCCTCTCACGTTAAAGCCTCACGTTACAATACAATAACAGCTGTGTTCATTCTGTAGGTTGATGTCAATCCGAACGGAGGTGGGCACACTGCAAAGGGCGCATGGGACAGCGAGGAACACCTCTGCCAAGCTACTGAGATCTTGGTTGATTTCATCAAAGCGATTCGCAACAAATTTCCTGGCTGGAGCACAGAGGAGCAGCTGAAAGGTTTGTTTTACTGAAACAGTAAGCTCATACATGCATCAGCTCTTTTCAGACTTTGCTCTGCTTCATTCTCATTTGTATTTGTCTCTGCAGGAGGGATAGCAGCCTACAATATGGGGCCTGGAAGTGTCAACGACAGAGATGTGGATAAAACAACAACAGGCAGAGACTACTCCAATGATGTTGTTGCCAGAGCTCAGTGGTACAAAGACAATAAAAACTATTAACAGGTCAAGCTGTCCGCAACAAAGATCTCCAACAACATGACAGAAACATTCTGTAATGTGTGCCTGTGTCAAAACGTATGCTGAATAAAGAAACTGCAAAGCATCTCTGTCTGCTGTCTCTGATTTTTGAACTCTTGCTGTGATAATTTGCACTGCTGTTGGAGAAGCTCCTGGCTTTAGATATGTGGCTTAACACCGATGCTATCCTACATTCATTCAAGCACTTTGTTGCAACTCCTTTCAAAGTGAGAGATGTAATGAAATCATGTAGTGTCAACTAGCCTGTGTCAGACAATAGAAGTCATGTGGAGAAATAAACAACGCTTCCCATCTCTTATATATTGATACTGATTTCAGTCTTTAGTAATGCCATTCATTATTTTGTTGAGAAACACATGATTCTTTTTACAACAAACACAAATAATGGTCAACCTTCTGGCATATAAATATAAAACGTTGTATTTGAGAGTAACTCAGAATATTTGACATTTTTATAACTCAACAAGTACATAGTGGCTTTAAGTTAATCATGACTAACATGACTTTGACTTCATCATAACAGCAACACAGTCAGTAGTTTTCTGTCCTGAATGTGTTTCCGCTCGTCGAAAGGCGAAGGCGTTCACTCGGCTGTGTCAGAGTCAGCGGTAGGTGCAGTGGTGCTCCTGGTGCTGCCGCAGGTCCACTTTGTGCTGGAAGCCGTAGAAGCAGCGGGGGCAGCGGTAGGGCCGGTCGTCCCTGTGTTTACGGCTGTGGGTGATAAGGTTGGAGCTCTGGCTGAACGCCTTCCCACATATCTGACACACATGGGGCTTCTCCCCTGGCACACAAACACAGCACAGGTCATTTAAGTGCACAGGGCGTTCAAACTGTAAAGATTTAACACACACTGTTCTGACAGTTTAAAAGCAAATTATGCAATTTCTGGTAAGAGGAATAGCACTATATTTCCTTATTTAATTCAGTTACCTCATGCGTACATCTTGAAATAGCTTATTTTGTCCAACCAATACTTCAACCTAAAGATATTCAGTTTAGCATTTGTGCTTAAAATATCATTAAAAATAATCGTTGGTAATAGACAATCCTGTAATCCTGTGGGTAAACAGCTCAAACATGGCTCTGTCCAAAAGTAAATCCAGCTAATGTGCCAGCACATCTGAAAATGTAACTAATGCATTACATCTGATTTGTTTTTATCGGTACCAAAAATGAAGTGTAAAAACAACAAGTTGTGGTTTTACAGCGAGTTGTGCTGAATTATTTATACAGCGTTTTTACACTTTGGTTTTTGTACAGATTTTCAAACAAACTGCAGGACACAGATACACACATACATACAGTATATTGCAGTGATGTTCCTATGTTCATTTTGGCAGTAATGATCCAGTTTCAAATACGAATATTAAATGGAAAAAATTGTCTGCTTTTTGAATATACTATGTTGACACATAAGTGAATGCCAGATGATCATACAAACTGTGTTTTTGACCACTGTTAATAAATACGTTGTTGTTGAGAGTAGTATAACTTAAAGGGGTTATTTTGATGGCAAAATACAGCATAAACATGTCTAAACACAAGACATTCGGTTGGGTTAACAGACAATATTGTGAATTTGAGCTTACAGGCTGCATGCAGTGGTGATCAGTTACTATTGGCAATCTGCAGGCTTTCATATATCACAACCTCATAAACCCACCGGTGTGTATGAAGGTGTGTTTCTTCATGTCCGACTTCTGGTGGAACCTTTTGCCACAGTACTGGCAGGGGTAGGGCCTGGTGTCTGAATGTATGAGCAGATGAGTGGAGAGGGTGGAGGAGCGCTTGAACACTTTTCCACACACTGTACACCCAAATGTCCTCTCCTAAAACAACAGACACTGTAGTTATGGATTCAGAGGTGTCCATATGCGTAAGAAATCGGTCATTTTAGTGAGCATTGTGCATTTTGTTCAAAGTTGTAACAAGCTAAATCCATGTAAAAAGAAATATGATGCTGACCTTGGCCCTGCCTATTGATTTCTCAGTATTGGTCCTGCTGGATTTGATGTGTGTTGGTAGTAGAGATGTTCTGTTGCCGTGACTTTTTGACATGTGAGTCTTCAAACTTGACAGGCATGAAAATATCTGCAAAGACAAGATTAAGACAGTTGTCAACACTGGAAACTGAAAAATATTTTTAAGGCTAATTTTTTCACATTACATTTCTGGTTCAGTTTTTCAACTTTTGCTTGCTTCGGTCAAATGTTACGGCACTGATGTACCTGTATGATGATGCATGTTATTGTCAAAAACTCAAGTTAATAACAGTTTCTTTTGCCGTAAACGTCACTAAACACGCTGAATTTTGCTTTGTTGGTCTGAACTTGGATATGTGGGTCAGTAGCAAATGTTAGCGCGCTAACATGCTAAACTAAGATGATATATGTTGTAATCATGATACTAGTTTTAGCATCGTCAATTTTGCAATTGTGAGCATGTTAGCATGATGATATTTGCATTTAGCTTTAAGAACCACTGCTTTAGTACATCCTATTAGAGGGTTGTACTCTTGTCGTCTTGCAAGTTTTTTTTGTCATTTCTGTAGGGTGCTATAGCAAAAAAATCTCCTTCCATTGGGGTCCATAGTCTGACAAAGTCTGATAACCACCGTTCTCCTGCACTGAGGTTCATTGTAAAGGAAATAAAGTTAATTTAACTCAAAGTTGTATCTTCTAGTCTGTCTTTTCACTTAAACAGTTTTCCCCTGAGTTGTTCAATTTAATGTAGCGGACAGAGTTCATACTTTGCTGCAGAGTGGACACTCTTGACTCGGAGCACTGATCTTTGTGCAGCCACGGCTCCTGGTCTCCCTCAGGATCTGTGGGTACTGAGTCAAGTCTCCCAGGCCATCAGACAGTTTGTTGTCTGGATATCCTGAGCTCATGTGAGACCTGGACCATGTTGCTGGTGTTGGAGACTCCACTTTCCCAACGGGCCCAAAATTATTTGAGTTGACAAGACTGCAGGGTTTAACAGCTCTACAG
Organism: Nibea albiflora; assembly: GCA_014281875.1. Classification (NCBI taxonomy): domain Eukaryota; kingdom Metazoa; phylum Chordata; class Actinopteri; family Sciaenidae; genus Nibea; species Nibea albiflora. The sequence goes on along the minus strand of CM024789.1, from coordinate 17,026,454 downwards.
TCTGAGTACAAAAACAGACAGGTGAGTTGACTGGTTATACAAACTGAATTTGATTAATGTATCACGTGCACCATCTGACTTTTCAAAGAATTGGTCAAACAACAAATAAATATAAGAAATAAATTATATGTCCTGTCCCCGGTTTTGACTCATCAGTGCTGCACAATGTAAATCATTTTATTTGAAGTTATCTAGAAAGTGTATTTTCAAAATAAACCAACATAAAATAGCTCTATCACATACCGTAAGATTTGGGACTGAATGGCTGAAGGTGCCCACTTTCATTGGACTGGTTGGCAGCCTGAAGGTCCTGCTGCAATAATGTGATGGGCACTGTGTTAATATCTGGTGTTTCTGCTGTGGAGTACTCCAGGGATGTATCCCAGGACCTCCTCTGGTTTCCTAGCTGGCCAAATGTTACCGGGGTCGATCTAGGGCTGGGGCTTCTTGCTGCTGGCCGAAGGTGGTGCAGCCCTCCTCGCTTCACCAAGAAAGAACGAGGCATCACTCAGGGAGGAAGAAGAACCTGCTTTATACACAAAATAAATAAATAAATAATAAATGCCACTGTTAGTGATGACATTCAAATGTACGATTTTTCTTACTGGTCACATATTAGTTGTGTTGTGAACACAGTTTATGAAAACAAAACCAACGGAAAGTCTTTCTCTGCTGCACAGTTTATAGGCCTATGTATATGTATGTTTCTATGCATATGATTAAATAAATATGTTTATATGTAATGTACCACCTGATACACTGTCACTAAAGGCAAATAATATAATGAAGGACCAACGTTACACGTGATATATGTATTCCCCAACAGAGGGCAGCAGAACTGTACATTCGATACTTTGCTTCCTTCTTGAATCTGTGTAAATACTGCACCAACATATACTGGTGATTTATTGATACTGTTACACAAAGAAAGAGTGAGATGATCAGAAAAGAAAAGCCAGAACATTTTGCGTTAACAAAATGTTATTGCTGTTACAGATTAGTGACAAAAAAGTCAATGTGAAGTCAAATAAAGATATCTGATTTGTTCAAGTGTTCAAGTCCTGTATTCAGACTCATCTTGGAGCTACTCAGGCATTGTGTTGATTTTGTCATATTAGTCAGGTTTGTCGAGCTGTAGGTTGAATCTTTGCCTTGTGTGTAGTTTGTGTGCTCTAGACGAGGCCGTCTTCATGGACCTCTCTGCTTTAGCCCTGATCATTGTTGCTTATGCTGGACTAGTTTACCAGGCCGCTCACTTGACATTTAGTCAGTTTTATCACATTTTTTAAAAAAAATCCTGCAAATTAATGTAGCACAGTCATATCAGAATTGCAACTATATCACTTAACAGCAACACATCTGATGACTCAGTGTTTGAGGCTGCCGTGGGGGAGTTCAGTGCAAGACAATAAGGGTGCAAAAGCAAAGCAAAGTGTTTAAACACATTTTACAACTACAGTAAAACGAGCTTAAGACTAGAATACAAAATAAATTAGATGCACATTCCTATCTTCACCCACTTTTCTTTCTGTAGAATAGATAGCAGTAAATGTTCCCTCCGTAAGAGGACAGATCGCTCGTCTTTACAAAATAATGGTGGACAGTTCCCAGCTCTCCTCAGAAAATGAAACGCTTGTGTAGTGTGAGCACATAAATGTCGAGATTACTATAGAGGACTGGCAAGAGGTGTGTTCAAACATTTGCTTTAAATTACACCGATATAAACTGATAATGAGGCTGTATATCACACCGACACTGTAAATCAATACACCGCCTGTATTCCTGATGTATGTATCAAATGTTGAACACGGAGAGGTATGATATGTCATTGTTTGTGGAAATGGGCCGAGAGACTCTTAATCTTGTATGTGTAAGGTTGCCGGATATATATATATATATATATATGTGTGTGTGTGTGTGTGTGTGTGTGTGTGTGTGTACGGGGGCCTTGAGATAAATGGTGAGGCAGGAAAGAAGAAAAATAAAGCTATGCTACAGAAATCTGTGTCTCTAATCTTTGCTTTATTTGTAAAATATGGAAACATGATTTTACCTCTCGTGTCAAACAGTGATTCAAATGAAACCATGTGAGAAGTTTAGAAGCAAAGCGCCAACAACCCATTGACTTGCGAAATATAGCAAGGGACCCCATCTACACAAGAGGTCACAAGCCAAAAAGGTTGGAAAGCACTGGTTACATTTTTAACAATGCGTTAAATTCTATAAGCTTATCGAGTTTTCTGAAATCTGAAAGCTGTCAGATACCTTTAGAGGGTAAAATATACAATATGCCCCTCTTAAATATAGTGGATTAGCATAACATGGAAATACTCGATACAGCTAACTCAAAATTGCATTTAAGTACAGTAATTGAATAACTCTACTTTGTTGTTACTACCACCACTCGTTGGTTGAATGGCCTTGAAATCTCAGGAGATTCCTCAGAATGTAACTTTAACAAAACAGAAACAAAAATAAGGAAATAACTATAATCTCTTTATTACAAGTTTTAAAAAACCCAGCCTAGTTTTGATAATCAGTCGATGCACCACCCGGATTGATGCACTCTCCTGATTATGATATCACATTTATGATTCAGTGCTTAGACTTTTATGAGGCGGAGAAATCTGTAAAAATCTCTGACCTTGAATGCTTGAGTGCTGATGTCATAATGTGAGCACACTGGTTTACAAATGTATTCTTTCATCTTTTATTATTTTTTTTTTTTACTGTTAGATTACACCCTAATTGGCGTGAGTGTTATAATACGCACCCGATTTTCTTGATTATACATTATAGTGTATGTACATATTATATACGCACAGTTTTAATGAGCTTAATCACATTTTATGTTGTAAGTCCAGCTATAAAACTTAGCGCAATGACATTTAGTCTTATTCACTGGCATTCAATTATCCATATGCACGTTGGGTATTTTTGGTACCATTCAGTCCAGAGGGATGACGTGTTCAAACTGGAATTGAATATTGAGTAGAACAACAAATGTGAAGTCACATTCAGTATGAGTGGACGGCCAGTTTAAGAAAGGTCAAGGTGGCTCAGAAGTTTCAGTGATTTTCTTCTACAGCAACTTATTTGGCTTTGCTTTCACGGGAACCCAATCAATCAATCAATCAACACTTTTATCTCAAGGATGGCTCTCAGGATGGCCAAAGAAATCAGGGCGTTTTTTTGGCGTTTCCTTTAAGCTAACAAAATGATTTCTGTAAAACTACAAAATGTGAGAAAACATAAACTTTCTGTAGTTTGTATGTGTCACTGTATGTACAGAAAAACAAAGGTGTTGTGTAAAATCTCCCTCTTTTGAACAGCGTAAGTGTTTAAGATAGTAATGATAAGACAACATGAAAAGTCATGACGACTGGCTCATCATCATCACTGAAATAATGCAGCACAACTTGCTTCAGCTTACTCTTTGTCTTAAAACTTACCTAAAAGTACATTGGTCAAACATCAAATAATATATAAACAGCAAATAAGCTTAAACCAAAGTTGGAGTAGCTCTCATTTTTAACCAAAACATGAAGGCTGTTTTCAGAAACAAATATGCAAACACTCACCAGATTTTTATATTCCACCAGTGCTTCTTAACGTCACACACAAACGCCACACTAATAATTTAACCGAGCTGAAAGTCGTATATCAAATTAGACCAAACGGTGTGAAGTCAGTGTGTCACGTGTGATTTGTATCATACATGTGAGGAGGTCAGTCTGCCCTGAGATAGTGAGCCGTTGATGTTGTCTGCAGAGCGGTGTGATGAGACGAGGAAGTGTTTCAGCTCTGACACCTCTGAGCTGACAACCACATGCTTCCTCACACAAACCCAACAAGTGCGCTGTCGCAGCAGCCCCGAATCTGTCTAGTGCAAAAAAAAAAAAAAAGTTTTGTGAAAAAAAAAATGTTTTGTGCAAATTATGGATATGTAGAAGTGCTGTACACACTGAAGGTTACGTAAGACAAATAAAGCCAATGTGAGAGGAAGAGGGTGGGCAACTGTGCTGAAAATTCTTCAGAAAGTGTTGACACCCTCTGTTGACACAGTTGTGTTACAAAATAGACCACTGAGGTCACATTTAAAATAAGATGGCTGATGCAACAGCAGATCGTCTCCTATAGTGCTGAATAAAAACGGCGCATTAATGAGAAGGAGACACAGCAGGAGGAAATGTGAATATGTTTCATAGCTGTGTGATAAAAACCTATGGGTGTAGGTACACGAACTTGCCTTGTTGTTTCTATTCTCTGTTTTTATTTTATTCACATTTGCTCGCTAATTCTTGTTCACTGAATGAATATATTCTTTCCTCATTGTCGGCCGATACCAAAACCAGCAATGAATTGATTCTAGAAACAAGAAGTTCCTGTAAACCAAAGTCTGACAGAGCTTATTCCTTTGTGCTATAGAGCTCCACCTAGGAGGCCTTAAAAGCAACACAGTCACACTGGGTGACTCATTACTTCACTATGCTGAACACGAGCACTTTAAGCTCATTTAAAGTCAGTCCAAAATATACCATCCTGCTGCCATAAATACTCAAACCTCACTAAATTGACTTTGTTCTAATTGTTATATTTGCATTTCTATGCCCCGCCCCCTTCTCGCCCAACAAAACCAAAGCAGCGTGTGGCCGTCCACCCAGAGCGCAGCTATGCTCAAGTTTTCTGCCTCTTGAAAGGACGTTCTACCTTGCCGCTGTTGTCAAGTGCTTACTCACAGTGGGAACTGCTGGGTCTATGTAAAAAAAAAAAAAAAGAAAGTATACTGTAGTCTAGACCTGATCTGAAATTCACCAATCCAAAAAATATGAATAACTGTGTATTGATCCACTGCTCAAAATAGTCCCAAACAAACACAGTATTTACGACTTACTCTTCTTTTAAAAGGGAAACTACGTGTAGAAACAAAAGTGCTGAGTAGGGGAGAGCAATGAGAGATGGACTAATGTTTTGGTCTTTTAATGGGATTCGTTGAAAATTAGAAACGTCCTTCATCTGTTACTTTTAGAGTACTTGCGTTATAACAAAGGTGGCTCTGGCCGTCGCCATCTTGGCGTTACTGCCTCTGCCGCCTCTCGGCTAATCTAAAACTGGGCAAAGATGTGGATCTCTGGTGGCCCTGAGGTGAGCTGAATAACTCCTGGGTACTCAAACAAGCCACCTGTAACTGCACACATGCACACACACACACACACACACACACACACACATCACTGAATAATCAATAATCATAAAAAAGGCTACCTAACGGGTTAGCTTTTATTACAAGGAAGTTATACATATAGTAAGAGTCTCTACACAACAAATGCGGTAAATACATTACAGTACTAAAATTACTTTGGAGTAAGCTAACTAGCTAACAACAAAGTAGGCTAATCTGATGACAATAATACTGATACTCTATCACAGAAAAGTCATGAATGTGGAAATTAAGTTCATAAATGAAGATAATACTCACATGTGTGTTGCTGTGTAAAAATGACTTCCTGGGTGGTGAGACTGCTGGCATCAGATGTGTAAGTGCGACAGTAAATGTATGCTGACAGTCACAGTTGATTTGAATCAAAGGTTCCCAGGGCTAACCCTACTGATGTTTATCACTACCCCACCTTATGGGTGGTGTGCATCCACTTATGCATCTAAGCGTTAACTTCACAGACACCGAGAATGCTGCTAGGGAGCAATCTGTTTTAACGTAACAATGCTTAAATCTGGCCTTGGTAAAATACTTCCTGTTACGACAATGCAAAGCTTGAATTTGTGGCATCCAGCTACTGTTCAACTTGGAGGGCAAAATCCATGAAATGCATGAATTCCACGTAAAAAGATGAAATATAATTACCCAGTCATAAACAATAAAAACACAATCAGGCCTTTGCAAAGGTGCAATGTCAAAGTTTATTTTGTATCATTCATGGGATACAGAACACTGAAATGTATTTTTTCCCCATCATACTGGAATTTATATAATCTTTACTGTCAATTAATATATTTGATAACAACATCAGTTGAATTGCAAGACAGAAAGAGAGAGGGGTGGACAGGGTTCCTGGGTGTCAAACAGCTGTCAGATACGGCACATAAATCTGAGAACTCCTACACCAGACTAACCAGGATGAACACTGTCACTGTTTTTTTTTCTTTCTTACTGTCTGCGAGGAAACACTCACATGTGACACACTGTTCTGCACTGACGTTGTCTTCTTTCCCGCTTTAGATCAGCGATAACGTGTGCAGATGTTCCAGTTTCAGGATGACAAACCCGGAGCGACACAGTGCGATCGTATCTCGGCCCGCACAAAATTCACATGGCTGTTTAATGAAGGGCTGTAGTGGCTGACGTGTCGATGAAACCCTCGTTAAACATACATCATGTCATTTAGCATAGTGTGTAAATCTACCTACTTTTATGGCACATTATGATGTTCAATCATCTCATGTAATGCTGTTAGAAGGAGAAACCAAAGTACCGAGGATAATTATAAAAATAATATTAAGGATGAGAGCTAGTACCATATTCAAAAGTAATTTACAAACATATCAAAATGTTTCGTCACAGTAGATAGAGTTGTATTTCGACAGTGTTGAAAACAGAGCACCATCACCTAACAGCAGTGTACAGATGTGTTATAATGTGTTGAAGGACACGGAGCACTGATCTGGGTCCAGATTAGGGTTCATTTTTGGAAAGTCCCGAATGAAGCAGTTTCTGCATTTCAATTTCACTGAACTGAAATCCCAACAGAAATATAAGAGTTATAATCCTTAAGATTTCAGTCGCGGTCGATCTCGCAACACCTGCGGTTAGAGGTGGTACTGGCAACCGTGTTTTTAAAATACAGTGGCAAGAGATCAGTTTGACACATGCTTTGGGTGGTTAAGCTGTCAGAAATGTAACTGCACAAGAGTAAACGAGTCCATATGTCTGAAGCGCAGTCAAACAAATCAGTTTAAGGGTCAAGTTATGCTCAACAGGGGAGACAAATAGAGGTTTTTTAGCTGCTCAGAACGGACAACCTCCAAGACGAGAAGCTGGGCTATTAGACTGTCGTCTAAATCATGTGCACATCAAAATGACAGAAATAGCTGGGTCAAGAATGAATTTCACAGGCAGCTTTTTTTGTTTGTTTCAGCTCACCCACAGCTGGCCTGAGATGGCTGCGAACGTTGTTGATTCTTGGTTCCTGAAAGTTACAAAAACTGGTGTGGTGGGAGGATGTTTCCAAAAGCTATGACCATCTGTCGAGCTATTCTGACCAAGTATTCTGACACTTCAAAACTCATGAGCCACTGCTGCCTTGTGCAAAAAGCATGCATGCACCGCCGTATGTCTTCCGCATCATATCCAATACATGCATGTATCTTTGAATTCCACGAGGGAAAGATGGACACCACCAGTAACAATGAAAATGACTACACAGAGAGGCAATTACAGAAGGTAAATGCATTCAACAGCTATTTCCAGCCAGAACTATAACCAAAAAATGAGGTCTAATCTTAAGGATTATAACTTGTGAGTGAGAAATTCAGCCAGTTCTGACCGAAGGGCTTACATCTCAGAGCCGATACATTCTGTACACACAAAGAAGTAGAAGCAAGCCAACTGAAACCGTTTGGTCAACACTCATTTGGTCTAACAGTATCCAAACACTGATTTCAGTGTAGAGATTTCAGTTGTTACAGCCACCAATGACCAGTAAAAGGCTGTTATGTGCAACAGTACGGTGGGCAAACCAACATCCTCTTTAGCTGGTTGATGGCCATTACTGGAAGATACAATTTCCTTATTTCTCGAGAGGGCAATAATTATCTCCTTTTCCATTCATTCATTCATTCGCATTGCACAAAACTGTTACCTAGCATTGTGAAACGAAAGGGGCCTTTTGAGAATTTCGAGAAAAAACCTTGCAACATCAGTCTGACAAATAATGAAGCACGGTACAGAGTCCGAATGGATAATCCTGGAGCGAAGTACTCAGATAACGTCGAGGTCCCTCTGAAGAGATGAACGTAATAAGAAAAGATCTCAGCATGAAGCCTTTAATCCTCACCATCTCTCGCTGCTATGAGCAGAGACTTCCTCTTTCTGTGTAGTGCAAAAAGCAGATCACTGCTCCACATATGACACCCTGTTTGTTAAACTATACACACTTTCCACCAGCCTTTCAGTCAGACTGACAGTGATACAGTTTTAAATCTCATCTATATACTTTTGTTTCTCTTACACTGTATATTGAATATTTCTCCATACATTTTACACCCTTTTTTTTTCTACACAGAATATATTAACGTTTGATATGTAAAATATTTTCCACCCACACTCTCTGGTTATGATGACAGTCTTTTTGTTGGCATCCTTACAATATGAACTACTTCCTCCACTTTCATCGAACAACACGCTGCAGTTTGAGCTGTCAGGAAAGTGATATGAAGTGCTGACTCCAGATCAGCACTGTTACCTGGATTATTTATTTATTTATTCATTTTGCTTGTATAGGAGACTGATAATATAGCTTATTCGCTTAAATGAGAGGACTGACACCACTCTCATGTAAGTCTATTAAATATAAAGCCAGGAGATGGTTAGCTTAGCTTAGCATCAAGATGGAAACAGCTTGCCTAGCTCTGCCCAAAAAAAACTCTAAAGCTCATGAATGAATTAAACATCATATCTTGTTACAACTAAAAATGATGTACCTTCAGAAACAACAGATTCTTTCATTTACAACTTAAAAGTTTAATTCACAAGAAATAAAATCCCTCGCTTAATTAAAAACTCATAACTAGCTAGGTTTTAACTAGCTACTGGGTTTAACTAGCTGCTACAGCCTCACGTGGTCTGGTACGGCCAGTAGTTTATAATCTTAGCAACCCTTAGCTAGACTCTGCACTATATTTGTAAATTACATTACTGTATGTTTTAGCTTTTACCATCAAACCACATGTGGCGACGGTAAAAGTAACTTTTGCTGAACCGTTAAGTAAGTTGGGGTTTAATGCAGGGTTACGTGTTGGACTTTTTCTTGACTGGGTGAAGGAAATTACTACACCCAGCCGAAAAAGTAGTTCACTACATAACCAGTACTGGCTCCTGGATGAGAGTGGTGTTGATCTTCTCATCTAACTCTCAGCAGGAAAGTGGATACATCTCCAAAAATGTGAAACTATTCCTTTAAATCACAATCATCATTATTATACGTTGAGAAGCTCCAGGGATGAAACAAGTTAAACTGCTCAGTTTTCAGATTCGTTCTGCACAGTGGTCGTCAGCCTAATCTGTGGCAGAGTTAACGGGGAGGTCGCATCTTCACCTCGCAGAGATTAAAACAAAAAACCCAACAACGCCAGAAACAATAAAAATGGAAGAAGTAAATCCAAAATCATAGCAGCACGTTTTCTGTCTCCGAAACACTCAGCGTCACAGTAAACCTGTAACAGACGACTAGTTGGCACAAAGGACGGTGTAGAAAGTTTGGCCTCTGTCAGTATCTCTACACTCCTATAGATTCATGTAGATATATAAAAAAATAAAAAAAAATATCAAAATAAATTACAACATATAAATAATTAAAAAAACAAAACAAAAACAAAAGATTTGGCAACATTGAGTTTCTGGGTTATGATGAATATGTTTTGTGGATGTTGTATTAACTCACTTGCCTTCTTGTCATCTGCAAGCCACAGACACGGAAAACACACATATTTAGTATGTTAAAGTGTTCATGATTCATTAATGAATGCCATCTTGTGATATCCCAACAGTTTGATGTGTACATATTCCTACAATGCACCTCTCATACTCAATCATGTTTTTAAATGTTCTTTTTAACACTTGGTCTACTGAGAGGTAAATGGATGGCTGATAGTTTTGTTTTTTTTTTGTTTTTTTTCGTGTGCGTCTTCCTAATAAGAGGCATAAAAAGGGAAAAGAGAGGATAAAGATGTATTTAACTCTGAACCAATCAGGAAGGAGAGTTATATAAGGGTAGACAGAGGAGGTGTGACGGCGTGTCAGATGTCTATTAGTTTATAGGGAGGAGTCATTTTCTGTCTGTCTACCCGTGTTTCACTCCCGGTCACAGTCACAGATTCAGGTCCAGTGGTCGTCCTCGAGCAGCGAGCAGCAACAACACTCTTCCTGGTCCAGCTTCAGCCCATTTTGTTTGTCTGTGTGTCATACGTTTGTGTTTGGATGGATATGTATTTTGACGGACAGTTTCCTGTGCAGTCACACGTGGGAACAAGGAGAGAGGCTTTACGTGACCTCTTCGTCGGGGAACACATGTTTGGACAGTGTGGGGAACACGGTGGTGGCAACAGTAACGGGAGCAGAGATGATGGGGGAGGGATGATCTGAAGAGGTCCAATCAATGCCACTATGTCTGCATCAAGTTAAAGGTAAACACTGGAAAAGCCAAGGAGGTGGACTGGATTGGATAATACAGTCCCCGTTTACAGTAGCAGTCCTGTCTTGTAGAGCTCCAGTGTCTTTTTAGGTCAAGAAATACAACGAAACCTCCACACCTCCTCCAGGTCTCAGTTATCCAGCCCCTCTGCGCACACCATGCTGCCGTACAGCTGCTGTGGGTCCGGATGTGTCCGCACCCTCTCCTCTGCCTCGCTGTCCGTGCTGCCCTCGCTGTCAAGACGGGCAGACGGGTGACACGGCCCGGACAGGGTGGGGTAAAGAGCGTTAGCAGGCAGCGGGCTGGGGAGGAGGTCCTCATCTGAGCTCAGGTAGTCCCCTTCAGCAGAGGCAGGGCTGGCCAGACAGAGATCCTGGTAGTTGGTACTTCCTCCGCTGCTTACCCGGGGTGCCTTCTGTCCTCGCAACTGCCTGATCTGGATACAGAGAAAAGGGTTTAACTTTAGTCTGCCCTAAAGGTAGATTTTCAAATTTTCCTTCAGGCCTCCCTCTAAAGACACTCCTCTGAAGCACATTTTCATCGCCGATTACGTAATCTAGCTTGAAAAGGCCGGAGTTTGCTTAGGTTTAGCCACCCAAACTACTTAGGTCTAGAAAAAGACCATAGCTTGGGTTAAAATAACTTTGTTAGTTACATCCGTTAAGTTACGTATGTTGATGGTACCAGAGTTTGTTTTTGGAATAATGGACTGTTGGACAAATGAGCTTTCGGTATGGCATGGCACCATATTTTACTGGTATTTATCACATCACTACTAACAGCAAAAGGGCCTAGACCGTTAAAGGCAGACATTACTGTGTAGTTTTCTTGCCAGTAATGATGAACCCTGAGTCCATTAATGCCTACTCAAGATCTAAATCTTTAACAGTATTATATAAACAATTCACTTTTTTAACTTTCAGTAACTACTGACTGACTGTGTATAAACACACTGTGTGGGCCTTTTCAAGAGCAGTAGATGTCATGTGATGGGAATTTTTCTAACATGTTGTTGGGGGTGAAAAAAAAGACTGCAAAACCCACTGATCTGTATCCTATTCAACATTTTGAGGTTGTGCAAATAGGGCAGTGAGGCCGTTACAGCTTAATATGGGCACCAGAGGTCTCCTGCCTGACAGTAGAGTCACGTACCAAACCAGAATCTTGAACACATAAAGAAAAGAAAATAAAAAGGCCTGTTTCTGTTTCATCGCTGCTGACAAACCCTCAGACTGCGGAGGTTTTCTGTTGCCTGATAGAAAAGTTACCACCACACTTTATCTATGCACGCATGCTCTTGCCGTGTTAATGTACCACAGTGACTCATGACAAATCTCAGAGGTTTTTGTTTCCCCCTATCATACACTCGGACTAGCTTTAGGGTGGGGGGAGGGGGGAAACCAGTGGTTAACCAATGGAAATGTTTTGACTATGTCTGACAGCCTACCATGTCGAGCTATATTTCAAACGTTTTTTTGAGATATACACCAGTTAATTCATACCAAAAGCAGTGGACAGTTGAAATGTTGAGAAAACGTGATGATGTTGATCTTTACATCGCTAAATTCACATTTCTGAATTCACACTTCACTGAATCACACATGATCATATGTCGACGTGTTTTAATATGTATGTGAAATCATCACAGCTGCATTACGTGGAACGTGTCATTATGCATCAGCACTGTCAATATGATTCAATTGCACGGTGATCGCTGAGAGGACCATACTGAGATTTTTCTAAATTGTTCACTGCTTCCTCATTTGTACTCACGCAAGTTTCGGTCTCATTTTTAAAACCGCTGCTTTGATGAAAAAAGGTGGGGAGAAGAGAAGAAAGAAGAGGAGCGGTAAAGGGCAGGGCAATCTCATCACGCCCCCTCACTTCAAAGTCTGAACACTTCCCTTCTAGTCACGCACTGCCACTCTCTGAATGAACAAGCTGAGTGCATGTTGGGTGAGAAACTTTGCGTCTCCAAAAAAGGGCTGGAAAAATCTTCACGAACCAGAGAGGTCACTGAATTTTCTCAGCCCACAAGTTGCCTTCAAGTGAAATTAAAATACGAAAATCAGCGAAGCTGTCACGCACTTAACCGTTTGAAACTCACTCATCTTTCAGAATTAAAGTTCATTGTGATCCAGATGATGAGAATAAAGTTTTCTGGGGAAGCACAGTGGTCTCTTATTACAAGAAAGACACTGAAACAACTGGAAGTGGTAACGTGAGGCTGTGCGTAGATAACAAGAACCTTCTATGGTAGATAGCAAGGCTGCAGTATCTACCCAATCTACAGTATACACACACTGTGTGTCTGCGCGTCTGACATGTTGTTTTGAAACAGAACTCATCAGTCAATAAAATATAATGAACAGCACTCCTGGCTGTGTGTCTGTCATATGACTGTAACCCGCATTAAAGCATAGGCACGTCATCAAATAAAACAAGACATAAACAAAACATAAAACATCAATAACTGATGAAACATTTACAGGATCTGAACTACACTTTCTCATCTGTTACTGGTAAGAAACCGCAGACACGTTATGGCACAAATGACCTCTAAATCTGAAATCAAACTGAAAGGTCTGGTGTCGTGCCTGAATTAACAGCTGTTTCCACTCTGACCAGAGTGCAGCAGGCGGGATTATGAACTGGGACGTCATATTCAAATAAGGCTAGCTATAGCTACCTAGCTACATGAAAAGCGGTGACAGAAAAATGGATAAAACTGAGCTACTGTGTAGGCTGATGTACGTTGACTTAACATCTCTTACATCAACATATTTCTATGTCATGGTTTTGAAGTTTGTTGTTTTGTGTTTCCTGTTTTATTTTGTACTTCTCCCCTCTCTGTGTCTTGTGTACCTTTACTTCCTGCCTCTCTCAATTCTGTCCCGTCCTGATTTGTTTGACCCTGTCCCTCGTTAGTCAATCCCTGCATATTTAGGATTCATTAAAGTTACTTTTTGTTCAATTCATAAAGATATAAAATAAAGTACAGCAGCAAATACATTTGAGAAGATGGAATCTGTTAAAAACTGTTAATCGATAATCAGAACAGTTGCAGACTCGTTTTCTGTTGATTGACCTGATCTGAAGTTAATCGACTGATGGTTCCAGCTCTCGTGGAGCTACAAACGCGCTGCTGATGTTCAGTACATCGTAAAGAAAACAAACATGCACAGTGAGGGGGACATCGGAAGTGGTATGACTACTTCCTGTGTTTGACACTATCAAGGTACCATTTGTCTTTAGAAGTAGATCAGCTCTAAGTGTGGCACAGTTTTCATGTGCCCCACTTATTATGAAATACAGTAAATGCTGGAGTTTCTGTGTGTGTGTGTGTGTGTGTCCAACCTCATTCTTGAGCTCAGCGATCTGGTCCCGGAGCTGGCTGATGTACTGTCTGGAGTCGGAGTTGTTCAGCTGACCCTGGATCAGTCCTTCCTCCTTCTGAAAAACACGTTTCACACCCAGAAGGTTACAGTCACAATCTCTTGTTTCAGTACTGTTAAATTGACAACCCGCATACAGACAGAGGGGTGCACACACAGACCTGTATCTCAAGTTCAGCAATCTTCTGCCTGAGTTCAGCCACGGCTGCCATACTGTCTGCTTCCCTCAGTCGCACTGCCATCACCTCCTCTTTACTCTACATGTATGAGAGGAGGGGGGGGGGGTGGAGGAGGCCAAAAAAGAAGATAGTTCCTTATTAATAGCTGTGGGTGGGTGATATGCAGAATTGTTACACCATGGATATTGATGCATAAGCTGTCACAGTGCCTCCAACTACGTCCTGCTCTGCCCTCCTTCATCATGAAATCCCAGAATTTATAGTCAGCCTTTATAGTCAGACCCATTTTTCCAGAAACATTTTCTATTTCTGTCCTACAAAAGCGATCTGTTCCTCTTTTCATCCTTCTCTGTCATGCCATCTCTCTTTTCATGCTCTTCATGCCTGTTTTATATTCTTTTCTTCTTATTTTTCCATCCAGTTATTAGCGTCTCGTTACTGTATGTTCAGACATTTATGTTTCGGGACCGTGTAAAAGGTTGCCCTCATGATAAATAAGACATTTCTCCCTGTTACATCGCCCCTCCCCCGCCTTTCTGACTCCTCTCCTTGCGATCCAGACCTTGCAGTCGAACTCGGCCTGCTTCCTTTTCATCTCGTTGAGTTGGGCCTGGAGAGCTTTGTTCTGATTGGCCATCATCTGGAGCCGGTCCTGCAGGGCGGAGCGTTCCTGATCATTGCGACCGATCAGCTTGCTGTGGATCTGATTCTAGAGTGAAGTGAAGAAAAAAAAATATATGAGGGTGAGTACAGCTCCAACACATCACTAATAAATTGCAAATTGAAATGTTTGTACAGTAAGACTGCTGTCTACAGACCTGGCTCTCCAGTTGCAGGGCTTTGAGTTTGACCTCTCGGAGCTCTGCCTGAGCCTGGGCCTCTCTGAGCCTGACCGTCATCAGTTTGTCCTGCAGCTCGTTCATGGCGTTCTTCTTCGGGGATTCCTTCCAGTGGCCGCCCCCTCCGCCTGTACCGCTACCACGGGACATGTGATGCTGCAGAAACACAGCGTGCTCAGATGTGGCATGAACGTGCACTCGCGGGTAGTTTATACAGAAGCGGCGAAGCGTTAAGTGTTACCTGCCAGCGCTGGTTGAGCTCAGTAACGGTGTCCTGCATCTCTCTGAATGAGCGCAGCGTCTCAAGCTCCCTCAGCTTCATCTGCTTCACTTCTTCCTGCAGAGCCGCTATGTTGTTCTCGTCAGGCAGGCAACTGCTCCTCTGGATGGAAACCATGTCATGTTCGCAGTTTAGAAAGACTAGCCAAGGAGTAAGCAGTGACATGTTTGACCATCTTAGTTTAGCGTGTGAGCGTTCTAACATTTTATAATTAGCACTCAACCCAAAGTACTGCATCATAAACCAACGTTAAACTGATGTTGTTGATGAAAAGTAAAGGGGTCAACAAAGTTATTGCATTTCATCCCGAAGAGGAAATGTAGGTTGTGCGCTGACCAACCGACGAGCTGCTACAAACCAGGAGTTTCAAGAATATTAACAATTTGTCAATATTAACAGCTGCTTTCACTTTTATGTAACAGTAAACTCATAATTGAGCCATTGTGTCTCAAGACCCTAAGTAAAATCGCAAGTTCGCCTGCCGACTCTGCTCATCCTTCACACGTTTCTGTCACGCGTTTCTGTCACACGTTCAGTTGCGCGTCTGTTATGCGTACCTTCTCCAGGTCGAGGACCTTGTCTTGCATTTCCTTCAGCGCTCCCAGCAGCTCGGCCTCACGCAGTCTGGACTGCTCCAGCTGGGTCTGCAGATTGCTCACAAACTGCTCTGTGTACTGAAACAAATGTCACTTGTGTTACGCAGGTGTATTGTATAACATGGCAATGGTGTGACTGATTGGTACCGACTTTGATCATTGGATGATGTCGGTGTACAGATTGACATTAGTTGAACAGAGGAGCAGACTTCCTCAGGAGTTCAGCTCAGTTAGGATTACCACAGTGCTTTGATGTGTATGAATTCTGTCACAAGCTGCAGTTGTGTCTCTTTCTCTTTCTGTTTCTTTTGTTGCTACTGCTGAGAAATCTAACAGCAGCAAATTGCGTATTAACACCTTCTCTGAGGGCTAAGGTCGTCAAGAAGAAGTGTGCAAAAAAAACCCAACCTAATTTGATAAAGACAGGAGGAAATTTGCAGACATACAAGCAGAGCTATTATGTTATTCCTCATTTATGCAACAAATAAATCAGCACCAACATGCCCACACTTTACCACTTGGCCATGATCACCTGCAGTTAGTCTGCTTGCAAAAACAAAATGAAAAACTATGAGTAACAGGGTTCAATGTGTTGATTTCTCAGTTTTGTGTTTCCACTGCGTAATAAATGTCTGTAAAGTAACCCAACTTCAGAATAGCTGATCAACAAAATGGAGTTAGTATTAAGTGCCACTGCTGCCCCAATGACTCAGAGTGTTGTCAGAAAATAGAAAGCTACTGTACATTTTTATGTCACCACATCAAAGCGAAACTAGCAAAGCTACGGTGTACCAGAGCAGCAGAAAGACTGAGAGGGCTGAGGGGAAAAATACTTTTCCTACAACGCAAAATACAAAAGCTTGAAATTGGGCAAGTACATAGCGTGCGTATAGGAGTCTCGATTTGTCATTTCGAGCTTCTTATTCTTGGTTATCAAAGGGGACTGTGAGCGTCTGGAGGTGTGTGAACTCTGGTGGGTGATGGGTGCCAGCAATCTGAGCTGGAATCGAATCACGCGTCACAATGACATCAGTCATAGTGCCCAGGTCCTGTCTTTAAAAGTCTAAATAGTAAACGAATGACGCATTTTGCTTGTTCATTTTGGGTGAACATGAAGCGTGGAGTACAAAGTCTGACTTCTGTCACACATCACATTCTCACAGATAGGTGTGATCTAAACTGTGAATCATCTGTAAAAATTAAAGGAAGGGTTTATTTTTTCTGGGTTAGCAAACTGGTGGTTGGGTGTATGTGACAAGCATTATAGTCATATAGTTTTAACAGTGCTCCAAAAGTACCCACTTTTTACTCAAATATAAATATTCATAAATTTAGTGGAGTATAAAAAACCTCAAACTTCACACTCCACTGCAGTGGAGGTACACTTAGGTACAAGACTTAGGTGAAGTAAATTTACACCGCTATCAGAAACGAATCTACTGCAACTATCTGATGCAGTCAAATCTTCTCAAAACAGCAACATTAATATAATAAATTAGAGATCAAATATTTAAAAACGTATGATGGAGCCTTTTCAGTCTCTAAGTTTATGTGGCTACACTGTAAACACTAGGTGCTGAGGTTTGCAGGTTTAGTTCATAGATTAAATTACTCATTTCCTTTGAGCTTTATCTGGAAACATGACTGAGTGGGTTTTGTGCGGAAAACACAATTTTAAAACGCAAAGAAAAAAAATCAACATCAAACTCGGTCAATAAACACAGATGCTTCTAGTTTGGTGCGATTGGCTAAATAATTAACGTATGTGAGCAAAATGTGTCATCAGTACTGCTCAGCGCTGTGTTTTCACTCTGGGTGTGTTCCTGATGCGGGGGCGTTTGAAAGCGCTACTGACTTGGTTTGCTAATGCAGAGGAAGCACAGAGTTTGGCAAAATGAAATGTAATAAAAGCAGAATAAGAGATGAGTTTACTTCATTAGAACAACATAACACAACATATTACACAGATGTTTTAATATATTGAAAATCATCATTCCGATGCTACACTGACTTGTAATCAGGTGAACATTGTCTCTGTAAAGCACTTTGAAATTACTATTATTACAACTAATAATACATTTTTTATTTTATTAAGATACTCAAATAGTCTTTACGTTACAAACTTAAATAAGTAAACTATGCTGTAAAGTTATTATTATTATTTAATAGTGAACATGTATTATAGAGACCATTTTAGGAAGCTGCACTGTGTCAGACCAGATAAACCTGATGAATGCTAGAAGTCACTGAGTTCAAGCAACAAGCAGGGTTTACAGTTTAGCTCAGAGCAGCCGCCTCATGTGCGAAGGCTCAGTCCTTTGCTGCAGAAGCCCAGGGTTCAAATCTGACCTGTGGCTCTTTCCCACACGTCATTCCCCATCTCTCTCTCCATGCATGCCTGTCACTCTTCAGCTATCTATCAAATAAAAGCATGAAAAGGCCAAAAAATAATCTATAAAAAAAAAAGCAACACGCTTAGATACGATCTGTTTATGAAATATTAGTGGTGCTGTTGTCAGGGCAAACAAGCCTTCCTTGTTGGGTTGCGAAACAGTTATGTTTTAGTGGCTTGTGTTGCATACATTTTAACTTCTACAAATTTCCACTGAACTCTTGTGTTGCAATTTGTTCATTCAAGTTCAAGTCCTGTGACATGACTTTGCATCTTTAAGAAAAGTCTCTTGGTTTATTATTAAAATAAATAGTTCAACATACGCTTATTTTCTTTCCCCCCCAAGAATTTGCTGAATAGACTGACACCCATTTCATGTCTCTTTGTACAAATAAAAAGCTAGGGCTAACAGAGAGTTAGCTTAGCTTAGCATAAAGACTGGAAGCAGAAATTGTGCGTTAACACCACTTTGCACAGGTTTTATCTGGACTAAACAAAGGAGATACAATTAGGTAATTATTGAGCAGGTGCCTGTAGGCTGGACTGATCCAGGCTAGCTGTTTGCACCTGTTTCAAGTTCTTATGCTAAGCTAAGTGCCTGCTGGCTGTGACTTTGCATTAAGCAGACAGATATGAGAGTGGTAAAAATGTCTTTAAAATGGATTTTGCCAACACTTTCACACTATTAGCGCTCCAAATAGTCCACAGCAACTGAGTCAGGAACTACATTTAAGATTCTGCACGTAGAGGCAGCGCTGATTTTGAAATCTGATCTCTTAACCTTTACAAAACATTACTTAGCAAACAATTCAAATGCAGACGAACTGCTTCTGCACTGAGAGAAAACCTTCCAGCATAATACCCCTGTTCCACATATGTGAGGGAAAGTGACAGTTTGGCTGTGGCTGTTTGTGGACAGACTGTGGGTTTGTGTTTACCTTCTGCTGCTGCAGCTCTTTGATGGTGTCCTGTGCTTTCTCAAGGCTCTCGCTGGCTGTGTTGCACTGCTGCCTCACTACCGCCAGCTCTCGCTTGATCACATAGTTCTCCTCTGCTTCCTGTGCCCGCGTCACCTGACCCTGCAACAACGGGCCAAAACAGGATCAGCGGTGCAGTTTAAGTAGTTTTCGTAGTTCAGTAGTAGTGCTATTGTAGTTTCTAGCGTCTCTCAGCGACAAGGCAAATAAGCGCATTTCACAAAATGTTGAAATACATAGGTTATTCCATTAATATTTGGGTAAACTGCATGTATTTGGTATAAAAAAACAATTGTTATATTTGTGATACTAATAAACTTTTACATGCCACATGCAGGGATTGTACATGTATCTCATATTAGAGTTCCCATCATGAATAAACGGTACATGCATTCGGGGGTTAGAGGATTACGGGACGGTCTTATGGCCTGAAAAGATTTACAACATAAACAATATCCTTGCATGCACTTTTGGGGCGTAAGGTGTAGCGTAGCAGTGCAGGAGAGCAGAAAGAAGACGACAAGGAGGAAGGAGGACAGCGAGGTCCGTGGAAAAGTGGTTTACCGTACTCTACCTGTATCAGTCTGTCTGCCAGAGCAGCACTCTCCTACAGCGCAGCGAAGGAGAGGAACAAGAGGATGAAAAGAGATGAAGAGAAAGTGAAAGACACCAGGGAGGACAGATCACAACAGAACCAAAGAGGAAATTCAAGGAAAAGAATGAAATGGGATCACAGGTCACGAGGAGTACGTCGTTGGAAAAAAAAAGTAAAGATGTTTGTGAAGAAAAAGAAGCAGCAGTGAGATCACACAGAACAAAATGTGAAGGAGAGAGAGAAGGAGAAGATAACAAAGTCTTAAGTGTCTCTTGATAGCAGAGAGCTGGACAAAAGGGAAAAAAACAAGACCAAATGCAAGCATCCACACCCACAAACACGCACTGAAAGCTCCCCGGGAGAGGAAACCAACAAAAGAAAATCAGCTCACAAATTAAAGACTACAGCATTAAAGTGGATCTGATCAGAACGTGAAAAAGATCTGGCTGTTTTGTCTCAACGATGCTGCATAAACCTGATTTATTTTAGCATTTAGATAAGCTGGAATCGAAGTCCATCTCTTACCTTCTCCAGCGTCTCGATCCTTTGCTTCAGCAGCCTGTTTTCTGTGCGTAATCTCTGAACAGAGAGTCATGGTGCAGTACAGTTATATCACCTATTTATTAAAAAAACACGATATCCATGTCATGCAAATATACACAATCACACACACCTTTATCTCGATTTGCTCCTCCATTTCTTTGTTCTTGATTGTGGTATATTCTTTCTCAAGTCTGAGAATAAAAACAACACAGGATTATGGATACAGAATTTAATTGCTTGGTTGCTGCGCTTCAGTGATTCTATTTTAAAACCTCAGAAATAACAAAACAGAAGAAATACAAATTTAGTCTGGGAGTAATGAGCGCTCTTACTTCTTCATCCTCTTGGGGTTGTATTTAACCTGGTAGGCCCTGAGGATCAGCTTATCTGGGCAGCTGTCAAACTGGTGAGGGATCACCTTCTGGAAATGCTGACGGACCCCGAGGGAAACACAAGATTAGAGAGCTCAAGACAGACAAAGATGCTCATTCATATTTTATGAAGAATCGTGCAGAAGAAGAGCAGCTAAAGCCCAACCTTGGCCTTGTGGCAAGCCAGCAGCTAATGCATAATTGGAACTACAATGGCTCTGACATAATGTGATTGATTTTTTTTTTTTAGTTCAAACTTATATTATAATTCAATAATCAGTCACTGTTCAACCAAATTATCACGTTCCAGCTTCTAAAAAGCTAAAAAGTGAAGATTTGCTGCTTGTCACATACAAATAATCAACTGATGAATAAATGATCAAAATTCGATAGTGCCACCTTATTTTAAAATGTGCATTACCCCTGTAGTGAAAGAGAAAAGAAATTAAAAAACAGTACTGAGAGTGTATCGGTGAAAAAAATCCAACAACCTGAAAAAGTTATTAGTTTTTTTTTCTCTGAGGGATTACCAAATGTGATTTCTTTCAGAGTTACCTGCTGTAAACAACATCCATGAGCCCTGGTTTCTGTTTCTGTTTTGAATTAATGTGCCTGAGTGAAGCAGATCTGTAGTTCAGGAAGCTCGTGTGCAAAAGGGAAAGTGGGACATGAAGCATTTGACAACTGGCTGAAACTGTACATGAAACTAATTGCCGGCAACAAGTAGTTACAAGCAGCTAAGCTGCAGCCGCTTACCTGTGACATGCCCTCCATGTCCAGCTGAATGAGGTCAGTCTGGTTGTACTGCAGGATGGCCAGGCCCACTCGGAAGATAATCTCTAGGCCCTACAGACAGGTCATACATCTTATTATGTGCTGAGTTAAAATAATAGACACGGTTTAAAAAGACGTTCGGATACTTAAAATAGATACTCATAATGTCCCCTACCTCATACATGAAAATATCAAAGATACGTGTGGCGACAGGCAGAGGGAGAAAGGTGAGGAAAAGGGTGAGGAACCAGGATGAGGCATACATGGATGTGTGGAAACTCTGGGATCGGAAATGGACGTTCAGCTCGGGAAGTTGTTCCTAAGAAAAAAAAAGAATTTAAGACTCAAAACATCTAAAATACGGTCGAAAGGACATACAGAGAAAGCGATGTCCTGGATAATATATAAATGAATGATTTGCTGCCCCTTGGTGGTGGACTGTCACACTGCATGCATCATGTTTGTTGCTGATTTTTACCTGTAGCAGATACTCAAACTGGTAGATGCAGAGGCCCAGCTCGGCCATACTGGGTTTGAACAGCTCCCTCAGGCGATACTCTTGCATCAGACGCACAAACACACAAAACGCCTCCTCTTCAGGCATCTAGGACGAGAGAGAGAGAGAGAGAGGTGAGTCAGGTTCCCTCGTTGAGTATAAATTAGACACAGCTTATGTTGAACAGTGAGACCCATATTTCACTGATTTCACCCCCGGAGACAACTTAATTCCCTGTAAAATCTGTTACATAATCAAGTGTTTTTTTTTGGTGAGAATAATCTGAGAAATCTATTGGGACTGAAGCTCAGACATATTGTAGGAAAGATATTCTCATTATGAATTGATTATGGACGATTAACTCTTTAATGATTACCTGCATAAGCAGCAATCCAACGATGAATGCGCTGCCTTGGCAGTAGCCCACCTCTCGATCCACCAGAGAGTATGCCTGAAAACACACACACACACATTACACAACACGTTTGCTACGTGTTGCATTTGCAACAGATGACATCTGTAATCCTGACCGAGCGTCCAGATTCAAGAGCAACAGGATCAACAAATCACCAGAGGTCCCATCATTTCCTGCACAGCTGAGCTACCAGGGAACTCGACTGATGTGAGAAAGGCCAACGAGCTTGTTTCCACGGCTGTGAGCAACAAGTTTTCCCTTCGGATTTTGTCTCATGAACCAAGTTAGATCAAGAAGCTAACACGCCAAGAGCAAAATGTGAAGTAAAGCCATAAATTGCACTCTAGTTTGATTATTGTTATGTATTTTCCAGTCGCACTCTGTTTTATATTTTACACTGTACATGCATCAACTTGGGTTCGTGGAACAATTCATGTATCATCACCTGAGCCACACCGCCCCTCAAAGTGGCAAATTTTACAAACATTTCTGCTCACCTTCATGACGTTGAAGAGGACTTCTTGCCCCAGGCTGTCCTGCCCTTTGAAGAACTCGTGCTCGGGGTAGGTACGGGCGATGTCTCTGCGGATGAGCTTCTCGCAGGGGGACGACATCTTTAGCAGCTCAGAGTACTGGTTCTTCACCGGCATGTCAGTGGCGTTGCCCAGCAGCTGCCAGACGATGGCCCGGAAATGATGGGGAATGCCCTTTCTGATCAACTCCTGGAGGGCAAAGAGAGACAGACAGAGACAATAAAGAGGATTAATACCTCCCTCGTTTATGTGGCGGGGTATGCAATTTTAAACATCTCTTGAAGAGCAAAGAGCAAGTAGATGAGAGGAGACGAATCAATTATAGAATGATGAATAGATATCTTTACAAAGACAATTTAGTATCACTTCATAATTACAGCCACTCAGTACATTATGATGTATCAGTCTTTACAACAATTCTTCACCCACTCATGTTTTTCATTAAAGCCAAACTATTTTTTTGTTTTGTGTCTGTAGAGTTTGCAGGCAGTATCGTGTTGCTTGCTTTGTCTACCCTCCCATTTTTCCCTGACTCATTTCGCTGTTCTGTCCCTTCATCCATCTTCTCCTCCCCTGGGTTTCTTCTTTTTGTCACAGAGGACGCAGAGGGACACGAAGAGGAAACAAGGCAAGAAAGAGGATGAAGAGAGAGGACGTATCGGTGTAGTGCAACCCAATATGTGCACTGCACTTGTAGGGGAACGTCAGCTAAAAATACACCCTGGGCACTCGCACAGCACTGAGCTACATGTTTCTGACACACACGTGTACACACAACCATAACCTCATGAATAAAAACAGACCAGTGACAAAGTCTGCGTGTGAATCTAGATGGCCAGCTGGCCTCTGCATAAAAGGTGCAATGAGTCAGGGATTTACGGGGCCTTCCTTCTGTTTTGTTCCCACTCGGTAAACTTCTTGTGAAACCTGACCAACAGGATGCAAAAATAAAACGAGGAGGCTGATAATCTCCTTACTGACGCTCTCATTTCAAATTATATTCAGTGACTCATGCTGAGGAAAATGCTGCATATGACACCATAGTGTTTCCATCTCCCGTCCCTGATCCCCACCTTCAGGAGTTTGTCCTTCTTGCGTCTCCACTCTTCCCACTCGTTGACGATGCGGCCCCATAGGATCCATGTATCCTCCTCCAGATGTGACAGGTTGGAGGAGGCCGAGGAGCTGGACACCAGTGACGAGCCGCTGTTGCGCCGTGAGCCGCTCATCGAGCGCATGGACTTGGAATCAGCCTCCAGCAACCTGCAGGAAGAAACGGATGATGAGGACATGCGGCTCAAATTACAATTGATTATTTTTGATGGAAAAGGCACAAGATTACAGCGCACGGCATGTTTGTCTCATACAAGGCGGTGCGCACACTGGAGAGCTAAGATGTGCATTAGGAGTCACGGCAGGTAGATGTGACATTGAGGTGGATGTGACATTGTGAGGATCAGTACAGTCCATGGAAGCACCACAAGGCTTGTTTCCTAAATAAACTACAGAATCGGAGACCCATGAGGATTTTACACACACAGCTGGCAATGACAATTTTTAAAAGACGGAGAAGGACTGGCCTTTAAGTCATCTTCCAGTGAGATCCAATTAGATTTTTTGATGAGAGAATCGAACAAGGAAAAGGGAAAATAAGAGTATTTTCCAAACGTATGAACTGTTCCTTTAAATTAAACTGTTAAACTGTTAAGTTAAACTGTTCCTTTAAATGTTTTTTAGGGCTGCAGGACAGCAGGAAGCAGAGATGATGTGATTAAAGACACCACTCTTTACCCTGAGGGTGTGAGGTTCAGTCACACTTTGACCTTGAATGTCTGGTCCTTTTAAGTCAGTTGACATCCTGCACTTTAAAGTCCTTTGCTGAAACATGTGATAGCTGGAAGAAGACTTTTACAGCATGTGTCCACGTACCCTTAATATATCACGCCGCTCGGATCCTGAACTGATTTAATGCTGAACTTGCTGAGAGAACATACATCAGCATCCAGAGCACATGTACATACTTTACTTTCCAGTAAGAATCAAAGGTTTATTTGGTTTTGTGGCTGAGGCGTTTCTCGGATGGAAAAGACCTTTGAAGAAGATTTTTGAAGTGTTGATTACATGATTGTTGACAATCTACGATTAACAATGTAACCTATGATATAAAGCACTGGATGAAATATAGGGATTGTTATGTCAAGGGACAGACATAGATTAATTTTTCCTCATATTCCTCTTATTGATTTGAACATTAAAGAGCACCTTGTTTATTTGTTCTTCCTTTTTGCATATTTAAAATGTAAACAGAGAAGTTTCTGAAAAGTACTGGTAGAGTTCCCAGTGTCCACCTTTTCAGTGTTTGCTAAAACACTAACCTACATACCCATTTCTTGTTACCCAGTGTATTTCTTCTAGATGTAGGGCATACAGATTTGTGATTCTAGGTCAAGTTGACATTGGCCTGTGGTCATTTTACATAAATCCCTTTGCTGGGTTGAATAGGTGCATACACACCTTGAACAATGACAACCTGTCATGCAAAGGGGCATGCAGCAAAATACAGCATTATACTATTCCTCCAGAAGTCACTGTAACCACTGCCAAAGCACCTTGAAATCTATTATTTGAGTATCAAACGCTCCCTGCAGACTTTAAAGGTGACTGTGAAGCGTTTAGTTTCAATGTTTAATAGAGCACAGTGGCTGCATACTGCTTAGACTTATGATGGAAATGTCTCTCTAGTCCTTCTGTATGCTTACCTTTTTTGTCATAGTGATAAATACACTTCTTGATCTTGATCTTCTCATACTCAAAAGATAGACTTCGAGTATCAGTTTAAGCTTCACCAATATACAGCAATATCTGATATTTTCATGCCCTTGAAAATCAGGAATTCATTTTAAAAGTTTTTGGATGACTGTGAAGGACAGAGTTTCTGTTCTGCAACATCCTTCATCCTTCCATCCTTTTTTTTCTCTGACTATAATATCAGTGTTTGCTGTGTACTGCACAATATTTGGTGCAGAAAATATTTGGGGTCACAACTCATACATTTTGTTCCTTGTTCCAGGTTGTGTATGCATGTGTTTTTGTTGCACTTGAGACTTCTGCTTCTTCTTAAACTTTTATTTTGATGGATTTTTGTTCTTTTATCTAGAGTATTGTTTTATGAACTCAAACATGATGTACCTACAGTTAGTAGACTTTTCTCGTGCACTGTCTTTGGTTAAAGTTACTTATTTACTTTACAGGGTACACCTACACTGACCTAACATAATGATTACTTTTGTCACTACTGCTCCCTTACACAGACATTAGTTAGTGTACTCAGGCCTGTCGTACTCATACAGCACATATGCAGAGTTAAGACTCGAAATTCTTGGTAATTTGTTTTTAAGCAATCGGCCTGTAATTTTACACACAGGCAGAGAAAAGCAGGCTTCAGGCAATGGCCATCTATTTTTTCTGTTAAAGTGACTCATGTAACTCGCAAGATAACCGAGCTAATGTCAGTGTCAGGAACTGAAAACGCAGTCTCCTCCTTACTTTCTAATGTGTCTGGTTGACTCACCTGTTTTGCTCCTCCAATTTGGCCAGCAGCTCCAGTTCATCGGGACTCAGGTTCTCTGAGTCTGCTGGGGAGGCCGCTGGTGCTGACAGCACTGCATCATGGGAAGATGAGTCTGGGCTGAGCACCGGGCTGCCTGTTGACGGTGGGTCTGGATCCATGCCGGGAGGGGAAGAAGGGCACTCGAGCTGAGGGAGAGCCCCACCGGAGCTCTCTCTTTCCGGACTGCTGCTGGGTATAGACATGGTGGCGGCGATGGAGAGGGATGGGTAAAACAGTACAGGTGTAGTAAGAGGGTCTTCCAGTCTCACTGTTGGTCTCCCTCCTCAGTGAGCCTGAATGGCAGCCTGGCTGGCCTTGAGGCCAATATGATCAGAGGTCTTCAAACCTGTCATGGGTACAGAGGAAGCTGAATGAAAATGGATGGCCACAAACCAGTTCAATTCAATGGGGATGAACTGAGCTCAACTTTGAATAACTTCAGTAAATATAGCAGTATTGTTTGGTTGAATGGCACCCACATCCAGCATGGTCCTCCCCGTCTACAATCGGCCTAATAGTTTGGATTTTTAGCTTGTTATATTTACTTATTTCAACATTTGGAGGAGCGTGTCATGGTTGGCTCAGTGTACTGAACACAAATAAACTGTTGCAATGCACACGAAGATGCCAATAACGCCCCTCCCTGTTTCAAATGACTACTTCGAAGGAGTGGCTCTTAGTCACTGTAATGACATCATCCTAAATGAGAACATCACGGTCGGCCACTCTGCCTACCAGAGAGCTTGTTTTTCTTCACACTAAGACAGACAGTTTCCCAGTGATGCCAAAAATGCCTGTCACAACCATGTAAACAAACTTGTGATCCATAGACTAAAGTGAACAAACCTGTCAGCAGCGAAAAAGGACAACATAATGACCTGATACGCTGCTGTTCACAGTTTTCGGCTTTCAGAAGGACTCCGCCATGGTCACACTCCCTGAGTGCTTGATGTGTATTAAGCGCTAATAAATCAATCGGATCATAAATAAATTAGATGAATAATTGAGCGAGTTCACAGAGATAAAGCAGGTGCCACAGAGCTTCTAAAGAACTGGAGACACTGGCAAGAAACAGAGGAGTCCGGGCAGCTTCGGACTCTCCTGTTTCCCTTCTGATGTGAAACTCGGGCTTCACACCAAGAAACAAACAAACAAAACAAAAAAAACAGTGGAAAAGTGATGCAACTGCTCGGTTTGGGCTTAAGGCATTGTGAATAGATCTTTTTTTTAAAATAATTAATAATAAAAAGGGTGTATCTTCCAAGTTTAATTAGTTAAGGGCATACAAAGGGCGGGAATTTGTATCTTGAGTGCAACATTTAACTTGCTAACGTTAGCACATCCAGACTCTGTGATTTGCTTTCCCTCGTCATATTAATCTTATACATGCACAAGATAGGGGAGATGAATATTAAGAGATGGTGTGAAGCTTTCACACATGCCAGAGGAAAACAAACATTCCCAAGCTTAGCTCTTGTGCTGCACAAGACAGCTGCTAAAGCTTCTTACCAGAGAAGCAATAGGCACGAAGACACATTCAACACGCACTTTATGTTGTATACGTATAGAAGAGTTGCATTTGGTCTGTAGAGAAAATGATCCAAAAGGCCAAACTGCTGCTCTGTAATAGGGAGCAAAATGTGGAGCTACAGTCTGCTCCCCTGACTCTCTCTCTCTCCTCTGCATAATGGATGGCATCTCTTTTGCTGGTGCTCATTGGAAATTACTTTTGGCCCTCCTCTCACACACACACACACACACATACACGCACACACACACACAAACACACTCAAAACAACTCAGAAATAATAGGTACAATATAACAAATCCAGAGGCAGAGGAGAGAAATCCCAGCTATGAAATAAAATACACAACATACACAAACACAGCCATCGTAGCCAACATACTCGACAAGAACAATACAATGAATTGATCGATAAGTATCATATCAAGCTGTCCACGTGTTCGAGAACTCAAAAACAACATATGGAAGAATTGATTTTGGCTGTGCAATCATCCATGAAGGTTGAGTGAAAGATACATTAGCCCGTGCAGTCATTTTTGAAGCATATGATGCAGAAACACACCACAAAACAAAGAGAGCGGGAAAATAGCCTGCAGCGGAGGAGAGGAGCATAATAACAGTCTGAACAGGGAAAACACTGCATGGCGACGAGACAAGGGCCACATTCATGCACAGAAACCAGCCCAATCAAAAGAGCCATTAACGAGCCAATGAGACCAATCACATTTGTAACATGGCTCGGTCAAAAGACGTATCTGAAATAACGTCCCTTTCATAACAAAGTCATTCCACCTAATGACTGAACAGGTTTAAGTTATTCTAGTGAAGCCAAGCCACCTCTCTGTGGCCGAATTTATTGCAACGCTCCTAAAACTGAAACTGAAAATGTCAAGCTGCCTTTTCTTCCGAGATTAACATCATCTGACAGACGGGTGAGCCTGAGGCAGTGATGCATCTGCCTCCACGTGTATATTCACCTCGATCCCAGCGATGAGACTGAGGTGATATCTACTTTTATTGACAAAATTTATAACTGTACTAGACACTTGACACATTTTCACCTTGATCTCAACACCCAGAAACCCTTCAGTGACTGTACAGAGCAGCTCGTGTAAACCCTTCTGGCCAGCCTGTGATCAAAAAGGCACAAGAGAGAGAAACAATATGACGTTAATGAGGCCGACTCTCTTTGGTTGCTGCATCATGACAAGGGTTTGATCCTATCTACTGAGTTTAAATTATTGTTGACGGGCCTTTCTGCTGGCTGACAGAGTTAGAGTTAGTTGACCAGCTGCCATGGCCATCTTCTTTTATTAAGGAATTTGAATTGTTAGTAACACAGGACCACGATCGATACGGAAATATGTGCCAATAATTTGAATCTCTCAATCTCTGCACTTCTTATAACTGCTTGCAAGTTTGTCTAATTCTACCCCCTAATTTTACCTCTAAATGGTCAAACTGGATAAATGCTTGTAAAAGCATCATGCTTTACTGCATTAACTGAGCCCAGATGAAATAAAATCAAACCTGTTCTCAGGTCAAGCTCTATACTGTACTGCTCCCAACAAGTGTCCAAATGAAACCATTTTTACCACACCGTACATGATTATATAACTTTAAACTCAACAACATAATAGCCTCCCTCAAACCGGTCTCTTCATTTATGAAGCTTGTTGAAGGTGGTACTACTCGGGCTGGGAGAAAAGATTTATGGTAAAATATTCCCTAAGCAGGTCAACTTCCAGGATAGCTACCACTGACTACTACAGGAATCCCCACTAAGACCTCGCATCCACACTGCACAGTTAACAGCAAGTATCACATTTTCCCCTCTACATTTTATTTTTAGTGCAAAAATAAAATAAAATAAGATAACTGGCAGGTGGGACGGGAATCTGGAGCCATTAATAAGGACATCACCAGATTAAACAGATGAGATAAAATAAAAGAAACCACAAGTGCCATTAAAACATCTTAAGCATCAGCCTGTGAAAGAACAAAAGGAGAGATGCTCCAGAGAGGTTTTAGTGCTACAGAGGGCTATTCAGCTGTGTCACTGTGGCCAGACCACACTGTAAAAAGGTGTGAGTCATGCAGGAGTCTCTCACACACACTTGCGCGCGCACACACGCACTGGTTAATGGAAGGACGTTGTGAAGGTCCCTGACAAAGCAAAACAAGCCAGATTTTCTCAGCCTGGCTGTTGCTTTGTGTATGACAGCAGGCTCGCTGTAATGTCATTGTGTACTTGGGAGAAACTGCAGAGGGCTGTGAGATGAAGGAGGGTTTGAGGGGCTTTCATTGTAATCCATTTAAAATTGTGTTTCCAAGCGTGTTTACTGTGTGTGTGTGTGTGTGCGCTACATGAAAGATCACGGTTACTGTTTAGCATGTGCACTCTCATGCTTGGTGCATGCATGTATATATTCCACCTCGTTGCGTGTGTGTGGTGTGTGCGAGCACCATTTTGTTTTTGTTTGTTTTGTTTATATTTAGGCTCTCCTTGACCAACGTCTCCCCGCACAACTATGGTATTGTGTAAAATCTATGCCTGGAAGCGTCCTCTCTGAGCTCTCACTGTCTACAGAAACAGACAGCGCTATTGTCTCCTCTCCTGCCCCCCCTTAATACGCACACACGCCACCTCTAGTTATTCAACATGAAAACACAACCCCTTTGCCCCTCTGTGCTTTTAATGTTGTATACATGGTTTGCATGCATAGCGCTGATTTACTTTTCATCTGTGTGAAGAAGCTTTCCACGGTCTTCATCTGTGCTTGGTGACATTGAACAGGCCTGGGCCAAAAAAATGATTTCTTCATAAGACCAGACTAACAGCACATCAATCCATAAGCCGTTTCCTTTTCTGCAAAATAAGAAAAGCTATACTATAATACTACATGCTGTCAGTTGCTCTGAGATGTAAATCATTTCCCCAGAGGCTGGAAAAAAAAATGCACACACAAAAAATGGAAAATCCTGACCAGCAATTTATGGAACAACAACAACAAAAAAACAGAAATCAGCTACTTTTCACAGGAATCCCAGCCTCGCTAATGTATTTCCCTCTCCCTCCCCCCTCCATGTATTCATGTGTGTCTCGCCCTTGGGTATCTTCCATAATCTATAGATGCTAACCTCACTGTTGTTCCAACTCATGATCTCATGTTTGGTTACTGCCACGCGGGCTGCTCATTTTCACGCTATTCATCTCCTTGTGACCTTGTGACTGGCGTCAGGCTCGACATTGCTCAAAGTGTCCTATTGTAAAAGAGGGAAGTTTTTTGTTCCTGATATCGGTGCTTAAAGCTCTTTCCCTCAATGTTTGTGAAAGCCATAGCTGGAACCAGAATGACTCGATTAGCTCGAGTTAGTGCGTGGAATTAGTCCTGACAGCAATGATGCAGACATATTGATAAGTTAAACACACTCCACATACTGTAGAGTGCACAAGGGCAGTGGTTTAAAATGGATACTAATCAATATGTGTACGATGAAAGGAGGCTTTTAAAAGGCCGATAACAACTGCCTGACAGCGGTGGAAACATCTACTCTAGTAGAACTTGTAGGTGCTTTACTTGAGTATTTCTATTATATGCTACTTCTGTTTCAGAAGGAAATATTACTACATTTATTTAACAGCTCCAGATATTGTCTAGTTTTCAGATAAAGATTTCACATGTAAAACATATTACTTGTTATAAAATATGATGCTTTGTTATAAATGTAACTACCCAACACTATATGAGCACAGTACAGTAAAAAATTAGCCCCATGTTGACTAAAATATTAAAGTACCACTTACATATTAATAGAATTGCGATCCAACAATGCATAAAGTGTACTTCTGTACTTGTTAAGACCTGCCTACATCACCGATGATGCAACTCAAACACTAACAGTGCAGTCAGAGATTGAGGGGTGTTGTGCTACTAGCTGCTAATATAGCCTCAAGCAGAGACAAGGAGCGGGCTACAGAAAATTCAGCCCCAACAGATGCTGACTCAAGTGACATCACTCGAGGCAATTCATCAGAGTTCATGCAGCTCTCTCTGCAGCCACAAAAGGTTTTACTTAACCCTGTTTACATGTGCAGCAGTGCTCCATAGGACATGCACATTTACATATTTACATATATTGTGGCATTGGCACTTTTACTTAAGTGAATAATCTGAGTGCTTCATCCAGCACTGATGCCTGCGTTATTCTACAGTGAACCAGACATAGCAGTTTATGTTTATGTGTACTGAGGATGAATGGCACATCAGCCGTCCAGCATCATCATTACAGTAATGAGAGCCTGTTCTCCAAACAGTCCTCATGTACCAACTGTACTGTTTACATTATTGAGATCTCCCCCTCTCTCTCTCTCTCTCGGCCTCTGTCTCTCTCTCTCTGTCTAAGCTCGAATAAAAAGGACACTCTTTTAGGCCAATTGAAGCAACAATAAAAACAAATGTTTTCCAGGTCCCCTAAATCTACTGACCACGTTCATTCAAATGACTAATGCTTTCCTGCTCTAAATTTAGTTAGTTTCCCTCTCCAGATTGGGTTACCCTGCCACTGTGAGAGGAAATTGTCCAGAAATAGCCATCCTCAGAACCCATCAATTACTTTCAAGTACAAGTTTCAAGTATTTTGCTCTTTTCTATCACTGAATGGTCAATGCATTAGTACCAACACTGCTCAGAGTATTTAACATGACTAAAATAAAGGCTTGATAAAACAGACTGTAACATTCACTAATCACTCACTAATCTCAAAACTGGATTACACGAGCGTGTCATGGAGGATAAATGCTACAGCAGGCACATAGCTAATGCTTAATGGGATGCTGAAGCAATGACTGACACTACTTTCCCCGCTGCATTCATTATATTATCTTTTTATTTCATACATTCCCAGCAGCGTCGTCACAAACACTGATCAGAAGCCGAGCTGCTTTTCAATCAACCGTTCTGATTACAAACATCTGCTGTTCGCCCTAGAAACGGCTATGAGACGAGGAAACAGTCAAACACAAGGAATCCACAAACATTATCTGAAAAATAACTCGATTAGATTTTTTTGGAAGCTTGTTTTCA
The DNA here is from genome assembly GCA_014281875.1 of Nibea albiflora. Taxonomy (NCBI): domain Eukaryota; kingdom Metazoa; phylum Chordata; class Actinopteri; family Sciaenidae; genus Nibea; species Nibea albiflora. The sequence continues at coordinate 16,993,420 of CM024789.1, read as the reverse complement.
TAACTACATTAAGCATCCTGGGGAAATAAGAACAAATAAAAAACTGAAACTGCCCCTTTACTGAGATGATCTGCGAAAGTGTGCACAGACACCAACCTGTAGAAGCATGGATCAGTTTGAATTTGAAACCAGAAAAATCACAAGTAAAATATGATTTATGGGCCTCATTTATTCTGGCAATATAAGTACAAACAATATAATCTAAACCAATCTAAAGGCCACCTAATTTGGGCTGTAAAAATCTTTCCACTTCCACATTGAAGACGAATTAGCTGACACATCATGTCACAGACTGATTGTGCGACGGAAGCACCGTCAACAGCCACAGTGTGACGACACGGGTTTCAAAATGCCTCATTCTCTCACATCTGTGTTAATCTCTGTTAATCATACTCCCACAGATTCAGCTGACAGTAAATTATTCCCTCGTGTTCATTTTAAACAATAACAGTACGTTGACCTCGCTGATGAAATGCTCGGTACAGGGATCAGATTAACTACCTCAGTACCTACCTCACTTTTCTAGATTAAGATGACGCGTTTAAATGAAGCATTTGATAATCTTATTCAATGCACTGCTAAAGATTAAACCAGTGACTCTGTGTCACATTTGAGATGACTGAGTTGTTTTCATTCAAAGACTCATGGGGTTACTTTTCTGTAACTATATGATGCCCAAAAAGGTAAAAAAAAAAAAAATAATAATAATATGAAATAATATTTCACAACAAAGCAAGGAAAATAGAAAAACACCAAAACATTTTACATGTCTTTAACAATCTCCCTCCCCTTTTGGATGATCATTGGACTAAACTAGCTAACTCTATCAACAGGCTACAACAGAAAGATACTACTTACATGTTAATACAACAGTATTAACAACCTAATAAAAGTCGCAGTGTGTGCTTTGCCTTAGTAAGTAAGATTTTGAATGCAGGTTTATACTTCTATTGAATTATTATTACACTGTTGTACTGGTGTGTTCACTTGAGTTATGGATCTGACTACTTCCATTGCTGCCTGAGGAAACAATGTTGTGCAAGGTGACGGGTCCAATTACTATTGAAACAGATGAATGAATAGAAAGAGGGCAAAACCCAGAGTAGAGCTCAAATGATTTTAAAATAAGTCTGAATGAGGTTTCTCTGCAGAATTGACAGTATAACAGCCCTGCGCCTATTTGTTCCTCATTATTTGAACATCATTTGCGTGTTGGTATAAATGCAACATGCAGCAGTCTGAAAATAAGATCACGATTCTGTCGGTGTAAAATCTGCAGGGCGACACAGATCCAGTTACAAATCTGCAGCCTACGGGAACAATAGAGTAGAAAGTGGAGAGCTGCAGTTGTAGTGAGCTTGAACCACGGCAGCCAGGTCATCAAGCTGCTCCCTGTTTTCATGTGTCAGCAAACAAGATGAAGTGCAGTGCTGTGCACACAGGCCAGGCCGGCACCACGGCAGGCAACCTGTAAGTCAGCCAGTTAGACCAGCATGAACCGGGACAGACGATATTGAGGGCCTTAAAAATGTACCTTTTAAACACTTTATGCTTTAGTTGTAGCACTGTTTGCGTGGCTGGTGCTTCTATTTAGCAAACACTGACATTTGCTTTAGATAATCACACAACGCCTAATATTTTAGAGCTGAAAGCAAAAGTGGCAATGATTTTAATAAATGGTTCCTGCTTCTCAAATGTGCGTATTTGCTAGTTCTCTTAGTCTTCTGTCATAGTAAATATTATACTTTATCTAAGGGCCTTCATCATTTATAGATGAAACAGCCGGCCACCACTCAGGAAAGAGTCTAGATTAATCTCATATTTTAATAAATCTTTTCTACTGTGAGGAAAAGTTTCACTGAAGCATCTGCAGACTTCCCAGAAACAAATGAAGCTTGTCGAGGAGCCATATGAAGTTGTTATTTTTACGATACAGCTGCTGATGTGATCAGCCAACAACGCCTTGAAGCTGGAAAACAGAGTTTCATGACTGCAGGTACAAATGCAAGTTTATGAAAAAGCCATAATGCTCTTCTTTGATGATTCATCTCATGTGTTGTTGCTGGATTAAGCCACTGTTGGAGTGGAGGTTAGATCTCACTGTAAGCTCAGGAAAAAGACGCAACATCACCCTTATTTACAGCTATCATCGAGGGCTCATCCTGTTTTTTGGCGTGAGGGAATTCAATCAGTGCTCCCGTATTATGACGTGGACATGTTGCTCCTGTTCTACAACCAAACACAGCGACGTACAATAATAAAGCTGGACAGCAGCAGGCAGGCAATCTGTACAGCACAGAGAGAAGGCTGAAAGATAATATGCCTCCTGTGCTTGATGAAGGCTACACACAACTGCATGCACAAATTCAAACCCACACAGACACTCACACAAGTGCACGCACAACTCAGAGATTGTTTATCCTGGAGATGCTATCCAGAGCCTATTAGCTTACCACTGTCTCACACGGAAGAATAATGTGACAGCAGCAGTGAGTGCAAAGGAAGGGCTCAGCCGGGATAAGGTGTGCTTGTGTGCCACTGATGTAGTACAAAATCTTTAGTGTGTGTGTGTGTGTGTGTGTGTGTGTGTGTGTGTGTGTGTGTGTGTGTGTGTGTGTGTGAGCATGTGATCATGGGATCAGATAAAGAAGTTTCGAGGCGACAGCACTTAAAAACAAGGTCACCAGGATGTGAGAATCAGATACCTGTTTCCTTGACAGTGAAATGTGTGAGATGCCTTTTGCATGGTGAGTGGATTTTCACAGATAAGCCTGAGAGTAATCTCTCTGCCTCTCATATGACGATATGATGAACCCATTACTCAGTGGTACATGTCCTTAGTCATGGGGCATTTAAGTCCTGATTATAATCAACGGGGTAAGATAATTAATTCCTTGAATAGTTTCCCCTTTCAGTGCCTGAGGGAGCTCTCCCATTTTGTGACTAGTCAGCGGTATCCTTCATCATTATACCCACAAAACTATGTCAGCTGCTGCTTTTTATTCCACTTGGGAGGTAAAGATGATACGTGCCTGGCCTAGATTTAAAACATAGAGTCATTTAACTCTATTTCTTGCAAACGTGCTCCTCAGTGTTAAAGCAGTGCTGGTTCTCTGTCACACAGAAAAGGGATTGACCTGCAAATCACTCCCTGATTTGGATGTTTACAGTGAAAACAGCTGGAGTGGGCAGGTAGGAGCTCAATGACTATGATGTTTACCAAGGACAGATCAACAAACACCTGGATATAGAGACACAGGTGGACAGAAACCACTTATTAAAGATGACAATGACAATCCTTTGTCCTGCAGTTTCATACTCGAAGAGCCTTTAATCCTATTGACTGAGTTGTTTGGGCATTGACAGCTCATTATCCCGGCCTGCTCGCCTGAACAACAGGCCTACATGCTCTGCAGTCGATCCATGGCTCGGCTGGATCAACATCTGTGGCCAAAATGACACATCATCCCCCTGTCTTTGCGGCATTAAATGTCCCGGTTTCCCCACCACAACACGAATTGTGTAACGACGCTAAAAAAAAGCAGGACGAGACTGCCGAGGAGACAATACGGGCATGCACACAGAGCAACATGCTATGATTTAGCAATAAATACGGTTTACAGGCTAATGAATGGGCCGTGTCTCCGCTGGCATGCTGTACAGTGGAATTTTACACTGAGATAAATGGAGCATATGAAGACGACGCTTTAATAACCAGGAACCAATGCTGTTTCTACGTGGGCCTCTGTTGCTATGTTAGTTTCCCGTTTGACATAATACACACTAATAAGCTCTCGGGGCCCGTCGGGATAATAAAAAAAATAAATAAAACATGAAATAAACAAATAAATAATAAATTCCACCAAATGCTCACCTGGACTCCTTTTCCATAATCATCAGAGCGGTGCGTTTGCCGTCGCTGCCACACGAGTCCGTCGTAAATGTCAAACGTTTGTTATCAGCTAATTAAAATCTTAATAGACCACCGAGGACAAACACAGAGAGACCGTCCAACGCAGTGCCATCCTCCTGCCGCCGCTCAACCGGGAGGCAGCGCCGCGCCGCACAGCTGGTCGCGAGCCCTTTCTCTCTCTGTCTGTCTGTCTGTCTGTCTTTGCACGCGGAGAGGCTCGCGTGTGTGTGAGCAGGATTAGGAGGTGAGAAGTCTTTCTTTAGATATCCGCTAAAATAACCATGACAGCCGCGCGGCGGAGCAGGGATGTGGTTTAAACGGCAGCATCAGTCATTGAGGGTAAAACACACAGAATGGCTGGCGTTCTCTGCCTTCTGACAAGCACGAGGAGGAGCGAGCCAATCAGGTTGCAGACTGAGATGTGATTGGCATGTAATCAGCCAATGGCGTGCTCGGACTGCGGGATCCCTTCGGAAGGACAACACAGGCAGCCAATCAGCGGGGATTTTTATTCCGCGGGAAGGCGGGGCTCGCAGGTGTCATACAGCGGTGTCGCCTTTAACGGATTTACAGCATGGATGTAGTTTATATGTGTAGAGCAACTGGGCGATTAATTACGTGACACACATGTTATATGTAATAGTTTAAGTCAGCCTCTGGTTCTGCAACCAGCTGTGATCACATGTGTTCAGTGTTGCTATTTTCAGTGTTACTCTAGAAAAATGAACAAAAATTTAAAAATGAATGCCACATTTTACTGTTTATTATAGCCAGTGATTTTGCCAACAACCAGGGCTAGAAATACCTGACAGAACTGACATAAAAGTGTTGATATGCTTTTTTTATAATTGGACTGAATTTAAATTTACTGAATTATCCTGCGACCTTCCACATTGGGTGAAACAAATTTGGGAGGGGGTTAATCCAGTTCTGATTAGATCCCTATAGGTTTTATGTTGTTTATTTATTTATTTATTTTTACCATGGGCAGGCCTTGAGGGATGTTCTCAGTCTTTGTAATGAGGCCCCAATATAAGAAACATGAGCACACGTTGAATTGCATTTCATGCCATCTGTCATTTGGCCAAATGTCTTTACTTTGTTGCCTCCAAGTGGACAAAATCTGATACTGCAGTTCCTCACGGCACATGCTCAAAGCTTCCATAGGACAAAGAACAAAATTTCCCACATGAATATTTTAAGTTTAAGTTTAATTTTACTATATAATATATTTAATGGTATAGACAGACATATATGGACAGTGCTATTAATATATAATGTATTGATATGTGAGGGCATAAACAGTGCAGGTAAGTGTATGTGAAGGAGTGTAGCTGTGGTAGTAAGTGGGAGCCAAGTAGCCAGTGAGTCAGTCCATGCCGCTGCTTTGATGATAAGTGAATTTGGAGTAGATCCAGTATGGGTGGTAGGCAGGTTCTGAGATGAGCCAAGACCAGCACTTTGTGATGGTCAGGGTGAGTACAGCAGGGTGGAAGTCATTAAGACTCACTGCAATTGAGTGTTTGGGCACCAGCATGGCTGGAGGTGGTTTTAAAGGAAGGTGGTGACAGCGACAGGTTGATGATGTTGGTCAGGATCTCCGTAAGCTGTCCTGAACAGACTCTGAGTATGTCTTGAGATGTCACTGGGGTGAACAGCTTTACTTGTAATAATCTTACTCAGCACACGTGATGGTGGGAGAGGGTGTAATGGGTCACAGTGATGGCCACCTCCTGGTGGTTTGTGTCAGGTGTGCATAAAAGCTGTGAAGTTGATCTGGGACGAGGCATTGATGGTTGGTAAAGAGGTGTTGCCTTGTCACATATCCCAGGGGTCGGAGTCGTCACTCCTTAGCTTGTGGCTGTGCTTGGCCCTCCTGGTGCCCCTCTCCAGATTAGCCCTGGATGAACTGTAGGCCTGTGCACCACCTGATCTGGCTACACTTTAACAGTTCTCGCTGTAGCTTTCACACCTTTGATGAGTGCTGTGGGGAGTAATATATAATGTTCTCTGTATTATATTATGAAGACGGCAGGAACAATTGGGTCATTGTATATTACAAACCGAAATTCTACAGAAATAATGGACCATAATATTTCCTTCAACATTACAGCTTTGACCTTTTCCCCTGATGTCTATGATTCGGACCAGCCTTGGAAAAGCGGATGGTGTTTCTTCTGCACAGGCGCCACTGTTGGGTGACTGATGCCTTCAGGTGTTATTTTAAATAATGTAATTAGACTTCCAGAATTTGGACCAGAATATTTGGACAGTCATATTATCCACTACATTAGAGCTGATTTAAAAAAACTGACATTAAAGCAGATTTTAAATTGAGTTATAGGTTCTTAAGAACTGCTAATTGCTTGTTGGGGGGAGCTTTGGGAACTTTGGAGAAGGAAGTGTGGAAGTGTGCTGGCCACCTGTTCTGTCGCAGCTTAACCCAGAACCTGATGAAGACTTTTCCATATTAGACCAAATCAATAAGGAGGTGACTCTGACCGTGTGACTTAAGTTAGTGACTATCTGAGCAGATCACATACAGATTCACACCAGTGGCTCCAAGAATCAATGAAGAGCTGCAGGAATAAGCAGTCCACAAAATTCAAATACAACATGGAAAGCAGATCATGTGTCAGTCTTCACTTCAGAGCTTGTGGCAATCGTGGGTGGCTGGAGGAAGTTAGACCAGGAAAAGATAATTGTATGCTCTACTGCACTATGGAATGGTAGGAAAGCAGCCAGGCCAGATCCAATAGTAGAAATTTGACTGTTTTAAATCAAGTATCTAAGTTGTGGAACACTGTTCCTGCTCATGTAGGGGTAGACTTCAGGGGAAAGAAAAGCTGACAGGATAATAAAAAGATCCGCCAGTAGGAAGAAATTAGATCTGGAGGCACTGAATGGAAAGGTCAAGTGCAAGAGCTTAATACAACAAACAACAGCAATGATACAGCAAAAAGAAAGGGGGGGGGGGGGCAAATACAAGAATTTTGCCCCCCCTTTCTTTCTTTCTTTCTTTCTTTCTTTCTTTCTTTCTTTCTTATGACAGTGTAACAGTGTAAGATCATGTTCATTCTAAACATGAATTATTATGAGTGAATGCAAAGTCTGTTAACATGCTTTAACAAAATCATTCATAAAGTAATATTTTGTGTCACATGTACAGATATATAACTAGCAGTTATGTCCTTAGAGGTTAACGTTTAGTGCATTCAAATGCTTCAATTATGTCAACAGGACAATCTTCGGCCACATGAAATCTGACCGCGGGCCGTACATTGGATATCCCTGCTGTAGAGCAATAAGCAGTGGAAGAAAGTCCCGTAATTGCGTTGCAAAATCGGTCACCAGGAAGTCACTCTTTGTTTGACCCAATATTGTTGGGTAATAAACATAAAACATAAAAGATAAGGATTAGTTTACATTATGTTAAATACTCTTGTACTGTAGGTGGAAGTGTTTCTTCGGTGGAAGGAGAAGAAGAAGAAGAACGGAGTTCTACAAATGACCTGTAGGGAGCAGCAGTGTGCCGCACTTGCTGCTACCTACTGCAAATTATCCGAAGAAGAAGAAGAAGCAGCAGTGTCACGCACATTGACATCGGCGGGACATAAAACATCACAGAAAGGTGAATTATTGCGTTCGCACTTTTCACACCAAACTAATCACCCTGTAGACAAACATTCTTGTGATTCATGAAGACATGTGATGGCATTTGGGGCTCTGGGATTTGCTTTTGTAGCTGATATGCTACACGCAGCAACGTTAGCTGTTAGCTTCGCTTCGAGTTAGACAACTAGCTTTATTTATATTAGTCACAGTGAGTATGTTTGCCTTTCTTACAGTTATGAACAAAACCGCACGATGCTAGAGAGGTTAGCAACAAAGCTGTAATGTTTCTCTAAAGTAATTTGCGTGTTTCGTACAACGCGTAGCTGCTAGCTGCTAACTAGCCGGTTTGAATGAGTCCATTGTTTACGCGTGGGTTGTCTCTGTCGGGTCACAGCGGCCGGCTATTATTCTGAGCCGACGTAATTGTTGTAGCTCATCCCATTCATCACGTCGGTGGTACAAGACCTTACAGACTGGCTAATGTAAGCTTTCGTGTTAGCTCGTTTTTTTAGCCATTCACAGGCTGCGGCCTGCTAACGCGACGATCCTTGAACCTGACTGCTAGCGCGGCTAATTTTCCAGCTGCTTGTGTTTCGTTTCATTGTAGCCTCAGCTGCTTTCAATCAGGAATAACGACAACAGGATAGTAAGAGATATTCTAATCTGTATGATTACAGTTATACATGTTATAATAAAACATCACGTGGCCTTCATCAATACTACGAGTTTTTTATGTTTCCAGAGAAGTTGTGAGAATTTTTTTTTTTTAAAAGTACTTCCTGCTCATTCAGATGGCAGAGACCGACGTTGACAATGAACTTCTGGACTATGAGGAGGATGAGGAGCCCCAAGGAGCCCCTGAGAGTGGGACCCCAGCAAACAAGAAGGAGGTGAAGGGGTCCTACGTGTCCATTCACAGCTCTGGCTTCAGAGACTTTCTCCTCAAACCGGAGCTGCTCCGCGCCATTGTTGACTGTGGTTTTGAGCATCCCTCAGAAGGTTAGTAGCTGTCCCACCACTCACCACTCCACGTGAACACCTACTGTTTCTTCATTTTTTTTTTTGAAATTTTCATTCACCCATAATTGCTATTTGTTTTACTTTAATTTTTTAGTACAACATGAGTGTATTCCTCAAGCTATCCTGGGCATGGACATCCTCTGCCAGGCCAAGTCTGGTATGGGAAAGACAGCAGTGTTTGTACTGGCTACTCTCCAGCAGATTGAACCCGTGGATGGTCAGGTAGGTTGGTCATTACGTTTTTCACACTAAAGAGTATAACATTGTCTCCTGTATTTTTACAGTTGTGCAGTTAGGGAAGTCCTTCCTCTTAAGATGCCAGATGTTGGTGTCCACTCTGTGCTTCGAGACACCTGATTTTTAATTTTACATTTTGAATCTTGTCAAAGAGAGCTCATGAGTGTGAACATACATTTCTTCTTCTGGGTTTGAAGACATGTAGCTTTTCAAAGGTGTGTACTGGGAAGTGTTGTGGAGAAAGTCAGTGGTGAGGTCAGGAAGAAAGAAAGTGTTCAGGAGCCTCTGATGTCTTATGCTGTAATATTTACTGAAGCTTGGCCAAGGAGAATTAGACACTCTCGTCATGCTCGTGCTGGTGGTCAGACTTTAAACCCCAAGATAACACCACAAATAGTATATGCCCAGAATTAGTTAAAGAGAATGTGTCCTCGTCAGCATATTCTAGTCCGGATACACAGATGTCTGTTTATGCAGATTGGAATGTCAATGGCAGGCTGTCTTTTATATCTAAGCAGGCAGCACCAGATTTCTTTGGCTTTGATTGTCTTATCTTACCTATGTGGTGGCCAGGGTCAAACAGTTAGTATTGCTGAGGACCTCAAGGCTCATACGTGACCTCGTGTAACCTAAGAATAGAAAATTCCATATCAGAAAGGAAGGGCCTGTTCACCTGGTTAAACAGAAACGGTAGCTTAATTCATTGCCAAGTTCTTTGTCTGCTTCATGGTGTGGCAATCACTCCGGATAGGCCTGTCTTACAATAACAGAGTCTAAGTGTCATTAAGAAGCTTGTTGATGTGGAGTATGCATGACAATTTAGTATTCATAGTAAAAGTAATGCCATGTTTTAAATTTTTGTTACGTTTCTGTTACTTTTTGTACTTTCCTATGTTTTTTTTTTCTAAGTGAACTTTTAAAGATGAGCTATATATTTAATATTTAATGATGATTTAATGATATATCTCATATTTAATGAGCTATATATTGTCATGATGATGCTAACACAGCAATAATATTTTCAAATGGCACTGAAATATTTCTGATATTAGTTGAAAGTCCACAACGTCCTGAAAACACAAGTTAGCCGGCATTAGCTCAACATGCGCTACATAAGGATTAAACCGTGATGTCCTCTCTGTACGCCAGGTTTCTGTCCTCGTAATGTGCCACACACGAGAGTTGGCTTTCCAGATCAGCAAAGAGTACGAGCGCTTCTCCAAGTACATGCCCACTGTCAAGGTGTCGGTGTTCTTCGGTGGCCTGGCCATCAAAAAGGACGAGGAAGTCCTGAAGAAGAACTGCCCCCACATTGTTGTAGGAACCCCAGGACGCACTCTGGCCCTCATCCACGGCAAATCCCTCAGCTTGAAGAATATTAAACACTTTGTGCTCGACGAATGTGATAAGATGCTGGAGCAGCTGGGTGAGTAGCATACTCCCACTTCATCACTGTGCCATCCCTCAAGAAATGACTATATACGTTTTATTTTCTGTAAAGTGTGATTTTTAGGAGTTGCGTCTTGTTTTATCTGACAGATATGAGGCGCGACGTCCAGGAAATCTTCAGGCTGACACCACATGAGAAGCAGGTTATGATGTTCAGTGCCACGCTAAGCAAGGAGATCCGCCCCGTCTGCAGGAAGTTCATGCAAGATGTGAGTTATCGAAGATTTGCCAATCTTTGCAAAATAATCGTACTGCGTTTCATTCAGCAACATGTCCTCTAGTTTAGCAGAGGTGAAAGGAGCTGCAAGCTGAGATTGTCTTTTACAACCTGAATTAAATTCCATGAATAAGAAATCTTGTGTTAATGAAAAGTGCATCACTGGGGTGTGACGGTAAATGGTTTAATAGTCTTTGTACAGACATATAAATATTGATGCTCTTGTCTGATTGGCCAAAGACGTGTTTAAACGTGCTGATAACTCTCAAGTAGTAATGTCTTCGAGCTGTTTAGCATGAACTTTCATTTTTAATGTTTTATGCATGTGTTACTATGAATAGTAGTTATGGTCAGATAGAGAAGTGGGCTTGTGACTAGAAGGATGCCGATTCTATCCTGGGAAAGGGCAACAATTACTTCTCCCTCATGAGACCGCCACTGAGATGCTTTTAAACTTTGAGCCGTTCAGTCTTTGGTTCGTCTTATGGCCTCTCTTTAAAGGGAGACTGGCTTTTAGTGTCTCCCTGCGTATGTTAAATGTCTGTAGAGCCTTGCTGACTGAGGTTATGGATGTCTTACCTCATACAGTAGCAATGCTTAATATCTCTTAATTGATTAATAGATTGCATCTATTATTCATCAATGTTCTGCCATTGCATTCATTAAGATTTCCTTGGTTATTCTTGTTGTTTGTAGTCAACACTTGACAGGTTTAGGTCGCTCACGGTCTGTTGCGATGTCCCTCTTAGCTTTGCCCACTTGTGGCTGTCCGTGTCATAAGTGGCCATATCAGAGGGATAAAGTGATTCTCCTTGGCAGATTTGGCTTGGTCAGGACAGTCAGTCCTCCTGGCTCTGCTGCAGTCCAGGGGAACAGGTTCAGTGAAGCACCGTGCACAGTCAATTTGTCAAAGCTTGGTGCAAGTTTGGAAAAATTGCCTGGAGATGGAGACTTCTCATATCAGGAGAAAGTAACCTTAGAGAACTTCTCTGACCAAGTGTTTATGTTCTCACCACGTTGCTCAGTATATTAATCAATGTTTTGCTCCCCTCTGTTGCTCGGTAGCCCATGGAGGTGTTTGTGGACGATGAGACCAAGCTGACGCTCCATGGCTTACAGCAGTATTACTGCAAGTTGAAGGACAGCGAGAAGAACCGGAAGCTCTTTGACCTGCTCGACGTGCTCGAGTTCAACCAGGTACAGCTGACCCAGATCCTGATACAGGACTAGTTAGCTTTCATTGTGTGTGTGTATATAAAAATAAATAAGATCTTGATAATATCAAGATGATGGTAATGTTCATGTTGATTTCAGCCTGTTTCTTGTGTTTCCTGGTAGGTGGTGATCTTTGTTAAGTCAGTGCATCGCTGCGTGGCTCTGTCCCAGCTGCTGGTGGAGCAGAATTTCCCTGCGATCGCCATCCACAGGGGCATGGCACAGGAGGAGCGGTAGGTGCCGCTACTTTAATTCCCTTTCTGATTCCAGACACTTTGAATCCTGTAGTAGCTTTCCTACTTTTGATATTTCAAGCCAAAAAAAAAAATCACCGTGCTGTGATTTGTTTTAGGTCAGGTCACTGCTTTAAATATTAACACTAAAACAACCAGCAAGGAATAAACAAGCAGATTTGTGTGGAAACAGATGCTCAGTTGCTGTTTATATGCTTAGTCTCCCTGACTTATATTCCTGCCTCTGCCACCCAGGTTATCCCGGTACCAGCAGTTCAAAGACTTCCAGCGGCGGATCCTGGTTGCAACCAACCTGTTTGGCCGAGGCATGGACATCGAGCGAGTCAACATCGTCTTCAACTACGACATGCCAGAGGATTCTGACACATACCTTCACAGAGTCAGTCCAGATATAATATAATTTTATATCGTCAATGATTTGTTTTCACGCTGTGAAACAAAGAGCGTGCCGCATTGATTGCTGTAGTCTGTATCAAATTTAAATTTCATTTATTAGTGAACCTGCTATACTGTGGGGGTTGTATTTTGTCAATATTTAATAAAGATGGAATTGGCTCTTTTGAGCAGAGCCTGTTTATAATCCCTGACATCCTTCTCTGTGCCTCAGGTGGCCCGTGCTGGCAGGTTTGGGACCAAAGGCCTGGCTGTCACCTTTGTGTCAGACGAGACTGACGCGAAGACCCTGAATGATGTCCAAGATCGCTTTGAGGTCAACGTAGCAGAGCTACCAGATGAGATTGACATCTCCTCCTACAGTAAGTGCTTTTGTTGCTCACAGAAGGTCTCATTAGATGATGCCCACTTTCAGTAACCACGTTCATGTACACGAGAATTGAGTTTATTTTGGATGGCCCATTTATGTGGATTCAAATCATCTCTTTACTGGTACCGTCTTGGACGCATTGAGGCTTTTGAACTCTCCTCTTAGGAGGCTGGTTCTGGTTTCAAGGTCTGGTCTGGTTTTAGAATGGCACAAAAGCGAGTGTGTTAGTACATAAATGCAATAGTTTGACACCCATTTTTTGTATTATTATTTTTTTAAACATCCTATATTCTCACATCCTTAAAACTTTTGTTTTTCTCTTTGCAGTTGAACAGTCCAGATGAGTGTTTTTCCAGTGAAGATTGTGGGTGACTCGTGGTGTTGCTGTATTGGTGAAGGGGAAAAAAAAACAACAACAAACCATTTATTTTAAAGTCTCTCTCTCACCATAAATGTTGGCAAGTTCATGATAAAGCTTTTTTTTTTTTTATCCCGTCTTTGCAGGGTGCTTGTTTTAATGTTTTCCTTGTTAAAACCATGGATATATTGTTTTGGTTGAAGAAATAAAGTTTTTATACCTTATTTAATGTTTTGATTTTTGCACATTTTTAAACATTTGTGTATGTCGGATGCGTGGTTGCCTCTAGGCCTCATTACCAACTTCCTGGTTGGTTGTTCTTAAACGTACAGCAGTATCATCATACAAACTGTGTTGCATTTTCACTGCAGTTAATTATTCTCACCAGCAGAGGGCACTATCACCACAGACATGGACACAGTTTTACCAAACAGTTGTCTACTTTGGCTGCCAAGTTTTGAAACTTTACAAGTTGACTTGAAATAAAACCTTGCTTGAAACTTGAGCTCAGCAGCCACTTTTATCACATGGACGAACCAACAAACTTATGACAGCTACACTGTAGCGTCTTCATCCACAGAAGCGTATAAAGGTGACAATATTACAAACTTGGATCCAGAAAGAAATGAAATATTTACAGAAAAACTGATCCAAAATACAGGTTTGTGTAAGACATTTCTCTAAACTGCATGTAATGCCCAATAAAGAAATCCGTTGGCATTGGTCCAGTCCTCGCTGTACGCTTGTCGGTTCCAGATAGCGTTCCTTATCATTTAAGTCTTGTAAGTCTGTGACTTGCGTGTGAACAGTGTCATTCATCGCTGTGTAAATGCACATTTAGATGGCTTATCATGTCAGCATGGCAAAAAGAAAAGTATGTCCATAACATGCTAATTTTCTATATTTTGAATTAAAGTCCACATTTTTGCTTTGTACTTAAGTTTTTTTTTTCAACATAAAGCTGCAAAAGTTACTCTTTTGCTTGTCACAGTGCATTATGGGATATGGAGTCATCTCCACCATCAGTATGTGCAGCTATCGTTGCAGGTGAAGTGATCCTTGTGCACTGCTGTCATAGTTAGAAAGTTTCAGTGCTAAACAAAGTGCTTTGTTGCTCTTGAAAGTGTCCCTCCTCTTGGGCTGATCAGAAGGTCTCGGAAAAAAGAAAGAAAGAAAAAATCCCCGCACCTGAACCAGCAATCAGTCCAGAATAGAGGAAGTCCAAGGGCTTCTTCAGGGCTCTAATTTAGGTCCCACGTCTGTTTGAACAGGATGAGGCAAGTGTACAATCCACTCTGGTCACACAATAATATTACAATAAGGGTTTGCCTTTATGGTTGTGAACCGAGGCGGCCCTTCCTGCCTGCAGTTTGGCAGTCAGGTGGGTGCCTTTGGTCTTCATTCACTTGGAGCCAGATGAGAAAAATGCCCCCTTGTCTTGAAATGTCTTCTTTCAGCAAGAAAGTTGACCTCAGTACATTAAAGTAATAATAATAAAAAACCCTCAGTATTAGTCTATGAACTTGTGTGTATCTCCGTACATCCAGTGCTGTGGAGGGAGGGCCACTTCATTGAGGTGGCCGCAGTCGTCGCTGCATTTGCATGACTGGATGAACATGGCTGACCTCTGGAAACGCTCGCCATCTGGACAGACAAAGGTCACGGGTACGGTGCGCGTGCGGCGTGGTGAGCAGCACCGTCCATCCGTACACACACCGCAGTAGTTGGGCCGGTAGAGGCGGACGCTCACACATTCTCCGTAGGACAGGCGGATGGGCTCCGGGGCTTTCTGCGCTGGGGTGCACTTCTTCCCTTTCTGTGTTTGGATGGTAAAAGTAAAGAGATGAATGTCATCGTCTGTGTTGTTCCTAATTGGCCCTCAGGAGAAAAAAATTCACCAAAATCTAATAAACTTTGACTTTTATCTGCCCTGTCCTTTTACATAACAGCTGACTAAAAACTAAAAATTCACTGGCTTCACATCAAGGAGGGCCACACTTCAACTGTTTTGCTAAAGCAGGCACTGGGAGAGGTGCTACTTTTAGAGATTAAATTTAGATTTTAGTGATGAATTTTAAGATTAACATAAAAGGACGCTCAAATGTTAAATCAATGTTTAAACATCTATGATCTTTTTTGGCACCAGAGATTTTAACTCAGACCAGAGAAAAGAGCTCTCAGTGTGTGTCCCCAACATGGAGGATTAATATAGACACACCACTTCCCTGGACTCTGAGTACACAGACGGGGCCTAGCTATGGACAGTTGCTTGGCAGGAATGCCGGGGGTGGGGGACTATATTTAAAAAGGCGCCTGCCTGCCACCAAAACACCGCTGAGTAAATCAGCACTGCCCAGTTCCCACTGGATGCAGAGCTTCCCGAAAGCACCGCTAAGATAATCTCTGTTCTTAAGCTCGGGATAAAGATGGCTTTAGCGCTAAGAGCATATTTACTCAGGGCCAGAACATCTAATTTTTCATTCTTTGCAGCATAGATTTGACGTTTTCAGCCTCTGCTCTTCAGTTTTAAGTGTGGAACAAAGAACAAGGAAGCAGAGCAAAAATGTGCAGGTATTGTTTTCCCTGCGTACTCAGACATGGACAGATAACAGGTGAAATAAGTCCTTATTGATAAGTGTTATCACAAGGCGTTTAGGTTTCACTCTGTGACAGATAAGCTGTGATAAGGCGTTATGGATATTCAACCTACGCTCTACATCTGTCTGTCTCCTTCAGTCTAATTCACCTTGGTGGGGGGAGTCAGGCCGGTGCATGGCCGTATGGTACAGATTCTTGTCTCTCTCTCCAGCTTGCACTGCGGGTTCTTGTTGGTGATACGAGAGGAAACGCCCATCCCACAGCTGCGAGAGCACTGGGACCAGTCAGTGGTCTGGACTGGGCACTTCTCCTTCAGGTAGTTCCACACTGAGGCACATCAGAGGCATGAAGAAGGACGGAAGGCAGAGGGAAAAGAAAAATCGTAGACATTAATTAGACCAGTGGTTCCCAACTCGGGACTATTTCAAGGGGTCACAAGACAAATCTGAGCTACAAAAGCAGAAAAAAAAACATACTAGCAGCATGTTCTCTATACATGGTAATGGTTGTTGGTCGGTCCATGTCATGCAATTTGGAGCAGACACTGATGTCACCCTCTGGAAGAATCGGAATATCTCTGTTGATCCCTTGACTTCATCTAGCACCAACATCAGGTCAAAATGTCCATTGCAAAACCTACAGAACTTTGTATTTAGCTGCTAGCATGGATGTAGACTCGTAGTCTCATTATCCTTTGGATGACTGGATTATTTTATGCAGTACTCTGAGAAGGAATAATCATTCATTAATTGAAATGGTCACAACTTATGGACATGCACCTATGACGAGGGATCACAAATAAACTTTTTTGTCTTCTGTTAAAACAAACCTCTGTCTGAGAATCACCAAATTGAGTTATATAACACGATTTTGCACATTTTAGCATGCTTTCATTTCATTTCTTAAAGTTACAAACAACCAAACTCGGTGTTCAGATGTCAAAATGCAAAAATAAAACACAGTTTGTCTGTCATTTCATCGATCTTCCCATCACCAGATCACCCTGCTTCCTTCTGAGAAGCAATTCAGAAATATCTGCTGTCTTACCACAACATTGTATTTTGTTGTTGTAGAGATAAATAAATGAACCTTGTACCTTGTACTTGTACCTTGATAAAAAAAAAAAAGTTCCTGTTTCTCTTACCAGGCAGGTGTTTGTAGCCATGTTCACTCTCCCAGCCGCTTGACCGGACCTCTGCAAGCTCATTGGTCAGCTCATTTTCAGGCTGGTGTGGGACAGGATGGTGCTGAGGCGTGGGCAGGTGTTGTTGTGGTGGAGGCACCTGTGATGTGAGATAAGATGAGACAGTGCCATTTGCTAAGGATTCCTCTGTGCCTCAGTCATGTCTATCTCTTGTGCGTTTTTCCAGTGTTACTGAGATTGTGGCACCCTAATTATCAAAGGGTTATTTCAGGTCAAATGTTCAGAGGAGAAGCATGTTACTCTTCTGTACTGACGTGAATCTCCTCGTTGAACAACATCTAATGTAAGTCTCTGTAAGCATGTACATTCTTATCTATCAGAAAAAAGGATTTTTCAAATCTTTACTGTGATTATTCACAAAACTTCCATGCCATTTATTCAGAGGCGACTCTCGTTTTGTTTGTTGGTTGACTGTCATGAGTTCAGTGACTTGCTGCTCAAAAATAAAACAGAATTATCTGAAAGAAAAAAAAAGTTTCTCCTCAGTCTCCTGACATGACATCAGTTAGAGTCTCCTGATGTCAACGCTTCTTGTGCTTGCCAGCTCGTCTGTAGAACTGTGATAATAAACTTGTTTAAAGATTTTTATTTTCTTGTTTTGCTCTTCCACCCCAAAGATCTTTGTTTTCTATATCGAGAATGCCAGCAGCAGGTAACACATTGCATCATCACCACTTGATATTATCACTGGATATAATTTCTGCCATTTGTGTTGCTTACTAAGAGAGTTCTTTATTATTCCATGCAAAAACAAACCTGATGCTTTGGTGGTAGCCGCCAGGTGCCCTTATGGCAGTCCACACTGAAACAGCACTGTCCGGGTATCCTGACCAGCCGTGGGTACGGGCACGATGGGGACGCTGGTGGCAGCTTGTTGTTACACAGAGGAGCGCAGCCAACAGCACCATCGATGCAGGTACATTGGTGTTTACAGCCCGCACGGAAGCTCTCGCCGTTCTGGTAGATCCTGCCGTTGTATTCGCATGTGCGCCCCTCTGATTTTGCTGAAAGACACATTTTTAAAAAAAATAAATGAAGTGTAGTGAGATTGAGAGACAATACTGCAAATTGTCAGGTTGTCATATAAACAACCGGGCTGTTGTAGCTATGCCGACGATGCATCTTTCCAAAGGACGTGCTTTAAGGTCCACAGAGACCGATGATGGTGCTTCCGCTTTCAGGGGGGTATGTTAATAACACTTCACACACAAACGATTTCATTTCAACAGCAAAAATGATCCCTATTGAGCCAAGTCTTTCCTGACTTAACCAAAACACACAATGACTTCAGTTCCCAAAACCACACAGGGGACCACCAAGATAGAAAGATCAGTGGAAATAAGGAGACAGGAAGTGTCAGACTCCTTGTCTCCAAAGCATGAAGAACCAGCTATTCATAGTTTGTGGGGCAGCACTGGCATGGTGCAGATGGACAGTGTATTTTTATCTTTGAAACCCCCTGTTGCTGCCATAAAATATCTCCTACTCATTAAAATACCTCCTGTCTTGTTCCCGGATGTGCAGGGTTACATGTTGTTGAATCACTAAGCTCTGATGGCTTTATAGAAAGGAGGGTCAATAAAAAAACATTTCTTTGACATCTTTTGTACATGTACTTTAAGTACTACATACTGTATGTATTTTAACCTTTCGACTTTCATATTTATTTTAAATCTACTTTTTCCATGCGTGTTAATACTAGACCCCCTTTGGGATCCTCTCCCTTCCTTTTCTAAGTGAAATTCCTTCCGTCCCAACACACGTCGTTCCCTCCTCTCTCACCTCGACAGATGCCCCAGGCCATGGTCACATCGTTGCCGTAATTACACTCCAGCCCTTTGTGGTGGTCACAAGGCCTCATGGAGCTGCAGTCTTGGTTTAGCTGTGCGGCGCACACTTTGCAGCACCCACATCCATCTGGCACAGTGCTAACTCCTGGAGGGCAAACCAGGGGCACTTTGGGGCACTCACACACTGCTGGGCAGCTAGCAGTCACCTGGAGGGAGATCACATCATCAATCAAGACCCAAATGATCGGAGTCGGGTAACATTTTCTTCGGCTAAGTAAAGAAAGCTCAAACAGCATCAGAGATCTTCAGAAAAGAGTGCCATAGAAAAGAAAGCGCTCTGGTACATTAATTTTCTGTATTCTGTATGATCTCTTATGCTGCCCAGGGTCTGTGAATTTGTCCACTGGCAAAGCACTGTGCTCAACCTCGACTGTAAGTCGAGTCACTGCTGGACAGTCAGCCTTGAGTGTCTAGACAGCTCAGAGTTTGTACCCAGTCCCCTGCTGTCTCATGATTTGAGTCATTGCTCAGCACTAGAGCCAACTTGTTCCAGTTTATAGGAATCAACATGTCACATTGCTTCAAAAGAGAGAGAGAGAGAGCAAGAGTAGACATGCCGATTACCAGAAAGGACAACAAACTTCATTGGAGTGATAACCACACTTAAACTCCATTTACCAAACTTTGTAATAGATCCACCCTTTAAGCTCACTGACAGAAAGTCATGCTCTGATGTTGGCTTCATGATAAAAAATAAGTCTTTGAAGATGAAACACGTCTGAAAGCTTTTGTACTTAATAATTTTGTTTACACCAGGGGATGTTTGTGCTGTTTACACCCTGCAGGTCAAAGTTTAATCACACTTTGATTCGCCTGATTACATTATCCATGTCAGACTACACATTAAGCTAATCCTAATCTTTAAATATAATCAGATTTTTTTTTTGGCTTACTCGCAGCTACACGAGCCTGTGTCAGGAAAGAAACATCTTACCTGTGTGATGACGGCTGTTGTCAGTACAGTCAGGTAGATCAGAAATGTCATGTCTAGTCTGTAATAAAATACAAATAAAATAATGTCTTCAAGCTACAATCTGAACGATTGTTAGTCTAAATTAGTTTGACACTGAGTTTGAGTCGGTTTTCAGACCGTAGTCCTTGTTGCTCTACCGGGATAAGTGTCTAAACTCACACTTATACCCGCTGGTGAGCCCCAGGGAGACCCCGCCCCTCTCCATACTTCTAACCAATCAGCGCACAGGCAGCAGCCTAGACAGTCCAAAGGGGCGTGACTCCACCACAGGGATAGTTTGCTGATTGGTGGGCGTGTTTTGGAATGAATGCAACCATTCATAAAAATCGCAGGGTCGCCCCGTATTTATTTTATGGGTTAAAAATTAAAATGTAACAGCCGCTTTCAAGTCACACTTAGGCACATTCCTGCCTTTGTGGCTGCCACTCTCCTAACACTAAGTAAATATATTCAGCTGGGCCAGACAGCATGGTAAGATTAATAAGACCTCCACCTCTGGGAAAAAAAAAAAATAATAAAAGAGGGGGGGTGAGGAATTCCCTCTGTTTTTCCAGACCTATGTATGTGCCAGAACAGAAAATTAAAGTGGAGTGTATTAAGCAAATAGCAAGATAATAGCAGCTGTCAGAGAGTGAACACACCCCTCTTTGTGTGTGCCCACCATAACCTGAGAAAATGTGTCTCCATGGATTTTTAAAGGTACGTTTTGATTGTTTTTTCTCTCCCAATGCTTCATCTTGAATTCAGGTGTGCTGGCTGCCTCTCACTATTATTTCTAACCACATGGTGCTGACATGGGAATGATGAGGATATGATCACTAGGAAAGAATGGTCCTGAGTTGAGGGTGAAGCAGGATTATTATTTTAAGGGCAGCTCATATAAGGGTTGGCCTCCTCCTCCTTCGCTGTCTTCCTTTTCAACCACAGGTTTTCAGCCACACCTGCCCTAACACAGAGGCCCCGTTTGATGAAAGAAATGTGATAGGCCGAGGTTTGAAAGTCAGGTTCCTGCTATTACTGTCCATGTATACGTGCAAAGTTCTGGCTTGGAGCTAAAAACACATCACATGGTTTCTCATTTGGTCTGTGGTCGTCTTAGGTGCTGGGAAAATCTGGGAAAATTATTTTCTGTGTTATACTTTGCTTTCACTCATTGGCTCATTGATATTGATATATATTATTACTTGTACTATGCTCTATGAAGAGTGTAGTTGGTTGTAATTCCCTCCAGAAGTTCAGAGAATTTCATGAAAGGACACCCTTCCTTTTCATTCCCATTTTAAACTGTGACATGACACAAATGTTGGGTGTTTCCAGTGTGTACCACTGAACAGCCCACGGCATTTTGGCATGTCATCTAATGTAGTTGCTACAACATGAACACTAACAAGGGAGAGACAGATGAATATGAGTTACAGATACAGTAAACATCCCCAGCTGTTCATCTTTCCTGTTCCTCCCATAAATGAATCTTCACAAGCCCTTTGGAAAGTTTGCAGATTTTGTGATTCACTGAGCTGATTTCCATCCTGACAAACCCATTTTTCCCCCCACAACGTACTTTAAAATCAGCGATGATTCCAAAATCAATGTTATTCCTTAAGGTGGGGTCCCCTCTTTAGCCCGCCAGCACACGCACAGATAAACTTTGCCCAGGTGGAAAGATGGTGGAGGTAACATTTTGGGAAATTACTGACAAAAAAAAAGAGCTATGTTAGAAAATTTGATACCACTCTCGTGTCTGTACACTAAATATGAAGCTACTTACATTTAACTTACCTTTGGCAGCATAGTCCACGGAATCACTGGACAAAAAATTGTAGTGTTAGTGTTTTACATGTTACACTTAGTACGGATTAAATAACTGAGTTATACCACAGTTGTAGGTAGTAGTAAGAAATGAGCTGCCGGTAAGTAGATTTTGTTACCTTTGGACACACCTAGGCTAGGTTCCCCCCCTGTTCTTAGTCTTAGTCTTTAGTCAAGCTAAAAGCTAGCTTCATATTTAATGGACAACTTGGACTTCTCATCAGACTAATCTTTTAATCACACGTAGCCTTCCAAACTGAAGTCAAACAACAAGCAACTCTGAATTACACAAACTGACCTGTGTTCAACCGCTACTTTCTTCCTTTTTCAAATCTACTTTATCTTTAAAATAAACCAAACTTAGACATCTCTTACAACCAGCATTTGTCTTTGTTCTGCAGCTATACCTGACTAGTGTTTCACTGACGAACACAGTAGAGGTTGTGGACTGGAGTCATGACTCTCAATTTAAAAAAAGGAAACCACCTCAGGAAGCTGTCAGTCATAGCTCTAATGGTGTGATCCAGGAGACAAAGTCATGGCCCATCTATTTTAATCCTCCGGTGGTCATGGTACTGGGGGAGTTCTTAAAGTCCTGTGACTGATTCTGTTTTCAATTCCTCCACCGATGCCGAACGAGAGGGAATCCGAAGTCGGACAGAGATGTAAAATTAATCTTGTGTGGTGAAGCAGACCAGTCTTTTTTAGACAGGGAAATCATTTACTGTACGTAAGCAGTGAGATGTTTAATGGTTATTTTTATGCTCTCTGCATTGTTTTTACTCGCTCAGACAATTACAGATTCTTTCACACATCTATCATGGAAGACGTGAATAACTTTTCTTCAGGCAGAGATTCAAACCGGAGTCTGAGTCACAGTCAGGACAGATTCTCTCCTAATTTAATCAGGAAGTGTGCTATAGTTTTGCCACAAATTCAAGACACTTAGTCACTTTCTTGTGAAATTTGGACTGCTTTGTCATTGAATCGTCTGACCTAGAACAATGCACCATATTTAAAAAAAAAAAAGTCTATGTGCTTTATATGTAAACTCTTCATCTAAGTAACTACAGCTGTCAAATAAATGTTGTCAAGCAAGTTCAATAAAAAAGTATTGGGTAAGCTTTATAGCCAAGTAAACATACTGGCTTATTTTCCACCTCAGATAGTTTTACACTTTGAATTGGGCTAACTGAGCGTGATCCCGGCCTTTCTGAACAGTAACACGATGTACTGAGGTGATATATACGCCGACTTGAAAACAAAGTGATGTCAGAGGGGCGAAGGCCCAGTGTTGTTTTTCTCACATGGCCTGTCACCTGAGAGGTACGCGCTGGATGCAACATGACACACAAAAACATCAAGGGAGACAGTTTTATGAGAAAGGGCTGATGTAGGAAAACAGGAAACGTCCAGAGGAAACAACAGTGAGTAAAAGCAGCTAAGGGTGTTGTTAGAGAGAGAAAGAAGCAAAGGCCAAAGGGGTGGTGGGGGGCAGGGGGGTTCGACAGGTGTTTCATGGTAAGAGAGTTTGTTTTTTCAAGGGGAGGAGTGAGCAAGTGCCCCTGCTGCCTGGTCTGGTCTGCCCCGATGGGGTTCTGGCAGGCTGGCAGTGTGGTATTTCACACAAAAACAGACTGCTGGTATTTCAGCCCGTACCACTTTTAAGGTCACATGAACCAAATTACATGATACTAAGGTCATATACTTTAAAATACATAAATATATACGAAGAGACGTGAAGAAACACACGTTACATAACTTAATTCCAATGTAATTATCCAAATGGGAGCATGAAATTGAGACTTGTGGAGAAAAGTCATGTCCTGTGAGAAAAAGGAGGAAGAAAGAGTGCAAGTGGTGGTGACAGGGTGATTGAACTGGTCTCTTTGCTGCCGCAGTGGAAAAAGTTAAGCGTGTGGGAACCTCATTTATGTGTGTGTTTTAAGGTGACAGAAAGGAGAAAGGTGCGTGTTATTCTGCAGAACAGAAGCCTGAGTATTGACTGCAGAGACAGAAAAATGTGGGAAAGCTCAGGGTGAGCCTGCGTTTGTGTGCATGCGCACACACACTCCACGCGCCTCATATAATATTATAATGCGAAACAGGATACATGCTAAATCTGGCATCGACATTTGGTTCCCGTCTTAATGAACTGTGCAGTTCAAACTCAGGGAGCGTCATAAAGTTACATAAGAGAACTGGATTCAGCTTTCTGCTTGGCGAAGACTGGACTTGAATGAAAGACAGCTTTATCTGAGCAATTTCTCCCCCTAGTGGAAGTTTCAGAGGAAAGTGATGGATAAAATAAGCTGCATAAACCTATGGATAAAGTTTCTAAGAAGTGGGATGGCTGATGTTCAGAGTAAGATGGAAACCTGCTTCAGACCAGCTCTTTATTTCTGAGACTGAACAATGTTTTTTTAAGGCGCAAAGTGGAACTGCATTATCTCTGTCATAACACAGTCAATTTTTAAGACATTGCTCTTTTTTATTAACTTATCTCAGAGTGGTGATTGTAATATTTCCTTCAACATCCACAAGATGGAGCCAAACACTACAATATAGAAAAAAAAAGCATATGCCTCCAGGACAGGATATGATCCCATGCTTAGCACAAAGCTACTCTGGCGTGACGTCAACATTAGCAGTGTAGACTAACAAAAGGCCAAAGTGGCACCATGAAACTTGTTGATAACACGCCGCAGCTCAGTTTTTCCATGGATTTGCTGTCTGAAACTGGAGTTGAGACCTTCGATGGGCAACCACGTGCCAGTAAAAGACAACACATTTTTCACTCCAGCCAGATTTACTGTCAAGCACACATGCAAAAATGTCAAGATGTGCCGACATGATTGTGATCAGATCAATGATGTCACGAGATTAACCACTGCTGCACACACCACTGCTGGTGGTAAATGTTTAGTTGCTTTCATCTTTCCTCCTTCACTTGTCCACCCTCACTGATATTTAATTAAACTCTTCTCAACAGACTGTGAGTAGGTGGTGGAGCTGAAAGGATACTATCTCCCTCTGTTTCTCCTCGTATACACTGTTTCTATCCATCTTTCCCCACCCTACTTCCTATTTTCCTTTTTGTCCCAATTCATTTCTTTTCACTAAACCTCTCTGACTCACCTTACAGCCCTGCCTCTCCCTCCCTATCCCCCCTCTCACCTGTCTTTCTCCAGACTGTGACAGCAGAGCGTAGCTGCTTTGAACCTGGTTTTATTCGGAGCACGCTCTTGTCTCCCATCACCCATGGTCTCCTGATTAGACTGCCCCCCCCCCCTCTTAGCAGTCATTGGGGCTCACAGTAGCCAACTGACAGGGAAGGAAAAAGCTTTTCCCAAGCAGAGTAGCAGCACTGCTTGAAGACTCCTAAGCCAAATATCCTGTTCGTACGGGCAGTGAGGATTACCCTTTGGCCAGCTGCTAGATCCTTCATTTCCCATACGGGAGCACTGAGTTTGAAAAGCACAAATATCCACACAAGCTGCTGTAAGGGCAGACGTATAGGGCACGTCAAGATTATAGCGCTTGGTAGTTAATACCCAGTTGCATGAAAATACACTGAAAAACAAATCGTGCAATGTTGGTTGGAGACATATGCTGGTCTGCTGGCAACTTTGCTTCTCAGGATGTTCGAGAAATGTTGAACAGCCTCCCAGCAACCTTTAAGCTATGATTAGCCATTCATTTACCTGCCCAACATATACAATATGTACTGCATACAGGCCGTGTGTTTGAAATAAAGTCTAACACGAAAAACAGATTTGTGCATTTCGACTACGTTGCTTTCAGCTGTGTTTTCAGTTCAGCAGCAGGTATAGAGAATGTACAGAGCTGGTTAGAAAATGTAAGTCATTTCTAAACAGATGAGGCTTTCACACATGACTCCAATCCAACACCGCCATAATGTGTGCAGATGATACCACAGAGCTGATGGCTCGGCCTACAAGGAGGATGCTTAGTCTTGCAGAATGGCGCTCTAATTGCCTCAAAATCAACAAGGCGAGAGTTTATTGTAGACGTCATGAAGATGACAGCTATCTACATGTATAACAGCAAGCTTCTGTGTTCACATCTCATTGTACCTCACCTGGCTCACCTCACTTGCATGCTACTTTCTAATCCTCTCTGCTTCAGAATGTCTCTAATTCTTGAGAAGCTTAAAGACCTGTGCCCCAATATCCTGGTCAGTCTTTGCTGTGATGCTCTCCGGCATGCAGCAGGTTGTCAAAATGGCACAGTGCACCATCAGTGCCCAGGTGTCATCCGTTCACCGACCACAAACATTGTCTGTCTGCCGAAAGGGAGGCGCTACAGGTGGCTAATAGTCCAGGCTCAGAAACAATGTATTTCATAAGGCTGTTGTTGAACTGAACTGAGCCAGCCATCCCTGGAGTCATGCTCGCGGCAGTGTAGGTCTCTCTGTTGTTTGGTTCACCATTCGGGCCACACTGAAATATCTCTGCAACTAATGGACGGATTGACATGAAAGTCTGTTAAGAGAGACATTCCTCGTTGCCAGAAGATGAATTTGGTCATATCTGACTTCTGCTCTTGTGCTACCAGTATGTGGTGTTTATAATGACTTTTTCTCCATCACCATTAAAATTTCAATGAATAATGAATAATACATAACAATAATGAATGATGAATACTTTTACCTGCAATACATAATGACATGTTCATAAACATCTAACAACAAGATGCTAAACATGCCAAAAAATAGCCTACTAGGATTCTTATTGTAAGTATGTTAGCATGCAGATGTTAGCATGTAACCCAGAGCTGCTGTTTATTATATAAATTATACAATTATATAAATTTTCCACATAGTTTTCATGGTGATTAATTGTATACTTTGTATTATTTTTGTCAAGTTGCACTTTCTTAGAATTAACTCAACTTTCCTTATATGTAATGACAATAATGTTGGCTTGAAATAGCAGTCTTCTTTTCCTCCTCCCTCCCTCCCCATCTGATCCCAGATACAGTATACATCCCACCCTCCCTCCTTTCCCCCCCTCTTCATCCATCACTTTCTTTCCACCTATTCCTCCCCTGCACACATCCTTTTCTCCGCATCCCCACGGAGATGCACTACAAGCTGACAACGGATGCAACCTTCCATCAGCAGCGGTGCACTTACACAGATATCTCAGTCTGCAACATTTACAGATAACCCACATCTCTCTCTGCCTCCTCCCTCCATCCTTCATTTCCCTCCCCTTGGTTTCCTTTTCCTCTTTCCTGCTTGTTCCAACCCCAACGGAATGAGGGTCTTATGAAGATGAATGACGCCTCTCAGCTTCCTTACCCTTCTCCCATCTGCTTCTTTTGCAGCTGCGCTGTGGAATTCCCTAGAAATTCTCCCATTCCTCCGAGTGTCTTGTCCACAGGGAACAGTGAAGACATTAGGCAGCCATGATAGTGATTCAGAAGCTTGACGTTCATCAGATTTCAATTACGGAGGAAATGAAGTGAAAATCTAAAGAGGCTATTTGATAATCAAGGTTATTGAATATTTTTCTGGCTCTACACCTCGGTTATGACTTGGCAGATGAGGAGACAATGCAATTCAAATCAGATACAGCATGTTACTCTTTGATATCAGATACTTAGTTCAACATTTTGGGAACTTATTTGCTTTTATTTAAAGGAGAGTTAAATGAGAAGATTGATACCGCTCAACTTGCATGGTCAATATCAGGCTATAACCAGGAGCAGTTTAGCTTAGCTTAGCACAAACACTGGACATGGGAAAACAGCTAGCCTCGCTCAGTCCATAGATAATAAAGTGTGCCTACCAACACCTCTATTATATCTTCTTTAAAACGGGGAGCGGTGACTACCTGGAGTCTCTTCTCCGCCCATTTGCAAAATGATATTTTGTTGTTGCACATTTTCAATAAGACATCAGTGCTGAGGAGTGTCTAGGAGCTTGAAGCGAGCATACGTCCTCTTAAAGGTTTTATCAGCAATATTCCATTAGAACATGATCCACTGTCAGGTTCACTAGTGTTCACAATAAAACATACTGTGATGTTAAACAAACGTTGCAGTGTAAATCTTAATGTTCATATCCAAATAGTTTTCCATGGAGCAACTTCTTCATATGCAGAGAAGATGGCTCTTTCGTCTAATGGAAGTGTTCAGTGGTAAAGTTTCAGTTACTGGACCTTCATTAATATAAATTACATTTCTTTTTCCTTCCAAGACCAGAATGGACACGACTAACTCTGCAGGAAGCACTCCCAGTGGGAAGTGGCTGGACTGTCTGAACACTTATACAATATACAATATATATATACAAGACACGAGCTAGTTGCACCTTCACAGAGCCTTTTTTTCACATCTGAAATTTTGACTTATCATAGTAGGAAAAGCACAGGTGTTACTGAAAACAGACAGCGTTACTGACAGTGAGCCAGCGTGAACAATAGCATGACCTTCAGGGTCATGGAGCAGCTAAATGAAATTCATCAAGTTTATTATTTACACCTGTGCTTTTCCTGCCGTGGCGTGTCAAAGCGTTACCTGTGAAAAGACTGTTGTAACAACATCTTTGATGAAAGCCCTATAGTTGCTTCATCTTCCATATACAAGCCAGACTATCCAAGACCGCGCACTGTGAATTCAGTTTCATGACGCATGCGATGCTTTAATGAAGGGATAAGACAAAAAAATAAAATAAATAAAAAACAAAATTCCATGTTGTAAGGGCATGAAGAGATCAAAGAATGAGCAAAATCCTTGTAAGTCTGCAGCCAGGAACGCTTGTGTGCATGTGAGGGTACATAAGCGAATCTATGAGACGGAGAGGGAGTGTTTAATTTAAAATGAAGACAGAAAACAGCCTCAGAGGAAAACAGTCTATTCCACTCACCCGGGCACCTTGAGCTACTTACAGAGACAGCAACCCTGAAGCCCAAAAATGTATCAGCGATGCAGTGCAGCTTTCTTTTCGCTCACCAAAAAGTGATAACACATTCAGAGTCTCCACTTTTTAGAATATCTTAAGCTTTTGCTACAGATCATCACCGTGAGACACAGTGATGATCTGCAGTGACTGCTGATCCTCTCCCAACAGCCACTGCAGAAACAGTGTGATCAGTGAACATAAGGTTTAACTGGTTTTATGAAGATAGATGCAAAAATAGATGCATGAGTGGGTTTATTAGTAGGTTAGACAAACAGAACACCCTGTATTTGTCTCTCTGCACAGCGTTCACATTCAGGGAGTCCAAACCTGTGAGGTGATTTATGCTTGCCAAGGACCCACAACACTGTAGGATGTGTTTTATATCCCTGCAGTGCTGTGCCTTTATTCCTTGATAAGATTTGCTTATCAAAAGAGTTGCTTTTGTGATACATTTCTGATATAGTCAAGTTTGCATCATAATACACGGTCTCAGTGAGTCTTGCTTAAAGGTGTGCACTGATCGGGTGGTTGCAGCCACATTCACCAGGGTTACTAAGTGTCATGTTTCAGTTCAAGAAGTGAACCCAAATGCAGACATGACATGAACAAAAGGAGACTTTAATAAATTGTAGAATAAAAGCAGGTAAACACAACATAACAGAAGGCGGCTGGGAAGCCCAGGCAAAAACAAACTAAAATTCATCCGTCAAAGAGAAGTGATATAAACAGAAGTTTAACGAACGAAAATCCAAAAACTGAGAAACAGGAGGAGGAACACAGGGAAAAGCACAAAAAGTGAAACAATGGACTTGGAAAAACACAAAAACTGGGGGAGTATCAGAGCACACATTCAAGGAACAGATCTGCGGACAGACTACAGACCACCTAACAAGTGACACCAAGAAACACAGAGAGTAAATGCAGTGTAAAAGTGAAAACTAATCGGGAACAGGTGAAACTAAGTGGGTTGGGTGAGATAACAGTGAAACACAAAGGCAGGAATTAAAGCCACTGAACCCATAAACCCAAAACCATGACGTGACACTAAACATGACACCAAAGGCCTGTTCACACCAGGATTTAAAACTTTCAATTTGTTGACATTAAACACATAGACTGCAAGCTGACACAAAGGTGACATATTTTAGAAATGAATTACTCTGAAAGAATAAATTAAAAACAGTGTTATTAGTGGCTTTACTCCATTAATCATGTAACAACTGAACTGAGTTGGAACGATACAAATGTAAAACAATAACCATATATAGTCAAATCACAGTATTTCTAAATACAGTAACAACCATTAGAAACATTACATTTAAAACCAACAGGCTAACAATAAACATAAATATTGTGAATTTTCAGTGCTCAGTGTACATCATTCATCACTCATCATTATTATAATAAAACAATCGTCTTAATAACAATAAATCTACTGTGCATTCACAATATAATCTTTCTCATTCATCCTTTTAATCGTGTTTACAGGTGATTATCAACCTGCAAGCTGCCTGGTTGCCTTGGCAACTAAAGCGCTGCTATCGGCTGTTCGGCCTCTGGCTCTAACCATCTACATTATATTACTCGTAAAGAGAAAATAAAATAAAACATTTGGGATAAAACGGATAAACCCTTTAGGATAAAACAAAATTGAATCAGAATATAAACTGTAAAACACTTTGGCATAAAATCCTACTCATACACATGTATCGGTGCAGTCAGGCAAATGTGCCTTGACAGATAATTTGACAACAGACACTTGTAAACTGTAAACTAACGCTCATTCATCCCCGTCTTCTCACAAACAACCAAATATGGAGAGCTTACGTTACTGACAACAAACTGTTTACCACCTGAAAGATCAGTCCTCAGTGGCTTTACTTCATTAATCAGATGTAAACTGCCAACTGAAGATCACAGCATTTATTTTATACACAAAATAGAATAGCTTGCAATTTAATGGTAGAGTCTGAAAAAATGGAAAATAATAGTTTAAGTGTGCCACACTGACTTATAACACAACAGCGAGCTGAACAGTCCAACAGTTTATTAGCTGTGACACCTTTCACTTTTTTTTACATCCTCCCCTGTCGTCTTTTAAACAAATTATATAAACCTATTGTCCCATTAATGACCAAGCTAAGCTAATGAGCTAAGCTAATGAACGTTGGAAAGCTTGTTGGTTTTAATTTGCTCTTCAATAAACGTGCACTGAAGGTAATGGCCTGTGATGGAAAGCAGTTGAGATAAAGTAGAGGGAAGTTTTGGGAGCTATTGTGAATGACAAGTGACCAACTAACAAGTTAACGGTTAGCTACTAGCCCAACAAGCTCTGTGATTAGTCACTCTGTCACCGGGTTCCCGGCTCCACCTGTGGATGGATGAATGCACGTGACTTTGTAGTGTGATCGCTGCTCCAAGACTTTGATGCAAAGCCTATTTGGGCTCGAAATATTGTTTTTCTACAAGGAGAATTCATCATTAGCATACAGTGGTGGGAAGCAGAAATCTTTTCTCTTAACAACGCACATGTTTATACCTTTACACTTTGCACCAGCTACTAGTGCGGATGAGCAAACCTGCAGATAACAGAGGACTGAGGAGGGTGGTGGAGCGAATGAAGTCTTATCAAATGGAGCCTTTCAATTGGCAATATATATTTTTTTCTCCTTTTGCTGAAATTGAAACGTGGTAGCATTGAGGACATTTGTGAATAGATTCCTTTGATTTCCCTTGATGTGAAGAGCTGATGCTTAAAAGTAGTTCATAAAGTGATGATGTGCTTGGAGCAAAGTCTCTGATGAGTACTTTTGTGCTTTTTTCACACAAAAAAAGAAGAATGAAAGACGTTTTTTACGGAGAGTCTGTGTGTGCATGATTAATGATGTGACAACAGGCTGACAAGCACATTTTCCATGCGTCTTTATGTGTAACAGAATTAACATCATTAAATGGCTAAAAGGCATATTTAATACAGGTTTGTGAGCTGGCAAAAACTTTTGGTTTATTTTGTCTCTTGCTTATTTGGTTGAGCATTTGTGAAAAAAAAAAGTAAAACTGTAGTAATTACAACCGAGAATACTAATCCAAAACAAGACAAAAACAAACCTGTCATTTGTTTTTCCCAATTATAATTTAGCAATGCTTAATAGACTCTACTATTACCGAAGTCCTGCTATGGAAAGAAAAATAACAGCAAGCTTCCCTGGCTAGTGTTTTCTGTAGACTGAGGTGCTGACACTTGACCTGTGCGCAAACATCTTTGGAGCTCAAAACATTGCCATGGATGTGATTCCCGCACAGCTGAAAAAACGTGGTATTATAATTTATTATTTGTGTGCCCTCATGCAGCCATTTTATTGTTTTCAGCATGTACAATAGACCCGAGCGTGCTGAATGATAATGGCTGATGATGGCGTGTTTTCTGTTTTGAGCCCGTAAAATTCAGCTGCTGATGAATCCTCTGAAGCCGCCTCAGTGAGTTATGAGTGAGTGACATTTCAGAAACGACTCTAGATATCACAAAACACAGTGCTAAATGTGTTTTTTTCCCCATTAACAAGCTGAAGCAAATGTTTCTTTTTATTTATTTTTTAGAGGTTTGTGTGGCGCTCAGAGGACCTTGACTGTTTCTGACAGAGATATTTTCTTATCTGTCAATGTGATGAAAATCCTGTCGTTTATTTCATGGAAGAATATATTGAGAGTTGATTACCAGCATTGTTTTCATCTCTACTGGGTGAAATATATTAGATATTAAATTTCACCTACATTTGAGCAGAATATTTTGTTCTTGAGAGAGAAAAAAAGCAAAAAACAAATATGTTTCCTGTTTGCAGCAGACTTCTCCTGAGATTAATTCAAATAATCAAACAATTATTTTGTTTTCAGAAAAGCAGAAATGAGTGTTTCTTTTATGGAGCAAAGCCAAATCACCTAGTTCAGTTAGACAGTTGACTTCTCACTGACACACAGAGAAACGTCTGCTTAAACGATCTCTATACACTGCTCATTTGCAAACTCTGTAACACCACTGCAAACACTTGCAACAGTCTGATCGTGCCATGTCAAGTGTTACACCACATTGCTGTTATGCTGGTGATTTGCTGTATTGGCTGTCGGCCGTCCACCAGAGCACTGTCCCCATGTTCCAGTGTCATGGCATTATTATACTAATACTATTTACTATTATTACTATTATTAGTACTGTGCTTGTGTCAGTGTCGTTTTTTTTTGCTGACATTATTCTCTTTTAAAACGATCTTGCATGCTACATGAAACCTTTCCTTTCATCTGAATGATGTTTTCTTTTGCTGCATATTTATGAACTAAAGCAAAAAACTCGAGTGTGTTATATATGTTCAAGTGTTCATGAAAGTCTCCTGCTCCTATTCATTATTACCACTTAACTATACTAATATATCCAAAAGGAATGGAAGGAAGGACTTCACAATGACCATGGAATTAACATTGTTTAAAAGGTTTTTAGCTTACAGAAATAACTATTGCAATTAATGCATCCTAACTTCATTTCTGGCCTTTTCAAAGCAACATTACATTACTCCCAGTTTCAGAATGCAATACAAACTTACACTTCTCTGTCTTTATGTCCATAGAAGCTGCTGTGCCCAGTTACATTGGACACCAGGTCTGCTCCATGTCAACATTAGACTGCAACCTAGGCTTGAAAGCCTCCTCTTCCTCATGGCCCCCAACGTGTGGTACAAACATTAGCATGCTGAGCTCATAGTCTGGGCACTAAATGGAGCTAACATCAGCTAACAGCAGGTATAGTTCACAACAGTTTACTTTACTGTCAATCAGTAAACTGTTTCAACAAAAATCAGTGAAATAGTTGGTGTGGTGTGACTTATCTGTGTTACGAACTTGCCACAGGAGATCATATCCAGACTAAAGTGTTACATAGTGCACAAACAGGTGTATGGGGCACAGAGTGGTAATGACAGAGGCACAATTTACCTGATTACATGACAGTTTTGTGTGTGTGTTTAGAAAAGTAGAAAAGTTACACAATCAACCAATTCTAAATATAAACATACATACAAATAAATAAATACATACATTTGTTTGTGTTATACATACATTCTCAAATAACCAAATGTGAACATTTCATTCCAGCATGAAGTATTTATGGGATGAGTAGAGTGAAAACAAATTACAGCCAGCCACCACATGTTTTGTTACATGTTAAAAATCTAGTATTTGTCTAAAAAATCAGGTTTACAAAGATTTACTTGTGTAATGATATCTGAGAAGGTGTTGAGTGAGTTATTGTACAGAATATAAAAAACAATTTAAGAATACAAAGGGCACCTGCTGAATGTCAATGAAAAATTGAATTAGAAAAATCAGAAGAATTCAGTTTTCTGATTTTTTCTTTTATTTTTCTGAGTGCATGTGAGAAAGCACTGAATTGTTGCCAGACATGCTGTGATAGTAGCATTCATCCAAAAGTACCTGAAGCATTTGCAGTGCTGTTCTACTACCACGTCAGGTCGTGGTATGAGTGCTAATATCACCAATCCAAGTATTAATAGTGAGAGAGTTTAGATAGATTGCTGAGTTACATTTTGTGTTTGCGTTCGCAGGTACTAGCCTTTATATCCCTTCTTGTATCACAAGTCAGTAACAGTAATGAATGTCATGCTGCTATAACCACTTTACCAGATATAATATTCTGTATCCCTCAGTCACAGATGAAGTTCAGTTTGTCCTGGCAGTCCCAGCTCTCCCACAGTCCCTTTCTCGTTAAAGCTGCACAGCGTTTCAGTATTGGGCATTGGAGATCTCCCTCTATGGCCCAGGCCTCATACACCAGGGGGTCACCATTCACCCACAGCCAGCGGTCCCCCAGGTAACGCAGGCCGATCCACACCCTCTCAGTTTTGACTTTCTGGAACACTTTCTGCGTCAGAATATGATCAGTCTCAGAGACCAGGCTAATGAGGTTAGTCTGACGCTCTCTGCAGTGATCCAGAGCTTCCTCCCAGGTTTTCTCCCCCTCTCCTGTGGTAATATTGATGCAGAAAAAAGCCAAGGAAATATCTACTGCATCATTCCATGTTCCATCCTCAAGAATGTGTGCATTAAACTCCCTCTCTTCATAAAAATCCGGTTGTCCTGGAGCCCAGTTTTGGTATGTAATGTCTGCCCCACCAGACCACCTCCAGACACTTACGTTTTTGGGATTTCGGTAGAGACCGATCCATCCTTTCATTCCTTGTGCAAGACTTTGGAGTTTGTCTTGTTGCCTTTGGTTACTAATAAAGGAAAGATCAGTGCAACAGCGTATACAGAAAGCCTTAGCCTCATCCCATAACACTTCTTCAGGGAAAAAGATGTGTTCTCCTATATTCCCCTCAAAAGTTGTACAAAGAAAAATTAAGAAGATGGTTCTCTCCATGGTCACTGCTCTGTAGCTCAAGCCGAGCTTTCTTTTTTCTTTGGTTGTTTCTTTTCTTGTGGTGGTGTCAGGGTTGTTATGGAGATAACTTTGCATGAAGTTTGATTTGTTTTCATAGGCAAAGCATCGTCATGGTACACCTGACTGTCAAAGAGGCAAACAAATGAGCCACTCAGACAATAAAACCGAGCAGACAGAGCAACACCTGTTTGCACTAAATAGTGCAAACAGGTGTTGTATTTGTGTGATGTGATATGTATAAAGAGAAAGGAGGAGGACTTTTATCACCTTGTTTCTTATTCGTCATTATCTAAGTGAATGTTTGCAAAAGAAATGATTTTTGACAATGCAGTTTTGGCAGTGGCAATCTCATAAACAAATGCCTGCCTACTGCAGCCATCTGTTTATAGCAATACCACGTTAGCTACGTTTTATGAAGCACATTGCTGTTTTGATTTCAATGGAATTTCTACAGCAGGTTAAAGTACATGAATGAACCAGGTTAGCAACTGTATCGAACACCATCAATCATACAAATCTTCTTACAATTAAGACTTTATGATGTTGTCAGTTGATCCTGCTGTCAGAGTATGATCTGAGGTTTTGTGAGGCCGCTGCTATCACACCAATAAAATGGAGGACAATGGAGTTTCATCTGTTGTGCTAAAAGCATCGTCATTTTATTCGGTTAATATCTGACTGTGTTCAATCACTGGTCGCTAACTGTGTCTGCCTGTTGTTTGATGCTAAGGAGGTACTGTACAGTGAGTCTTTAGAGCTGCTGGAAATCACACTGATGAAAGTGTCAAGGATGAATCAGAAACAGATGTAGACTGTGAAACCAAAGCCAAGACTCAAAAGATGCTAAAACACTAGAACTGAGGGGAACTGCATAGTCAGGTAAGTGACCCCTTCACATACAGGCAGTGAATGTGGTCTTATATATATTTAAAACTATTAATTATTGCAGCTTTAAATTGATACTCCAGACTATTTTTTTGGATAGCCATTCCTTGTCCATATGACAGTAAAGTACCACAGCTCGTTTGTTATTATAATTATCAGCTTCCAGGTATATCACACAGTTTACCATAAAGATATATGCTACCAGTTCAGTATGTGGGCTCTCACGTCATTAGATTGGTGTGGGACATTCAAGGTCTATTAAAGGTACCTTTAGAGTCTTTGACCTCTACTATTGTAGCCAATTGCCTCACTGGTCAGTCTGCCTCCTGTTTGTATCTAAACCACTGACAGTATCAAAAAAAAGGATGTTGTATCCGTGACGTCACTCATACTTTTCTCGAAACTGTTTTGAAGCTCAGAGTGTGGTGGCTCTGGCCGTCGAAACTGCCTTTACAAAGGCATTGATAACTGGGTAGTAACAGTGCCTTTGTCAAGAAGGAATAGCATTTGACATATCTGTTAGAGCTTAAGGACACGCACAAACACACAACTGACTTTTGCTAATATAAGAAACACTGTGGGGGTGCTCCTCTGGCATGCTGGTGTATGGGCTTGTTGAGTTACAATAATTGTCCTTATTTTGGCTTTATCCCCTTTGTTGATTCATTTGCAGTAATTTGGGCATCATCATTCCTCTCCATTTAGGTGGAACTGGTTTAAATGTTGGTCATAAAGTTATCATCACAACATAATTACTGTAGACTGCGCTGAATCTCCTTAAACTGCCTTTACACTGTCTCTAAGTTCAACCCATTAGTTTTAAGTGTCCACCAACACCACTACCATAAATATACCATACAGTAGGAAGAAACGCCTCACTGTCTCGGTCTATTAATTTGACAAGTAAATCACATGGGCACTATAGGCACTTGAGCGGCCTGTGGTGCTCTGTTCCAGATATATAAGCGAGCCAGGGAACTTGATGTTTTTCTGCAGACTGGAAAATAATGATGAATAATGGCTCATGTTGAGGCATCTCAAAAACAGCAGGAGAAAAAAAAAGACAATATGCTACACTCTGAATAACGATTATCAATAATGGAGAAAATATAAGATGAATTATTGCGATGTAACAGATGTGAGGAGTGTATCTGACAGGAAGGAACACAAAAGACGTCAAGGCTACTAAATTACAGACTGACATCAGTGATGTGTTTAGACAAGATGACAGTATATCTTGGCGTTAAATCATTAAAGTCCATGCAATATAGATAAATTAAGTGAATGCATGTGAAGAATGGAAGGTGCTGTCTCTTTAAGTCTGGTCAAACCAATTATGGCCATAATAAAATTGTTGCCAGTGAGAATGCTTTATTTCATTGATTCATGATAATAAAGCCCCAGAGGTCAAACGGGATGAAAGCATGTTTGTAAATTAGGCACTCTGAGCTGATGATGTGAAGGCTGACTCATAAAGTAAGCATCTTCCTCTGCTCCGCAAAGCTGAGCAAATTTGCGTTTTGCTTAAAGCGAAAAGGTCAGTTTAAAAAAAACAAATCTGACTGTAAGAATAATAATCACTTTTTTTCACCTCCTGTCTCTGTTTTCTCCAGAGCGCGGTACAGAAGAGATAATCAAATGTGAGGCAGGTGAGTGTGTATGTTTATTTATGAGTATGTATGCGTGTGT
This sequence comes from Nibea albiflora, assembly GCA_014281875.1. Classification (NCBI taxonomy): domain Eukaryota; kingdom Metazoa; phylum Chordata; class Actinopteri; family Sciaenidae; genus Nibea; species Nibea albiflora. The sequence goes on along the minus strand of CM024789.1, from coordinate 16,955,995 downwards.
GTTTAAAGAGTGAGGGGGTCCGACCGCTCTCTGGCCCCTGGGCAAACTGCATTATTCAGAACAGAGATAAGAGGCTCCACACTCTGGACCTTTCTGATACTGCTTAACCTCAGCATGGTTAAAACACACTACACGCTCTCGCACACACACAAGCAGCCTCTATAGCGGCCATCTGATAGCCTACTGAATGACCTTCAGAGGCAAAACATTGCATGAAGGACAGAAGAACCCACAGGGATTCAGACTCTGGATGCTTTCTACTTTAAGCATATTGCTAAACCTACAGTCAATAATAGTAAGGCACAAAATATTTTAGCGGACGCACACTGAACTCCTTTTAGAAACGAGCTGAGGTCAGAAAGCGTGCGGTAACTGATCGTATAGTAACAAATGGGAATGCAAATAGACAACAGCAATAAAATAACATACTGTACTGATACTTTTACACAACACATCTTTGTAGAGCGTTTTTAATGCTAATGTCTACCAATGCAATAACTCTTAAATCATATTATATTATAAGCTCAGTTAATACATTTTTAATCAAGATTACAACATCATATGTCACATATTGGACTCCCCTGCTATAATACTCTCAGGGTAAATGTGATGGGTTTTAACAGGGTTTTTAAAGCCACTATAGTGGCCAGCGGTCGGATTAATGTACTATGTGTGCACATCATTTGTAGCATTAATTAAAATAAGTAGGTCTGTGAACGCCGTGCTAACCTTCGCATTTCATGTTCCATTTATGTAGGTACATCGTCTTTGTGGTTGTCAAGGATTTATTACATAACCCAGAACAACAGAGAGATTAAACAAAATTGGGTTTGAATCTGTGTTGCATTATGTAAACAAAATTCTGAACAACATGTTAAAGGATGCAGAGGATGCAGAGGTGTTGAGGTGTCGCAGGGAATAAAAGACTGAATGTAAAGATGAGCCAGAAAATTATTTCTTCCAAATCTTCATTCTACATTTGTAATGAAGGCAAGAAAAACACTGTCACTTGGACCTCTCTTGCATTAATAGAAATATGCAGATATAACCAGTAAAACTGATACTGATATTTTTTCTTTTTGGAGCATGGGGAATTGGACAACAAGGTTTGCACAATTCATTGGGATTTACTTGGTTTCTACTAAAAATCCCTGCACATGTTGCCAAGAACATGCAAAACAACATAAAAAAGAACATTTCTGGGTGTTCCTCTTTCTGAGAGGCTAACGTTGTTAGATATCGACCCGAGGTGACACCCCAAGGGTCAGAATGTGTGTAATTGCAGGTCCAGTGGAAGGTCAAGTGACTTTTCTGCTGCAAAGACTCCCTTGAGGTCAGCTAAGCCTCACCTCATTAACAAGCAACTACACACACACACACACACACACACACATACCGTAGCACAAAGCTAACCCTCTATAAGCAGCCCTGATGAGCATCATTAGACCTAATCAAAGCAAGTGATCAGCCTCACAGAGTAAGACAGAAAGAGAAGGATGACTTGTACATGAATAGTACTAATGAGCACAACAAAACTGCAAATAGCAAACACTGGAAACCGTTGTCAGAGTCTGTCTACCTCCTTGCTGCACAGTATGCTAGCTCGCTAACAGCTGTGTGATACGTTCTTTTATTCACTTTGTGGTACAGTGCCATGGTTGGCTATGCATGAACATAAATGGAATTACATCCAGAAAACTTCTACTTCGCTTTGTCCCAACTGTGAATTGGAGACTTCTGTGCATTTAATTTATGTTCCTTCAGTCACTGTATCAGGCTGTGATCGTGTTTTGCAGAAGCTTGACTGTAGGGCTGTAATAATTATGAGCCAAGGTCTAATCATTCAATATGCATGTATGAGAAAGAGAAGATTTTTCTCTGACCTCTTCGGTGCATTATTTATTTTTACCTATTGCACTGTTAAAACATACATAAAGAGCTGTTACGTACAAGTCGAAAAAACAGTCCAATTTTTACCACACATGCACAACTCACAGAGGGAGACAACCTTGCCACACCTTCTGTCAAGCCCCTATCTGCCAGCTTTATCATGGCTGACATGCAAATGACTTCATCACATGCAAAAGGTGATTAACTTAAGTAAAGCGCGACTTCTCAATGACACCGGCCATGTTGAAGGCAGCAGGCTCAAATCCCCTCTGTCATTACTCTGACAGTAATGTGTTCAGTCATCGAGAAATTATTGATGATGACTTGATTAATGTACATGTAAGCGCAGCGTATATATGCATACATTATAAATGGGACTAATGCAGGTCTCATCTCAGTACCTCCTCTTGGCTCATTTGTAATGATTAATCACACTTTCAGGGATTGGTGGTAATTACCTTTGAAAATATTCATTTGTAAGGTCACAGGGTGTTCGCTATATAACTAAAAGCATTAAGGGTAATGTATACAGTTTTTCACCCAATGGGAATGGCTATCATATGTATAATACCATATCTTACATGATGGTTTTAAGTTGTGAAGAAATCAGAGGGAAAATGTACCGCCACCACAGAAATATCTTGCGACTGGAGAAGCAGAAAAAAAATATCTTTGGAATCAGCTGACACGAAGAGTTAGGTAAGTGAGAATATGTGACAGATTTAAAAAAAGAAAAACAACAACAAAAAAAAAAACATTTTTCTCTTTTTATCTTTCAGTAATCATCCGCTGCTTTGGCTTTTCCACACTGCATAGTAACATCAGAAGAAAATTCAAGCTGCATTTGCTCCAAACTAAAATAAAACATCGTCCTGATATTGTGCAGCTTTTCTGCAAGCAGAAAAAAAAAAAAAAAACACCACATCCTCTGGGACGCTGTGACATACCTGTTCATCTGGGACACTGTGAAGACAGTAGAAATAGAACAGGAGATGTTCCCTATACATACATATAATCTATAGTTCATGCACCTGTGCACTGTATATATACATCCATTCACACAGACACAAACACACACACACATATACAGATGCACCTGACTCACTGTATCCCCGGCGAGTTGCCAAACCTCTGCTGAATTTGAAGGATGACGACAGTTTTCCCTTAAGAAAGCTTTGTTGCTTCTCCACCACCTGCACCTTCACAGTGTTGTGGGGCTTTGGCAGAGACAGATAGCCCATCCAGATGTGTCATGATCCAGGTTATATACAATACCAGCCAGCAGGCCCGACAGATTGTGTGTGATTCATAACTCACGTGTTGTTTGAGGTTCAGTTCAATTCATGTTCACCGTGAGGCCAAAATTAAAGCTCACTTATATTAAAGTTTAATGTATCATAATAATTCAGGGTTGTTAGTAGTTGTGCCAGCATTCATGATAGTATAAGTATCTACTGATTTAGTTATTACCAGAGTAATTATGTTGTTATCACTATTGTTGTATATTGTTTGTTATAGGTCAGGATTCCTACCTGCAGAAACTCCTGACACACATACATACATTGCTGTACAGTGCAAGCCCCGACATAACATACCAGCTGTTAACACTCTGTTAAATATTCTATACGATTTAGTTTCATGAAATCATTCTCCCTCATTCTATCTTCACTCCACGTTACAGCTTTCATTACCAATTCTTCTCTCGTTTTTTTCTTTTTCTGTTTAACCAAGTTATCTCCCCCCCCCAAAAAAACATCACCTGCCTCACTGGGTTTAGGGCCTGAGGGAGTCTAAGGAAAGGAAACTCCTGCCACACTCAGCCTAGATGAAAATATTATGAAACACTGGAGAAATGAAAAAAGTAAGGACACGGGTGAGATGGGGGATAGATCCCTCCACCTACCGAATTTACTCTTTTTTAAAAATGTATTTATAATAATACTTTATATATATTATCTCTTTCATAATTCTCTCTTTTCACTGGAATAGAGAGGTATAAAAAATATCAATATATAAAAACAAGCTTTGAAAAATCACTTGTCGATATAGATACCTAATAGTTTGAACATATACCACTTATAGGACTAAGTTCCTCTAATCCAGTCTACGATTTCCCTCCAGTGTGACACAGTCTTATCCATTTGGTGAAAACACTGATCCCCACAGTGCCTGGCCATCCCTAACTCATGGTCTTTTCCCTGTTAGAGCAGCTGGCACTGGCAGCTCTTCATTTGAACTCATATTCTCTCTAAAAATCTGCGGATAATAGCCTCTCTACACCTCCTCAGCATGAGAAGCTCCACAATTAACTTTTATGTTGGTAATTAAATGATGGCAGGCCGGCTTCATCCAGCACCATCTTCAGGCACTCACAGTTCCCTTCCTGTAGATGCACACAAGTACAACATCTATACTCATATGCATGTTTCACTGTGCTTTGTGCAGCATGAATACACAGGTCATACTCATGAAAGATGAAAACAAATGTCATAAACACACACTGTAATGAATGGACACCTTAACCTAGAAAACATAAATATAACCATGATGAAATTCCTGTGTAAATATCACCGTTTTTACCTCTCAGTTGTAGCTTATTGTCACAGTAAGCCTTATCTCCCCACAGGAAATGTGTGACCCAAACATTGTCCCTTTGGTAGCCTTGACTCATCTCAAGTATCTGGACTTGAAAAACAATAATTCAGAAGAGATAACAATTAATAATGAATCAATAAGTCAATAATTCACACACAAACACTGATAAATATGTGATCATTTGTTTCCATAGTTCCAACAACCAGTCAAAGATGACTCACCCTAAGACACATGAGGCTTCCAGAGATGAGTGATCAGAGATCAGTGACCTCAATTCAGTTTCTCCTCTGTGTCCTTTGATGACTCTGTCAGCTGTTTCATTACTCCTGGAACTTCTCAAGGCTGAGCTTGAATATAACCAGTTAGATAAATATTAACCTTCCAATGATTAAAATCCTCCTTGTACAGAAGGGCGTTCTTAGACCATGTGTGACAAAAGTTCATGTCAGAAGGCAAACAGATTTATAGCTGTTCATGCCAGTTGTTGAGCTATTTCACTCAAAGTCTGCCACTATGTCCTAACCTTGTGAGACAGCTGGACTGGCAAGATCACAAAATCATGCAAGAATCCATCTTGAATTCTTTTCACACTTTGCTCTGTTTACAAAGCATAAGAAGCAGATTTATGGGCATTTATTCTACAGGGACATACGGTGTAAATATATCCTGATAAGTGCAAGTCGTGCTGAATCTAAAGATGTGCAAAGACATCGAGATGGGGTGCAAATTTGGGGCATTCGGGTGCAAAGGCTTTTAAAATGTCGAGTCAGAATAAATATGTGTGCTGAGTTTGTCAGACCAAGTGTTTTGAAATGAGCTGTCAGAAACAGGTAAAAACGAGCAGTATTCTCAGCTCCAGGACTGTGGGAGCATGTCTGCTGAATGTGCTGAAGCCACGCCCCCTATGGGAGCAGTCGAGCAGCAATTTTGAAGCGACTGAAGCGTGTCAGATGAGTTCAGAAAATGACATGACTAACTTTGAAACACTCTGAGCGATGAGATGAATTCATCTCTATCTCTCTAATCGGGGTGCAGAGGTACGCTCAGGGTGGCCTCAGTGTGTCATCGAGCCACGCTTTAGGACCGCCCACAAAATCCTGGACTGGTTTTAACCTCTAACTCCACATTTCAGCAATATATTATTGAAAGTCTTTTCACATGTTTTTTTTCCCAACATATTTAATGTATTTTGAAAGAAACCTCAGAATTGCATTAACATGACGGTGTTGACGGTGTCACCTCTGCCCTAAACCACAGTGTTGGGGCTTCGACAGACTGATGGCTCATTTTTTGGATTCACAAACTTACATGTCATCCCTACAGCTGCACTAGCATAAAGAAATAGCCTTAAAAACTTTTTGATGTACCGCCCGACCACCCACACACACACATAGAGAAATACCAAGTCTGTCTTTTCTCCACTGTACTCCGCCCCCCTTCCTTCTGTGCTCTCCCACCCTCCACTCTGCCCTGCACTGATAGCCCTGCTTCTGTTAATCACTTCATAGTGCAGACTCACACACACACATGTACGCGCAGAAAGAGAGAGAGACTCACACAAGGGCCCAGGAAGGGGAGTAATGAAGCTAGCTAAATGTTTTCAGCTGGGCTCTCCATCATGTCACCAAGGCGACCTTGGCTGGAGGTCAACCCGCTCGAGACTCACACTGAACACAAGGGGGTGGGGGGCATGAGTGTCTGTGTGTGTGTATTTGCTGCGTGCAGACGCACAAAACGGAGGTATGAAGAGTGCAAGAAAGTAAGAAAGAGACAGATGTGCACGCATTTATGAAAGAAGACATAAAGTGTTTCCCCATCGCTGTTTGTATGTCTACAAGGACAGTGATGGGATGGGATACAAACAAAAGGCTCAAAGATAAAGAAAAAGAGGAGAAGTGAAGTTGGAGAAAGTGAAACAGTGTTGGATGGTGAAAAGACAAAATACAATGAGATGACAACAATGACAAGAGATGTAAAGCCTTGTGATATGTTTGTTTGCTGTGTGTCTGAGAAAGATGGCTGACAATAGAGGATGAAAGAGTCCATTAGACTCTGTGCCGCTATAACTTTTCCCAAACAAACCAATCTTTCCTTCTTATAGCTGCTGAAGGTTCAGCTTAACCAGTGGCAATGAGGCTCAAGAATTTATAACAGGAGGTCTGCGGTGGGACACTGAACAGACTTTATATCTGCTGCTCTGAAGGTCTTTGTACTGTGAGATACAGTATACTTAAACTTTGCAGATGTCAAACTACGTGAAAGAAATTTGCTCTCACATTACATCCTCTTCCGTCTCTGCCTCCTGTAGAAGAAAGCACAAAGCATTTGCATTTTCCATTCAGTGCATGCATGCACATACGCATCCTCCTGCTTTATATGAGCTTCATAGATTATATTTATCGTGTTGTTTGTTTGAGTTGTTTTAATGGGGTACAAGACTCAGGCCTTTGACATCTCCTGCACCATGTCTGTACTCATATTTATGACTGCTACAGCTCTAATGTGAAGAAATAAACTTCTTTAGCCTCCAGCCTTTACCTATAAAAACACATCAAAGGCATAAATTCAGCAATATAACTAACCAATTGTAGCATAATATGTTAGCATTTTCGGCTTGAGGCTTGTAAACTACTACTTTAAATCTTGTTTCAGTGTTTGTACAATTAGCCCATGCCAGAATGAATCACTGACTCCCTTTCAAATGTTGCCAGCGCAGGCACACTGTTTCTTCCATGCTTCCTAAATTGTTTCTCTTATCCTGAATAAGAAAACAACCAATTAATCAAAAATATTAATGTTTTACTGCCCAGTTTTATACCATCCTTCTCTTGCCCTACCTAAGGAAAGTTCTTCAGTATGCAGAGGGATACACATTCAAGTCTCACCAAACAGCAATAAAGCCTCTATACTAGCAGCAGCCTCAGCCCCAAGCCTAAATAAATTTCCCTTGATAGCCTCTGTCTCTCTCTAAACCAATATACGTCCATCTCTTTAAAGTTTCACTTCTTTCTTCCACTTTGTGCTTACGTGTGGACACATTGAAAAATAGGTAGTATCTCATTCTCTCGGTCTATATATTTTATATATATATATAGCCGGGGTTGGACTATATGAATGAGCTGCAGTCTAGTTATTGGGTAAAGGTTATTAGGGGGGATTGCAGTAGAGAAGGTAGCCTGAGTATTTATTGTGGCTGCACTGGCCAGGTCATTCAGAGTCTTTACTGGAAAGACTGGAACATGTTTAATGGTGAAATAAACTGTAATGACTTTGTCCTCTGAGGGATGACCGCGAGAGAGCAGATGTAGCAAGAAGATTTCCATCAGTGTTTACTGTAACCAAAGCACATGCACTGTACCTGAAAACAGGCCATTTAACCTTGGCTGTCATTTGTCATGAAAACTACTCAAGTCACTTATTTTTAGCTTCTCCACTTAATTAAAGCTGCAGTACGCAAATCCTGTGCAAATTTTCTATGCAAAACTTTCCGCCTGTCTCTGACATTATCTATTGACCCAAGGTCTCTCGCCAACGGCTAGATTTTCTAAAGCTTTAAAAAAACAAAACAGAGGAGGGGAAGTCTAGTCTACCTTAATTACAACATGCTGTAAGGTTATTACGGAATGACACCAAAGAAAATACTGCCTATCCTATCCTATCCTATCCTATCCTATCCTATCTTTAATTATATTAACAATATTATTTGATGGAAATCAAACATTTTGTAGAGTTTATAGCCCAGTGTCCTTAAGATCTAAATCCCTATTCTGCATGTCACAATTTATGTCCAGTGTTCAGTAACATTATAGAAAGTATCCATGCATTACGTAGTGAGGCAGAAAGTCAGCGTGTGCTACTGTGCTCCACTATAGTCATTAGCTAGTTACTGACTTTGTCTGTTTGGTACTTGGCAGGTAATGTATGGTGGGTTTATCCAAGCTTTTCAAATGAAAACAGATGCATGCTGCTGCTGGTAATGAGGCTGATGAGAGTGGTGACAGTGAACCAAACCAGTGAAGCTCTAGGCCAGAAAATTATGCGCTGAAGCACCCTAAAATGCTCCGTGGAGCTGAGGAGCCGTGTGGTAATTCTCTGTGGATTTCTCATTGCACTAATTTGGTACATTGATACATTACATACACTGAAGTGCAGAAATATTCTAAAAAAAAAGTTAGTCTCATTATTTACATACATATACTTAAAATACCAAAATTCAAATACTAATTATGCAGAATAGTCTATATATTGCATAAATGTGTAATTAAATAGCTCGTAAAGGTGGAGCTATTTTTATTTATTTATTTATCATTTGTTTATTATTCAAGTTTCTATTAATAATCTAGGTGTGCAAATTAACCAGTAGCTTAAACTGTGATGTAGAATTAAATGTACAATATATGACTTGAGTGGAAATATAAAGTAACAATTACACACAAGTGGTATTTACATAATTTTACTTACCAAGTATTTTTACCACACGATTATGTGACAGATCATAAACATTCTGATCAAATGCATGAACTTTATACCTGCACACCTCTCTGGCATATGCATGGGTTCGTATAAAGCGTGTTTTTGCACATCAGTGTACATTGTCAGATGTATGTTATCCGTGTCTTCTCCTGTCATTTCCGCCCATCTGCAGCTCTCTATGCCCTCGCCTCCTGTTGAGTTACTAGGACAGAACAGAGTAATGGAAGAGAGAATAAATCCAGACACTGATCAGCTCCCCCACTGGACTTCACAAAAACTCTACTAAACTGTATAAAATCCCATTACTCGTGCGCCTGTGGGAAAGAAGTCCGATAATGTTCATTTGTTTTAGAAAGAAGAAAAAAAAATGTATGTGTTCTCGAAAAAAGAATGACTTTTGCATGTTTTACTTTAATTGTTGCATGTTCATTGATGGATAATCAGAATCAGTTTTAGTGGCAGTAATCTGACCAGAACTTTTTTTTTCATTGCTCTCAGTGTTCTTACACAGAAATAGACAAAACAAAGATAACAAAGCTGAGTAAATAGACTATGATAGACAAGACTATTATGTACTTGCGAAGTTGCACATATTGGACTGAACAGAACAGCAGTGCAGTAAACGTGTGGAGAAATTTAGACAGCTAAAGAGTGTTGGACCTAATGATCCTGTCCCCTACAGACTACAGCAGAGGGGAGTGTGCATGCTTAAGAGTGTGTGTGTGTCTATATGTGATCAGACTTTGAAGGCTGAACAGCGTATCTGGATATGTTTCAGACTTAATCAGAGGGCTGCGTCCTGCAGAGAGCCTCGCTGCTTCACGCTGAACATCAGAGGCAGTTGCTGTGGCGATCTGTCACCATGGGGACAGGTTTCTGCTCAGGGGTTCTGTAATAAAATGAACCTCGGCCATCCTCTCCCCCCCTTTTCTGATTCTTAGTCTCTCGCTCATTCTTTCTCTGGACTTCTGCAATGAAATGAATCTCTTCAGTATGTGGGTCAGTCCGCCTCAATTTCTCCCTCACTCCCCCCAAACCCGCATCGCCACCCCTCTATACGATCTGGCCGAGATGGACTGCTCCATCACTGTCACAAGGTGCCCAGATTGGGTGCCAAAGCCACTAATAAAGACAAGAAACACATTTCACTGCCTTAGAAATACTTCTGCTCGGTCGAGCCTCTGTAGATGGATTTGTCTGCAGGTGTGTCTTTGTGTATGTGTGTATACTGTAAATTTCAGATTATATAGCTCCAGGTAATTTAGCCCCTGTCTTTTCCTTGATGCACGCACATACATTCTCAAACAAATATGACACCTTCAGCTCACTGACTTTAAGGCCTGAAAGAGTATAAATGGATAAACAAAACACACTCAAAACTTAACACATCTCAAGCCAGAAATAACTGTACTGCACCTTCCTTCATTTTGTATTAACTTTAGAGCACTGTAATTGAACTAAGATGATTTTAGTTGATATATCATGCATATTATATGTTAGCACATTCCGATATTGTAGCTGTTGCACTAGTTTATCTAATTTCATTTTGTTTCACTTTAGTGATTTTTCCTTTATGCATAGTGTTCATACACATCTGTAAGAGCGCTGTTGAAATGCAGCCTGAGATCGAAGAATTGAATTGCCAATCGCTGCTTCACTGTTATTGTACTGCCCTTGATGTAACCCTAAACAAAGTTTTGTAAATCTATTCTCTTTATAAAATTCTGTTTATTAAACAAAAATATTGACCACATCCTGACTGCTGACGCCTGGTGTACTAGAAAAATTCATTTACCCTAGACAGAGTCTAGGAGATATAAGGAGCCAACTAAATTTCCAAGCTTGTCATGATCAAAAAGTCTGCACTATCTTTGAGTGTTAAAGACATTTGGGGAAATAGTTTGGATGTTTGTTTATTGGCCCTCATTCCAGCACAGTCAAATCCACTGATTTAAATTATATATATTCAATGACTCAATTTACATCTTTTAATACCTGTGACGACTAAATCTAATACCACTGATACTAATACTTAACCTTACTGTACCTGGTGGTTAGTTAGAGGGAACGATCTGTGAAATTATTATTGGAAACTGTTCAGAAAAGGGCAGGAACTATCAAAAAAATACAGTCTATTGGATGAACCATCTGTCTGTTACCGTCTGTCATGGGCAAACTTCACACAGGTCAATTAACCATATAAAATCTGACTCTATTAAACTCTTAGACATTTGGGGAAAATGTGGAACATTTTTTTTTCCATCAGTGTTGTTTTTTTGCTCCTGTTTCAGTGAACAGTTCTGGTATAACTGATTCCTAGCAGTATCTACGCTAACCTCTACAGCGTCCGCCATTGTTGTTTTTCGAGGATCACTCACTCATGTTGTTACACTAGTGTTAAACCCACTGCCAGTATAAAAAAATGGACATTGTATCCATCAAAACATGTTTGCTGCAAAAAAAAGATTTTAATATGGGGAATGGAGATTGACTCGTTCTGTAGCCACATCTGTAGCTCACGCTGTAGCTGCCAGTAAATCCTCATAGGACACTGATTGGTCTGTAACTGCTGTGCTCAGATAAACAAATATAATGTAAAAATAACAAAGTAAAACTGCATCAAAGACAATATTAGTAATACTAATAGCATGTTTTTGTAAGTGAAGCTCCCTGGCACACCTCAAAACCCATTCCTCTAAGTAAGTGACCCCAGTAAATACCCCTGTTAAACATCAAACTCTGGCTCTGACCTTAGCACAGCACCTTAATTGCTGGTCAACAGGGTTTTGACTGGACAAATTACAAGGCAACCCCTATTTACTTGATTAGTTTCTTCTACATGGGCAGAGTGCCACTTGGCTCTCAGAGGAACATGCTGCCACAATCCAAGTGATTACAGAAAATGGAGTTCGGGAGGTGAAGTCTATCTTGAAAAAAAATAGAGCTTAATCAGCAAAACCAAGATGAAATCACTAATTGTCACGTTGTTTATCTATCAGAGCAGCCGCAAGTACTCAAGTTACACTTTTGTCTGATTGGATTGAAGAGCTGTTACATTCAAAATCCCAACATAAATACCGGATGAAACTCTACGTCTGCTTTGTGGCTGTAAAATAGGCACAGTTCTTCATCAGCTAAAAGGCCTGTAACAGAGCACTATGAAAAGTCTTAGATCTAAAAAATAAAACTTTGTCGACACCGAATTAATCACCTGTAAATAAAATATACTGTCTGACACTATCTGTGACCTTGTTAGTAAATGCCTTGAGGCCATAATTAGAAAGCAGCCCATGTAGACTGTATACCAGTTATGTATGAAAGCTTTTAAAGCTCTCGCTCTTAGCTGACTGAGGCAGGAAGAGAGGAAGGGAGCAGTGGTTGAGCGATATAGACAGTGAATGAGAGAGAGAGAGAGAGAGAGAGAGAGAGAGAGAGAGAGAGGGAACACAAGGTATTGAGAAAGTTGATCAAAAAAAAAAAGTTATTGTCTGATTACAGTGGTTACATTAATCAATAAACATACTCACAACACTCCCTATACCTATAACCTCCCCTTAGCTTGAATTTGAACCCTATTTAACATAAAGGTGTGAGTCCTCCCACCCTTACAGGAAAGTCACTGAGCAGCCAATCAGTCTGTACACCTTAAACAGTCCTGAGCAGAATAGATAGATACCCCTGTGTGGATGCAAGATTATTCAGGGGCTTCTTCTTCCTGTTGTGAGAGGTGTGCTTTTTAAAAAAGTAATAGCTTATGAACAGAAGCATTTCCTAGTGTTTCCTTTGTGTCTCCTGGTTCTCCATAAATATAACAGCGAGTCTGGAACATTTGTGACAGGGATGATCCATCTGACAGTGCAGATATATGTGTCTGAACACATAAAAGAAGTTGGAGATACAGTATCCATTTTTGTGTTGGTTTTCATGAATAATTTTCACAAGAGTACAGAAAATAAACTGAGTAAAAGGGAGAGAGGCAGGAAAGAAAGCCAGGCAAGAAAAATAAAAGGACAGGTGAGGTAAATAAATTATCACAGAGAGAAAAAAGTCAATCTATCATCTGTTTACAACAGCTTTATGTCCTGTCAAAGAGTTCTTGGTTATTTGTTGTAAACGCAGATGTTAACTTATGCGATGATGAAATGATACAGTAAAATAAAACACGACAAATAAGACACAAAGGGTTGTGAAGATTTATCGACTCCCATCTACATTATGTTCGAGGCAACATTTAGGTTTTTGGAGACAAGGGACTGTCTTCCTGGCTCAAGTAATTTTTAAGTTTTTTTCATGTTCTTTTTTATCTACAGATGGGAAGCACTGACCTCCTTCCGGGACTTCATTTACCATTTATAGGTTGAAAAGTTGAAGAAAGTGCAAGTTTGACCAACTGAGGATGAGGAAGGTGAGAAAGTCATAGTATGGCAGGAACCACGCTCGAACCTCCAACAAAAACACAACACTCTTTTTTTAATAGGCATCAAATGAGCAAAAAAAAAGCAGAAATAAATTATAATTGTTAGTATACAATTTTAGTCTTCAAACTTGTTGATTGTATGATCATTCTGAGGCTATATCCTGTAGTGTTGTTGCATTGAATAGACTTGCGAATAGAAAAGCGTCTCCTGATCATTTTGGTTGATCAAATTGGCAAGCACTCATCAGAAACACCCTCTAGAATAATGGAACAGAAACCACTACATGAAGTACAGCCTCAAACTGTATGACAGCACTGAGTCAACACACCAACAACTAAAGTGGAACATTTTTAACAATGTAGTATTTATTGCCATACAGCTGCCTTGCGTCGCATTACATCATATAGATGTCTCTTTCTGTTATTCCTCTCCTCACTCAGTGTATAAGCAGGGTGACGGTGTAATCACCCTGTAATGCTCCAAATCATTCCTCTAAAAGCCTCACCTTGCCAGGTGGTAAATGCACACTTCTGATATCCTTTAACACCTCACAGCACAGTTTTTGCCCTCTACTCCTTTGTCTGGTTAATGATATCACAACAGAGAAGGTGCTGATTAAATGACAAAGGGAAGCTAGCCGCCTTGGCACAGACAGGAGAGACTATTTTTACCATGGCGACCTGCTCCCAGTAGTTGCCAAGACAACCGCTGCGCCATCGTTTAATCAGATTTCGAGACACATTACCAGTCCTGTAAAGACACAAGTATGAACCTGCGTTCTATGAAGAGGGGAAGAAAAAGGGAAGAGCTACTTCATGTATTCCAACTACATATAGATGGTCGTGACTTTTATTTGACTTAAATTGTCTGTGCAAACATTGAACATTTTATTTTTTCACAATATTGCACCTTTAAGTAGCTTCTGCTTAAAAAATTGTGATCAGATTTCGGTATCTGTGAGTGGAAGTGTCTGCGGTGAACTGGTCCTGATAGCCACAGCCCTGTGGTAAACTCATTAAATGAGCTATAAGAATTGGCAACATGTTGAATTCATGCTCGAAACAACTTGGAAATAAAGTTGGTTTCTTTCAACGAACTTAGTAAACTAAGCTAACAGTAGCATTACGCAGTTATTTATACATATGCAATAACCAATGTTAGCATTAACAGCGGTTTACTATTGACTATATAAATAAAAAATGGTTATAGTCTCCGTGACGTCACGTGGTGGCTTTGGCTGTCGCCATCTTGGCAGTCCTGCCTCCACTGCCACCCAGCTAATGGGCTATGTTATATATAGGTGCAGCTGAGGTGAGCTGCATGAACCCTGGCCACCTACCTGCCAATCAAAGCAGCCACAGGCTCTTAATTGTGCATAACTTTAAGCCTTGATATAATTCAAACGGATGAGTTATATAAAAATTCTGACTCAGTACTCAATCATGACCTGAGGAAATTAGCTATAGAGATCAAAACCAAAAAAAACGTGTTTATTTCTGCTGTGGATTTGGACAGTTTAACATGTGGGCTTGTAGAGACTGAGTCAGTGTCACAGTCGCAGATTCACAGTGTTGCACTCAAGTAACAGATAGCTGGAGAGACAAGTTCAAACACAGCTCACTTTCTCACACGGCTGGCCAATCATGGTGTGACGGAGTATGGACAGAAAATTGATTCTTGGGCTCCCGAGTTATTCGAACATCCGACAAGTTCCAGCAGCTTAAGTTACCCTCACTATCTTAGTATGCTTTCGCCTTTTTACTTTTCTTTTACTTTTTCACCAAAATATGAGGCAAGTCAAATTAGTACATTATACATAACATGAAGACACACCCCAACAAGCAGGTTTGGTTTAATTTATGCAGAGCTGCCAAGACTATTTTTGGCTTGGCTGACATTCTTATCCTTTCTAGGGAAAAACAAGAGGAGGTAAAAGGAGAGACAGACAGAGGGTAAGTGGAACAGAGAAAGACAGTGTTCATTTGATTGAGAGAGAGAGAAAGAGGAGGTGGGGCATGGGGGGGAGCTGTCATCAGTTTATGAGCCAGAATGTGGGTGGTAATATTGACTGGTGTTTCATTACCCTTGAATAGACTATTGATCAGCCTGTTATGAAGGTTTGTGTATTTCTGTAAAACACGCCACCCTATACACATACACACCCACAGGCAAAATACACACACACAAACACACTGCGCTGGCAATGGGCTGTCTGTCAATGCAAGTGATTGATTGGCAGGCACATTTTGCCTCTCTCTCTCTCTCTCTCTCTCTCTCTCTCTCTCTCTCTCTCCTCTCTCTCCCTCTCTCTCTCTATCACTCTGGCATGCACAGATGCCCACATGCAAACGCATAATCAAACTAGTGTACAAGATTCCTCCCACGTTGACTCTGCCTTCCTCTCTCTCAAATACACCCGCACCCACAAACACACACCAACACAATACCTTCAGTCTCTCTCATCTATAGCCTCCCATCACATTGCTATCTTTGCTCATTATGTCTCCTTTGTGTCCTTGCCCTATACTGCCAAGAGTGATGGGGCCAGAGCCCCCATTGTTCAAGCCCCTGTCTATCAAGCCACAGTGCCGGCTTATCAAAATGAACATTACCATAACACTAGACCTGCTGGCATCTCAGGGGCGCACACACACACATACACACACAAAGGAAATACCAAAGGTGAGCTGAGCAAGGTGGGCAAGACAACAATACAACTCCACATAATAGTGTCTTGACATTTCCAGAGCGACAGGTAATAGAGGGCTAATAGCTTTCTTGGTCTGCGAATGTGTTTCTTTATTTGTATGTATTTCTACTGGTGTATGCTTGTGTGCATACAGAAAGCTTTGGAAATGCATACACACATGTGCTGTACATACGGCTGTTTTTATTTCACTTTGCAGTACTAAAATATGCCGTACAGTAAGATCATCTGTGGCTAATATAAGGACTCTCATTTCAATGACACAAAAGAGGAGAAGTTTGTTAAACTGCACACCACCCAGACGGTGATGGTCTAATCATAGCTTAGTAACTGTAATTGGCACTGCAGTTCTGTCAAGCTTTGTGTTTCTTCACATGTTGAAGCGGTGCACATGGGGTTGTAGTAAGAGAGAAAAGTGTCAGCAAGAGATCAAACAATGTTTATCTTCTCCAATGAAATGACATTATATGAATTTTAGAGAGCATTTCAGTCAACAAAATAGAAATATGATTAAATATGGCCAGAAACACGAGGCCTGCTTTTCTCTAAGATCTGCCAACGCTATCTTACCGTTGTCATTAAACTGTCAGCTGAGGATCGTCATTAGGTCGGAGCTGGTTTTAAAAAACATGGCAGAGAAGAATGAGAGCTGACATGGAGGGAGTTTGCAGAGGCTGATGAAATAAGAGACACATGAGCGGGGAGCTGCATGTCAGTGAGAGAATGCGGCTTATAACAAGTGTGTGTTAATTCATGTGCAGCCTATATGTGTTTGTTTGGCTGCACGGCTGTCGGTCTGTGTTTGTGTTGTCAAGTAATTCGCCGTTTTAAAATATTCATTGGTGTATTCCCGTCTATGCAAATGTGATTATATGCAAAGTCACTTGCATCCAGCCTTGGATGCGACTGTTTGTTTATGCTTTGCTGTCCTTTGGCTTGACACCATCTACAGTGTCTCTCTCTGTATCTGATTCCCATCCGTCTGTCTATCTTCTCTGTGCCACTTCATTGTTAATCAGTCCCATTTACTCGCTTACAGCACTTGCCAAAACACCTCTGGCTCTCAGTATGCAGTTCTTAGCGTTGGCTTTATTTGTGAGGATGAAAGGGACCAGCGCGGACATGACCAAAATGGCAGGCTGTCTGTGATGACGTATGTTTTTAATACAACCTCAAGTCTGTCCTATAAATGTCTACATTTCATTTTCTTGCATAATTTAATTTATTCAATTTGAAGCAAATTTCTTCTACACTGCTGCAGGCTCTTATGATCCCAAAGTAAAGCAGCGTGAACATATGTGAGAACATACGGAGGCAGAGATTCATAAAGGTAAACTGACACACACAGATGCACAAAGATCCGCACGCACGCATACAGATGAATGCTCACAAAAGTGTGTCTCCTGTGTGCCAACACAAATATATGCACATACTGCATGTACAAACAGGCATAGTGCTACAAAGACACACACACAAGGGCATAGCATAACAATCCTCTTAAGTCTCCCTCTGGTGCCCCGAGCTGTGATCAGTATCCTTCCTCAGTCCACGGCCACCACACACATGCCGTCTTCAAGTGTCTCTCTCTTTAGGCAAAATGATCAGAGTGGAGGTCACACTCCCAAAATTTCAGGCTTTGTGGGTGGATCATAGTACAATTATGCACCTGTGCTTGTTGGCCAAAGTCACTGGATACACACATTTCCATATTCATGCCTGTTATTTCCAGTTAAAAAGGTCATCTGCTCAGCTGCTATTTGCATAGCAGAGGGATACACAGGGAGGTGAGCCTTAGATGAATCACTGAATACGTGCCAGAGAGGCTTCAGATGCCTCAAGTTTTTCTTAGCATCTTTTTTTTTTGGCATGCATGCATGATTAGGACACATAACATTACATTACAACACATCTTTAAGTAACAAGTAACTGGGACTAAGATATGTGAACCAACAGGATGTATTAGAGCTGAAAAATGAACTTGCCGGTGCTCTGATTGTCAAACCATATCATGACCACACTGTTTCTGAAAACTACAACCATAAACAGCATTTAGCATTTCTTTACTAGTTTCATTTATTCATTGGCTGACAAATATCATTACATGTGTGAAGAGGTAATCATCATCATGCTGTAGTTACTTGTATATATATATATATATATATATATATATAATTTCATTTTTGTGTTTGAAAGCACACAGGAAAAGAAGAAATTTGGAGGCCACAGACGATCAAGGACCAACCAGTAAGTTAAAGAAGCCAAAAGAGGGAGATAAATAGAGAGAGAGAGAGAGTGAAGATAAGAGTGAAAGAGACCTCCCACAGAGACCTCTGCGATGCCGGAGGGGAATCGAGACCCTGTTTTTTGTTGAGCTGGCCTTTTCTCCTGCCTCCCTCAAATGAGACTTGCTGAATCCTTCCCATATCAACTCACACAGCAGCAAGCAAGCCTTAGCTACAGAAAATATGGCTCAGTTGAAAACCCAGTTGAAAATTTCCCTTGTTTTTCACATATCCTGTTTTAAAATATATTTTATTTTGCTGTCTTGCAAGATAAGGAGTAATAAGTGATAATCTATTAGGAGACTGTATGGCTTGGATCGATAATAATCGATTAGCATTGGCTAATTTTCTTCCATTCAAATAATTATGCTGCTAGCAATGATCCCACCGGCGTAATTACACAGCTTTTGTCAGTTTTTGACACATAAATTACCGTCCATTTCATCCATTTTCTGTAGCCGCTTATCCTTATCAGGGTTGCGGGGGCTGGAGTCGATCCCAGCTGACATTGGGCGAGAGGACTGGACAAGTTCATCACAGGGACTGACACACAGAGACAAACAGCCATTCACACCTACGAGCAATTTAGAGTCACCAATTAACCTGCGTGTCTTAGAAGTGTGGGAGGAAGTCAGAGCAGAGAGAATATGCACAGACAGAAAGGCACCAGCTGGGGTTCAAACCAAGAAATCTTTTTGCTGTGGGAAGACAGTGCTAATCACTGCATCACCATGTCGCCCCTCATAAATGTAATAAATTCCCATTTGAGTTTAAAAGCTTACTTTCAGGGCTCATAAACCTACCTTAAGTATAGCTCCTCCATTAGACAAACTGGAGTGATGCAACACAACAAAAACCCAATTTGAGGAGCAGATTTGCCTTAATTATGAGCTCCATCAACATTATCATCCAGCCTCGCATGCACTCACAGTGCTATTTGCGATTCTAGCGTCCAAGATGTTACACAGCCAACAATGGAAGCTACTTACTGCATGATGTTCGCACAGCCAAGTTCAAAATCCACACCCCATTTAATCATTATAGTCATTATCCAAACTGAAGACTCACCCCTGCCAGCCAAAACTCCAGTCTCTGCTCCATTAGTCGGCCACTGCCAGCCGGTCCAGATGGCCGTTGCCAGGCTCAGCCACCATGTGGCTGGCTTGGTCTCATTGAGACAGAGTAGATCCTTTCGCCATCCCTCTCTTCATCCGTGCATGGCAAACACAAACACACTTTGCACAGACGCACGAGAACAAAAACACTGTGATGAAGACAAATGGCAGATTGCATCAGGGTTACTTTTGTTTGGAACCACGACTTTCAGGTCTGCACTGGTAGTCCGGTGTCCTACCTACAGTGTGCAGTGAGGCAATATGCCACTGAATAATGATTCAACACATTCAGTGATATAAGATTACACGATGATGACATTAACGTATTTATATCCCTGTATCTACCCTTTTAATATATTTTAATGTAAAGTCACTGTGGACAATGTCACAAGTTACTTAGTATCTTACTTTGTCAGATATTTACCTGTCTGGCTACCCACAATCTCCGACCCGCTGGTTAACATCTAATGATGATTTAGCCTCTGTAGGTTTCCAGAGTAAGCAGTGGACATCCAAATGATGGATAACTGAAACTTAACGACTTGAGATGTCAGTAAGTCTGCACATACAAAACTAAATCATGACCTGCTACTCTGACTATTTTGCAGAAAATGTCCTCTACCATGATGTATATCCATACTGTGGTTGAATAAAGTTGTTGTTTATCGAAAAATACCCTATAAGACCCTCTTGTACCTTTGTTGAAAGCCTTACAAGTACTTATAGTTGCATGTGTAGATTTTTTCTATGAAGTAGTGGTTACAGTAAACCTTGAAATAATATAATATTATAGCGTGCATTGAGGAAAATATACAGGGGAATGTGGATAATGGTCTTAAAAATGGCATTGAACCGTGGACCAATCAGAGTAATTGGGGGAAAAAAATACATTTACTAAAAATAGAAGAAGCACATATTTTTAAATTTCTGTGACCCAGCTGGACCTGTCAGTTGGCTGATGCAGAACCATCACTCTCTTAATGACTGTTGTCCATGTGGTGTAAAACACAGAGAGCTGAGTTGGAGACTGCTAAGCAATGAGATAGATCAAAAAGATCTCACGGGGAGCCATTAGAAAGATGATGAGTTGTGGAGAGTGGGCGCGCTAAAAGAAATGTTCATCTCATCCCCATCTTTCACTTAAAATGCAGAAGTAACAGCGTGTGCAACACACTCATTTTATTTGCTGACTCAGAGGACAGAGTGGACAGAAACGGAGAATAAACAGCGTTGATGTTTACACAGTCTGATTTCATACAGTTGCGCAGCATGAAGCCAAATTGAAACGAGCAAACCGAAGCACAGAAGAACCTCAGACATGATCATCCAGTCAGACATTGTTTCCTGTAGTTGTGTTGCATGTTCCAGTAGCAAACCATATGGGCCGATTCACATAGCTCAGCACTGGATTTGATCATAATGGGGCTGTTTTATGCACTATGTGTGAGTGTGTGTGCATAGGCATGGACCTAATTAGGATTCAGGCAGTTAATGGGCACAGGCCTGATGGTGTGTGATTGCCTGGGTCTAATGTGCAGCACACTCTTGGGAAGCATCAACCTTCATGTCTACACACACTTTAGAAGAATACTGCAGCGGCAGAGTGGAGTTCACTCTTTCCCCGTTTTTTTTTTTCTTTCTTTTTGGTAGTTTTTTTTTTTCTTGTCAAACTTGTTTTCCTGTACTTTTCTGTTTTCTGTACACTCACACCAACTTTCCCCTGCTAACACACACATAGAGACACACACACACACACACACTCTCACTGCCTAATGAATAATGGCTGAAGTGAGGGGTGTAGAGGTTATTCATTTACAAAGCACTTCCTCTGCTTTCATCTCCCTGTAGGCGCATCACTCTCACGCTGAATGAATCCCAAGAGACACAGAAAGGTAGAGATGGAGAATTTAATATGCTTAATATATTGTATGCAGAGCCAAGTTAGGCACGCACACGCGCGCACACACACACACACACACACACACACACACACTCTCTCTCTCTCTCTCTCTCTCTCTCTGTCTGCTGGTACCACTTTTCTGGCAATCATCTCTGTCTGGTCTGCTGGTGCAGCTTCACTTCATGTGAAAACATCTCCATAGTCAGACCACTAGATGATAAAACATCTGTCCTCCTGAGTTTACAATACTGTGATGGACGGATAAATATATCGATCAATCATATTGATGACCAATATTGATGTATTTTGATGTTGTCACACTCAGGGCTCATATCATCTGAGCTAATTTCTCTGGCCTCAGCTCTGCTTTTAAATGACCTCATTCATAAATGGTACATCTTCATTTCCAGAGCTGCGGTCGCCAAAACGTCTGCACTGAATCTGAACACCCAGCGCGTTACTGTAACAGTGATCTAACATAAGCAAAAGTTTTAATCATTGTATCTATATTTATTCATAGTAACAGTGCCATCATGAAGCCAAACAAGAAAACCTACCTGCTTACCTGCTATCACTTCACTTCCATCCAGCATACTATGAAGAAAATGAAGAAACAACTCTTACACATATTTAGAACATTGTTAAAGACACATAATTAGAGAAATAGTAGGAAGTTGAGTGCATAATTGCATTAAATTACTTAGACAAGGTGTATCTTAGTACCGAGGTATGCATAAGGGCTAAGCTAACTGCATGATTTTCAAATAAAAGTCCATTTGTGGCTCCAAATGACTGACTACTGCAGCACACAGAGAAACTGGCACTTTGCTGTTTATAAAAGCCTCTGGCAATCAGGGTGCGATGTCTTCGCTTTTGTGTTTGCTTGGAAAAAAAAAAAAAAACTATTTTGTTCATATAAGCATCTACAGCCGCCGCGACTGAATAGAAAAAGAAAACAAAGCACCTGTTTGATTGACAAGTGACCTCTGGGAAATGCAAAAGCACAGCAGAAGCTATTTAGCACTAAGAGAACAGGATAAACAAAGGATTTAAAGGATTTACCCAAGTTAAAGATGCAGCTGGAAGTTTGCATAGAGGGCAGGGAACAGATAGCTTGTTAGCAGAGAGCAGAACAGAGGACATAACTTCCACAGTTACGTGAAAATACTGAGGAAGCCAGCGGATGGGAAAACAATCTCTGGATTTCTGCTAAAGACGAAAAATATACTCCGACCTTCAGATGATTTGGATCACTGTGCCCTTTAATATGCAACAGTACTGATATACTATCAACATGATCTGTAGATGAAGACCTTCTTTCCTTTTTGTTTTGTTTGTCAGAAATGCTGAGAAAATGCTTTCTGTCATTCAAGTTATTTGCTTTCTTTGCCCCTACCACACACACAGACCTTTTCCCTCCCCTGTGACTCTGCCTGCTGTGCCAATGTGTTGCTGTTCTAATTAAAAGGCATATTTCCACTGGGGCACGGCGACTGAGGTCATAACACCGCCTGAGTGACAATAGAGCTCAGACGGTGTTGTAACACCATCAGTATGCTGTGAAAAATTGCACCGCCGTCCCCCCGCAGAAACACAAACACCTAAGCTTATTAATAAAAATCCTGTGGCTGAGATGGAAGGGAGTATTGTTTGCGTCTCCATAAAGTGTTCATGTAATTAATGTGCGTTTGTGTCTGGTGTCGATAAGAATGTCTGCGTGCATGTGCTTTTAGAGCGTGAGTAGTTGGATACGTAGGCGTGTAATTACGCGTGTTTCACGCATGTCTTTCCTCTCTTTCACAATATGCTTCTCCATTGGAGCAAGGCCTAACACATCTGTAACAGCTGTACGGGAACCCAAAACTGTATTTCACACACAATGGTTTTCATAAGAGCAAAGAGAAAATGCATGAACACAAGTACATGTTGATCACAAGAGAGACCAGGACGATCCGTTCAAGAAGAAAATGGAAAATCTGATACTTCAGTAAACCACCATCATGTGAAATCTCCCTCCTTCATGCTGTGTAAGTATGTTTAATGTGGCATTTGGCAAGTTGTCTGGGTAAAGTACATGTCTGTGATCAGCCTGAATCATTAAATGGGGCTGCCCTAGTGAGAGGCATCCCGTCCCTTACTAATTTCAGATGCAGTGGATTTACCCTGTTTACTCGAAGATTAATTACACTCACCGCGTGAGCCTCTGACTACTGCAAAAATTATGAAAAATACGTCCGGATGAATAAGGTGGAGGCGTGAAAGAGGGAAATGTGTTTTCTTGATAGATTTCAGTCCATCTGATATCAGACTGATATGACTGATTGTGACAATTCATCACCCTGATAAAAGCTTGTGAAGCCTCGGTGGCAATGTGACGCGTTTCTACTGCTTCCTACCTCGGAGATTATGATTTATAATATATTTGTGCATCTTTGCAAGGACAGCGGCAATGACTGATGTCTGATCAATGCATATGACAAGAATATATATTTAAATACATTTCTGGTGTTAGTATGGGTATATAGTATGCATTTTCTTTGCCATATTTGACTGTTACAGCTCGTATTATTTCGCTCAAGTGCAGCTGTACAATTATTTACATTTCTTTAACGAGGTAACAGGAATGCCTTAAAGCGTATCAAATTATATGCAGTGAATATGAGGTGTAATTCCTCACAAGGGGCACCGTAAATATGCATCGTAGACACTTAATTGTCGAGTTGTAAAATCTTTCTATAGGACTTTTCACAGGACGTTGGAGATCACTGTGGTACATTGATATTAATGTAAGAGGGACAACTGATGTTTCGCACAAGACATTTATTGCCACGATGCAGCAATAGATGATGCTCACTGGAGGCATGACAGTTATGGTTTACTACAAACAATAAACAGAAAAACACAGTTACAGAATACATAACATCACACCTAACAACTTGGTGTCTACCAATGAACATTAATGCTCTGACCAAGAGGCGGAGGAGTGGGCCTACACACCCGCACAGTCCGCAGTCTGAAGGCAAAAATAACAAGGTAATGATTACAGCATTTAACAATATATACTGGTTAAACACTCAGTCGCATGCACTCCACAAATAACTGTTTGGGTAAAGCCACACATATGAAGAAAGCAGTAAACACAGCTACTATGTGTATATCTGAATCACAGGGACAGAGGGCCCTCCTGTGTTAATTGTGTTGCTGCCAGCCAGAACAAAGGAAATGTAGACCGCTGATTAAGAGAGAGCGAGATCAGGTGAGGATGGACGGATCCACATCAGCAGCTGAAGGATTGCTGGGAAGCACAAGGGAAATACCCTATGCCTTGTCGACCTATAGCATCAACCGCCAATCACAGCTGAAAGTAAGCTGAAAGCCCCCCGATTCTCATGTGGAGCTCACTCCACGTGAGAATCCAGCGATGGAGGAGGTGAGCTTCTTCTCCATCCCGCGTGGCAGCTCAATGAGCTGGTCTCTCTCTCTCTCTCTCTCTCTCTCTCTCTCTCTCTCTCTCTCTCTCTCTCTCTGTCAGCAGGCATCAGGGCGATAACATCTCTGTTCACCCCCACTTGGCTGGTTGTGACGGAGTCAATCAGATCAGAATTGATTGAATTCAGAGCTCTTTCTCTCAGACTTGGCTTGGATGCTGGCCTTCAGGCACATTCACCGTTGATTCGGCTGAGTTATGGGCCTGTCTGCATAGGCCAGGGCCAGAAGAAGAGTTCAACCCAAGAGAGCAGAAGAGTCAAGAGCAGAAAAACCTTTTAACTTTCATGGAATTAACCGTCCAACGGTCGCTGTGTCCAATCGATGGTCCTCCCATGTTAAAGTTCACATGTTCGTCCCATGTTTGAAAGCTTGGCTTCTGGAGCCACTTTGCATGACCCGCATGATACTATCCAAGTTTAAGGACAGTTAAACATAGTCCAAAATCATGTTACAGCATCTGTTATTATGACACCTGTACACAGAAAGACCCGTAAGACCTGTAAGATTTGGAGAAGTCCATTCAGTTCTCTGTAGAGAGAATTCCTTCCCAGCACACAACAAAGATGTATCATCGAAAAAAAATAATTGGATAGGGGTGGCGGTAGTTAGTACTGTTGCCTCACAGCAACACAGTTCAGGTTGTGTCACTCCTGTGATGAACTGGCGACTCATCCAGGGTCTACCCAATCTCTTGCCCAGCTGATGAGGATACTGTAGTAAAAATGGATGGTTGGATAATTGGACGGCGGCTGTTAAAATTGTCAACGTGTCATGACATTTTTTTTGTTGTTCCAGACCACTGCCTTTGTATGAGCAAAATAATGCACAGTTGACCCAATGAATGAAGATGATGGATGAGTCAGAGCAGCAAAGGGCTATTTTAATGCCCCTTCCCTTACATTAGAGACTGTACTGGGACACTTAGTAGACAGGCACAAACATGTCGGTACTGATCCGCTGTTTTACATGTGTTTTACATGATGGCCTCCATGTTGTATTATGCTGCTTGATGTACAACATTAAGTAATAAAGGGCTTAACAAAAACAACGACTGCTTTAGCGAACAGGCTAACTCTGCTGAAGTCTGTCCATTGTCTCTCTCTGCCTATCTGTCAGACTAGCTGTCCTCTACCAGCCCTCCTCGAAATGAATCCCTCTAAGACCCCTATTGTTCGCGGTATGGCTGCTCCACAGTTTATGCTGTGGGATTGTAGTCATTTATAGCACCGGCTGTGCGTCACCCTGAACTGGGACGCTTTTCAGCAGAGCTGCATAGAGAGATTAATCTGGAAAGGAGAAAAGAAAAAGCTAGCTGAGAGCCAGAGAAGTGAAGTGTCCCTCCGAGGACCCCAGCTGTGCACCTGTCTGCATCCTGATGTGATTTATTTTGTGGTGGGATGATAATACAATTATAATATAGGGCAAAAAGACTCTGTGGTACCATTTGACAACTGCTTGCTGAAAACAGAGAGATAGCAGCAAGAGAGAGAACAACTGTGGACAAAACTTAAATCTGACTGGGGTTCTGACTAAATAGTGCTTTGTGTAGCGAACATTCTGCACCTTCAGTCATGTCACATCCTTAAAGGCGGTGTTTACTTGTCAACACACAAAGGTTATGTTTGCATTCAGTGTTTCTCATCAAAAAGTAAGGAATACATCCTTGACTAATAGCTGACAGTCGTCTTATTTACTGCTTTGTTGATGCGTTGCCAATTGTCAGAATAGCATGAATCACTTTGCAGGACTGTGTATCACTGCGCTCTTGTGTGTGAATGCGTGTCCTCGAGAGTGCATAGAAAACTTCACTCCATAGTGCGACTAGTCCACAGTGTACCATGAAGATGTTTGCACGGCGCCAAAATCCTTCAAGTCAGGTTGATTGCCGCAGTATATCTTCTTACACAGATAAATTGAGTATAGTAGTCTACACCGCCATCTGTATCTAAAGTAGCAACAATTTCTAAAATGTATATTTCTGTAATGATGTATAATACCTCATTGTGTGAAGGACTATACAGTTTGCTAACTGCCCCACTGAAATAAGTTGTGTTTACAGAGCAAAGGAAAAAGAAAAGGCTTTTATCTTTCACAGTGTCCTGTGTAACAAAAAGAAAAGAAGGTCTTCACCCACAGATCATGTTGATATATCAGCACTGTTATATATTAAAGTGCACAGTGATCCAAATCATCTGAAGGTCGGTTTATTTTTTTTGACTTTAGCACAAATACAGAGATTGTTTTCCCCTGTTGACACCGGGCCACCGCAGTACAACATCAAAGTATTCTGCTCAGGCTTCCAGCAAAGTGCCCTTCCAGCAGAGTCAGCCTTTGTTCTGTTGGCTCTGTTTGAGTAAACTGCGGCGTTTCTGCACACCACATGCAACACGCTTGTCTTGTGATGCGCAGAAATATGGGCATACACTAAGCACAGGCAAACGGAGCATATGCATGAGCACACTTTGACACACAAATACAAGGAACTAAGCAAACAATATGCATCCACTGAAGAAGAAGAAGACTGTTTTCCTTTTGAATAAGGTAAGAGGTCCATATTTGTGAACGTCGAAAGGAATATATATATATATATATATATATATATATATATATATATATATATA
This sequence comes from Nibea albiflora, assembly GCA_014281875.1. NCBI lineage: Eukaryota > Metazoa > Chordata > Actinopteri > Sciaenidae > Nibea > Nibea albiflora. Next base: position 16,928,505 of record CM024789.1, on the reverse strand, counting down.
TATTAAAACACCATCCGCTGCATTTTCTGTAAGACTAGGATAATGCAAAGGTAGAGCAGTGACCCACTTCCAGTTGATGTCTTAGTTTACCGTACTTTTTTGTCATGACATAGAAAATACTGTTTACTGTTAGTGTAGTTAGAGCAGCATCCACAGTATTCAACCTCCATGATCCAGCAGACCAGAAGGAGCAGAGAAGGAATCTTTTTTCAGACTTCAGTGGATTTTTTTTTTTCCTTCCCCTCGTTGGGCTTTACTGAATTTTTTCTCAGCTCGAGATGATTGTCAAATACAATATGTCAGAGAAACCGTAGGTAGACGCCAAAATGGAAGTGCAGTGTTACACAATCCTGAATACCTCACAGCACTCACACTAGACAGTCTCACTCTCCCGTCCTTTACTCTCCCTCAATCAATGAACCACACAGGTGATTTGGCTTACCTCTATCAGTCTGACTGACCTTCTGTGAAAATGCTTTAAGTGGACATTCAGCCTTAGTAACATCTATGTTTACCTCCCTCACTGAAAGCATACAGATCAGCCTCCCTCCACCTGCTACTAAAAGGTCTCTTCAGAGGAGGTGACTGTAATCACTATGGAGCCCACAGCCTCATGGTCGGATGAAGCTGCAGGGTGCCGCATGCTGCGTCTGTGACTGTGGTGAGATGACATGATTGTAGCGATGTTCACAGGGGCTTTTAGTGAGACTTTTTATTGTTGCACAGCACAAGATGTTCTAATCTTCTGCAGGGGGCTGATGAGGGATGCTGGGTTAGAACAGTACCAATAGCTTCACTGTTGCTAAACCAGGTGATGAAATTTCTGGACTATCAAGACACTACTCGATTCCACCCACTTGAATTTTTATCTGATCATAAATGGAGGACAGGGCTGTCTGCGAACGAGCACGAGCAAAAAGCTTCAGAAGTCATGAAAGAAAAAGATAAAGCAGTATTTTTTTTCCACTTTGCATAATAAAATATTTCATCTTTATCATTTGGGTCTCTGCTCATCTTTTCACCCGGGCTTTTTCTTATGCAGCTAATGTGACAGGTATCAGTCTGGCAATGAGACTTTGTTTTGTATCAGGCAGCTATAGGTCGCCTGCAATTAAATCAGAGTTTTTATGTGGTAAGGCAGACAAGAACTGCTGTAAGTCTCAGCTGTCTATATTGCTTACATCATAAGGAGTTTGACCTCCTTCCCTCCTTCCCTGAGGGCACCAGGATAAAACAAAAAATGGCAAAGTCTTTTATTTGTGTAGCTTCTGAAAGGCTAAGTCTCTTTGTGTAATACAGAAACATCCACATCTCACCCTTTATCCCATTTAGAACTGCAGTGAAAGTTGTTATATACATGGTGGGAGTGTTAATGTAACACTTAAATCCAAGATGGTTATTCTGCCACCAGCACTTATTTTTTGCTGGGTCTTCTGTTGCTAGTAGCAACCGCTTCTGGCACAGTGCCCTATCAGACCAAGTAAATATGGACGGGTATCGTTTATTTATCATTTATCACACTTGTTTTCATGATTGTTGATTTGTGATTTGTCAATGTAATTTTTCTGTGATTCTCCATGTAATCAAGTCATTTGTGTCACTACCATTGGTAACACAAAGTAACACAACTCTAGTAGCTAATACAACATTCTTAGTATTGGTCCAAATATTAATTTAGTTAGTGCTGATACTCATTTCTTATCGACATAACAGAATTGTGATTCCAAGTGTTTTATCCAATGCTGTTTCCCCTGTCTCATAATTACTTCCAGTAAAAACTTTACATTTTTAAATAGGCATATAATATGACCATGAAATGTAACACGAAATATTCATCAGCATTTTTAGCACGTAATTAGCTTGAAGGATACAGCTGATGAAATTACGACATGTCATTTCAGGTGATAAAATGAAATGAGAAACCTGTTGGTAAACTGTCACAACTGATAGACGTAGCAACAGTAACCATGTTGGGAGGGGCTTGTGTCTTTAATTTTTCACCTCTATATTTTATGTTCTTTATATCCGCATATATTTTAATTAGCTCGTTTTTGACTCTAGGTCGTTGTTGTTTGTTGTCATGCGTTGCTGCATTCCTGTGATCCACATGATGGCTTACGTGGCCACAAACAGAACTTCTTCTATGATGAACAGAAATTCAAGTGCAGGTGTGACTAATCAGTGAACAGTATACAAACTCCGCAATATCTTCCACACCGTTTTTTGAACCTTTATTGGATAGTAGCAGCTGAAGAGTGACAGGAAAGTGGGGTTAAAAAGGGGGGGAATGACACGCAGCAAAGGGCTCGACCCTGGACCACTGCAGCAAGGACCGAGCTCCTGAACACGGGGCACGCACTCCAGTTGAGCTAACCGGCGCCCCCATCATTATATTGTTATTCTAGCCTAGACCACTATGGTCACAAATCCAGACACAAAGTGGGGGAAATTGGAAAAAAGAAAAAAAAAAATGCTGAGCTGCACTGAAGAGCTTTTGTCTGAGTGAAGGACAATCTCACAATCGAGGGGACTCAAAAATGCACTGGGAGCCTTCAGGGAGACTACAAGAGCACCATCGCCAACAGCTGAGGGCTCTTAGGAGGACAAATATGTCCTTAATAGAGCGGTAAGAAAAAAAAACCTTGTTGTTCCTGGTTTTGCTCCCTTTGTAGGGAGGGGAACATTTATGTGCAATGCATAACATGCGAGGAAGGAGAGAAGAGAGGAAAGATAAACAGGATGACAGCTATGTAGCCTACAATCTTCAGGCCCCTCATGAATCCCTTTTCTGTTTTCATGCTTCTTTGCTTCATGAGGACGATATTTCAGCTGTCTTTGGCAGTTTTATTTATGCGACAAAAATAGACCTTTAATGGACGTTCAAAATGCATTCCAGTGACAGCTTTCCCTTACTTCTCCTTACACACCTGCTATATACGTGCAGTACCATATGGGAAGTAAACACACCATTAGTCGTAGTTAGCAACTGAAGGCACACGTCAATGTCATGTCAAACTGAATAACTGAATTCATTCTTGAGTTCACACACGTGTATGTTTAAAAATAGTATATTCAACATTATCGAACGTACAGGAAAAAATGCACACAGGAAACATTTATTAACATCATCAAGTCCTCCTGTACTGTCAGACATACTCTTGAACGTGATTACAACATGTGCAAAAAGACTTTTTGTTTAAATATGTAACAGAATTCAAACAGTACAGGGCAATATCTTTAAGAAAATCACGTCTGAAGCTAAAACAGCTTGCTAAAGGAGGCTGATGAGACTGAATCAAGCCAGCTTCTGTCTATCAAATCAACACAATGAACTGAAAGGAGGATCTGTAGGAATTCTCTGTGGGTTCATCACTGCGAGTGGCATCCTTTCACATTACATGTAGTCATTTAAACCATTTGTTACCACTGAATCATGCGTGTGGACATGTGTAGAGTCATTGAACCAAGTACTGCCCTTGTTACACCTTTTACACGAACACTTGTTGTGATAAAGGGTCCTTATGTAAGTGCCAGATATTTTCCAACAATGGCTGTGAAGAATAATTAATCCTAGAAACTGATATAAAGTCTGATGGTTGTACAGATCCCTTTATATGACAATGACCTTGAGCTCTACAGCTATTAAGTCATCTTATTTAAGTACCACATCCAGTGTGCACATCCAGATCTTTCAAATGTCATCTTGTGAGGGCAGCCAGGTGTACCTACGCCTGGAGGCATGTAACGCAACTGCACTGTGCTGTGTGCCACGGGGACCTTCCTTGAAGTGCCATGTGGTTTCCTGGATCTCAATAACTGTTTCCACAGCTGTTACAGCAGTAAAACCTTTTTCTGTAGCTGCAGGCCAGCATATTACCTTCCCTGGAGCAACAGAGGATAGACAGGAGGTGGGCATCCTGTAGCCAACATTTGTGATAGATGGCACTCTGATGCCTGTGCTGCTCAGTGAAAATTACCTCTACATCTGCCAGAGAATTTCACCATTATTACCAGTGTTATTTACAGGGTGCCATCGCGTGTTTTCTGTGGGGGCCAATTCTGAATTGGCCAAATACACAACGGACAGCGGACAGGTTCAAATAACCTGCAGGCTGGTGAGGGTAACCGGCTGTCGAGATTTCTGCTGCAGCTGAACACCATCACATGCCAACATCAGTGTGTCAGAGAAGGACTGTGCTAATGTGTTTGTTTACTCACATGCAAACAAGTTGAAAAGTTGTTAGAAACTATACAAGTTTCATATAGTTTGTTCTAGAGTTTATTTTTGTGCCTAACATATAAAAAGCTACCTTAGACTGAGCTTACCAGTTTAGATATTTCCCACCTGTGGCTCCTCTTGCATCCCAAGTTATCCGAGGAGGCAGGGTGCAAACAACAGGGGAGCGTGGTGTTGTAGAGAATTTTAGTCCTAGATGTCTTATTCTGAAAGCTTTATTGAAGCTGGATCAAAGAAAACGGAGGATTGATCAATACATTTGCCACGGCATGATGTTTGAAGAAGCTGTCCTCTCTGGCTCGTCTATATTCCCTCAGAGTAGTGACACAGCAGCTACTCTGTGTCCTGAAGAGGTCATTAGTCTACAAACCAGCAAAAAAGTTCACTCTTTCTGTCCGACTTGTTCAGGAACATAACAAAGATGGAGGACCACACATGTAACCATTAAAGTGAATAAAAAAATGTATCTAATGTCAGCATTCAGTAGTGAGTATGTAGTATATATGAGTATATTGCAGTTATGTACATATGCATATATACTGTTACAATTACCATCATATCATCTGAACTACTATCTATCTATCTATCTATCTATCTATCTATCTATCTATCTATCTATCTATCTATCTATCTATCTATCTATCTATCTATCTATCTATCTATCTATCTATCTATCTATCTATCTATCTATCTATAGTGGACACTGAAGATCATTATCTTCAGTGTCCACAGAATGTGTAATCCTCAAACTAATAATAAGCTACTAGACAACTTTTGACTGACAGACATCTGTTGCTGAGTTGGAAATTAATATTCAGTCCCTGTTTAAATAAAGAAGCTTGTGACTTTTTGTTATTTTGAATAATGTATTCGGTAACCTACTGAAGGAGAAGTTAGCATGTCAGCCAAGGTAAGGAAACGCTGTATGGTCTATATTAACAAAGAATTCACAAAGTAAATTAGATATTCAGTACAGGATCAGAAGTCAAAGCAGTGAGATTTTGTCTGTGTGTATGTCCAGGGGGAATGACAGTCCTCAGGCAAATGAGAACACGAATGCCAAGCATGTCAAAGACTGTGTAGTCAGTTAGAGAAAACTTCAGCAGAAGGAAAAATACATACTGGGATTACAGCCACCACTCTGAAAAGATCAGCGAGGTGCATACAAAGGGAATCTGGAGTTCGATGTTTCTTGTGTGGCATCAGCTCTGCAGACTTCTGATTATTTCCCATCTCTGTGTCAGAAATCTCCAGGGACAGAAAAGGGCTGGGAGCGAAACGTAGTGAATGTGAAGGATAATGTAAGAGAAAATGAATTGACTCGGGTGGTTGGCTTTGTCTCTCGGGGAGGGACGGCGTCTCAATATTGTTTTTCCACAACACCAGTCTACACCCGGAATCTGCAAACAGACGACAACTTTTCTCCGAGTCTGGGGTAAATATAAATATCATTATCGCGTGTGAAGTCATTTTGTGTAAATCAGCTCTTATTTTTGCCGAAAACAATTAGTCAAATTTAGTTACAGAAAATGTGCTCAGTGCAAATTTGAGATGAATGTCTCATAATCATTTTGTATGCAAATAACTTTGTAAAGCATTAAACAACGAGATGAAAATGGGCCCTTTGTTCCCTCGACAAAGCCTGTCAGGCAGCTGCCTACAAGGTTGCCAATCACATTTTCTGCATTGATCAACAGCAAGTGATAAGGAAACTGCACCACATTGTAGGAAAGACTGTCTGTTTGGTACTGTAGCCCTCATAGTGGCAAAGCTGATACTTTCACATTTACATTGAAAACAGTTGATATTCAAGCACTGAAAGAAGTTTAAATAGCAGTTCAAATGGACATGCTTAAAGACGTTACAGTGACAGCGCAGCAAACCAAACACAAAGTCCAAAGATTTGAACAACAGGACTGTATGTGTCCAGCTGTATGTGTCAGTTTGTCCCTCTGTGGCAGACTCTGAACATACTATCCAGGGCCGTTCAACAGAAGCGTCTGACAGTGAAAGGTCTTTTCAGACACATCGCAGTGTTGTGTTGACAGTTTCAGAGCTATTCATTAAGATGGAGGCTTTCTCTGCCCTCGGAGTGGATGACACGGAGCACAGGGTTAACAAGAAACATATGTCTGGAAATAGGAACACGGCCTTCCGTGTCACCTTCTGTGTCATATCTTTTATCCCAAATCAACACAGCGGCCAGAGTGCGCTGAGCCAAGAGGCTGCCGAGCCTATTGAAACCTTGAAGAAGAGAGTTTAAAGAAGTGAAAGATTATCTGAAGATACAACCGAGATATCAGGAAGTACTTCAGAAGGCAGCTTTCCTGCCCTCACGTAGGCTGCTCTCGTCACCTTAAGGCGAAGGCTTTCACACCCACAAAACCTTTCTGACTTTGACACACGGGAAAATTGCTGTACGGAGAGTGAAATCAGATGTGTGCTGATAAAGGTTGGAGCAGCAGACTGGATGACGTTGCTGCAAAGGATTTGATCCTGCAAGTCACGCTGCGGTTAGGAAATCCCCCTCTGATGTCTCCACAGCATCTCAGAGACACTTTAACGCCCGCAGGGAAAATATCATAGATCCGTGCATGGTTGTCTCACTGTTTCTCGCGCTCACCGTGACGGTTGCTTTAGGTGAAAAATATATATATATTTTTATGGATTATTTTCAGTCTTAATAAAAAATTGATCCAAGTCACAAGAGAGACTGTCAGCACTGGCATCTGCAGAGAGGACAGACAAGTCAGAAAGTCACTCACTATATAATCTGTCATATTATCTAAACTATGTCAGTCACAGAGACCGTATAAAACTGTCGTGGGAGCCCCCGTATCTTTAGCATGGGACTCAAATGTACCATCCAGAAAACAAAAATACTTCATGTTGGGAACATGCTATCATTTTATGATTTATGGGAAGGACAAAGCAAGGTCTATGAGTGGGAGGGAGAATTTCTTTATTTGTATCACAAAAGAGCAGAAAAAAAACAAAATTATGCTCATTGCGAATTAAAGCAGAAACTGCATAATTGGCACACATTGTAAATACACTAGATCCATGAGAGAGATGCACACATGCATATATGCACGCTTACGCAAGTCACACAGTGATGAAATGTATAGCATGTTTCTGTGTGTAGTACACACACAGTTTGTTTCTTTTGGTCCACTGCAGACTAAACAAAGTGAAACTCAAAAGCACAAGAGGCTGAAAAATGACTGGAGCTAATGTGTTGTGACATTATTGTCCACCATCTGCGTTGTTTGCTCATGGTCACATTGTAGAGTTTTTGTAGAGTTGGGTGGTGACATTTATTACAGGCATTTTTAATGAAGAAAATGCAAATTCAGAGGAGCCAGCTGTCCTCCTTTGTACAGAGGAGGAGAGACTACAGGGAATATACTGTACAAATAAATAGCCTGAGGCTTTTATACATAAACTCGCTAATTAAACACTTGTGTTAATATCACCTACAATGAGTTTCATTAATGTTTGTATCAATTACAATGATTCTGTGCCTGAAGCACTTATGAGGCAGGGTCACCTCAAAAGAATGTAAAATGTCAACTTTGAATAAATGAAAATTTACTGGTGTGAATAGCCTAAAGTCAGTTTTTAGGCCTCTTAAAACAAAGTTTGCATGGTCTTGGATCAATAACAACGTGACCTTGATACCAACACCAGTGGGTTGCAAAGTGGGTTCGGTATAAATACAAACACTGTGGCCATGAAAAAGAGGAAAATGAGTTCATAACCTGGTTACTGTGGTCATTTTGGGTCAATATGTGTGGAGAGTCAGGTGCTAAAACAAATAGACTGCAGTGAGGTGAAGTCAGTGAAGTCCTAGCAAACATTGTATTCTGTCGTCATTATAAGGACTACTGTATATACTGGACCAGGCCAGCATGGTCTCATTTAATCATAAATGTAATTGTTTCTCAAGTCAACACTACTCTCATGTCTGTGTTTTAGTGGACTAAGTGCAGAGTCGAGCAAAAGTTAGCATGGCAAGGCTGAATGACTGGAGTTAGCTTAGGTCTCTGTAAAATTTGTAAATATGCCTACCAAAAACTTTTAAAGTTAAGCTAAGCTAATCGCCTCCTGGCTGTAGCTCCATATGAAACTCTGTAGATGAGGATGACTTTGGAATCAGAAGTGTTCTGGTTTCCGTTTTTAGTTTGTTGGCTTTGCTGGAAGAGGCTAAATCTTCATTAGATGATAGTCGATATGTTCCAAGATATTGGCATTGCTTCCAAACATTGAAGTGAAGTCTTCAAGCGACATACGTCTCTGGTATCAACTCCAGCTGGTTTGTATGTCCTGCTCTTCAACTTTTTTTTTGTGGGAATACAAGAATGTTAATATTGTACTGCATGCTGCACGATTTAGGACTCAAGTTGCAAACACCTAGACCGAACCGTTAAAGATGACCGACGTCTGAGGTGGATCAGGGCTGGTGATGGCCGGAATCCAAGAGCGCAATAGAGAAGCAGCTGCCATGGGTGAATTACAGCAGATGGATCTTTCTGAAGCATGAGGAAAGTTAATCCAAAGATCAAAAAGCTCACAGGAACAGCGTTCAAATTAACAAAGTTGGCCATATCGCCACTATGCTGAAAGAAACAACCTGCTGGTGTCTGAGAGGAAGGGCTGGTCTTTTATACCACAGTCGTTGTGACTGGGGAACAGGTGGTACGACAATCAGGCAGGTGAGAGGGTAATTGGAAGCCACGCCCAGCAACACACACATAGACAGACAAAGCAGACAGAAACAGGGGAGTGGGACACAAATGGAAAAGTACTCCCTCTTGACAATAATATATTTATAAAATAAGTTTTTGTTATCTTTTGTAACTTCTCAAATGATGGAAGTTTGTATGATCCAATCAATATGGTGAAGTTTTGAACCATCTGCTGTTCGCATAAAAAAAAAAAAAAAACAGCTTGACAACGGTAGAGTCTGACAAGACTTTATTCCAAAACATTGCTCAATGTTTCCGTCAGCTGGGCGAGGGATCAGCTCTCGGGACAAAACTAACATTAACAAAGGACTTAATTACGAGTTTTAACAGAAAAAAAGTGAAACTTGGAAACTATAACAGATTCGTTTTTTGGCAAAGCATCATTATCCCTCCAGAGTGTACTGTAAACTCAGATACTCTGAAACTAAAGGCCCAAACATGTGATTGTGATGTGTGCTGAGCCATTTAAAACAAGAAGTGTGCTTCAGAAGCTCATCAGATGATTTGAGTGTGTTTGGCCATTCGGGGAAAACTGTTATGATTCTCCAGTATATACTTAAATGCCCTAGAGACCAAAATGCTGTATGGTATTTGGCAATCAGTCATATTGGTTTACTGTTTCCCCAGTGGCAGTTTGTTGCCTCCAAGCAATCACCTCGTATCCATCTGCACTGTCATGAAGAGATGTATAGCTGGTGTATTTGTGTCTCATCCTGTCAACACAACATTCAATGTCCAACACACATCTCCCGGGGTTTATAGGACCATGCTTTTTATTTTTAAGCTGGTTGTGCAGAAGGTGAATTTGTACATTATAAAAGCATGAGAGATGAAATCAAAAGGATTTAACCATCTCTGACAAAAGATGGCAAACCAAGGTTACTATAAGTGTCTAGTGCATTCCAGTTTATCTGTGTCTACCCATCCAACATAATCCACAATTTCTTTTTCCATGTAGCCTTGGGCTGATCAAAGCTCCTTTCTGCTGTGGAAGAGTCCCCAAGGTTTATGCATGAATTATACTACACACACACACACAAACAGTCACATGGCCACACACCCTCTGATTCATAATAATCCCGGCTATAATTAAAACCGCTTCTATTTTCTGAGCAGAACACACGTGAAAACGCGTCTCGCTGCGGTGCTTCATAAACCAGAGGTCACTACTTAAAATAGGTCATGGACATGCTTTTAGTTTGCAAAATTTCATTAAGAAGAAAATTTGTCTGTAAGCGTGTCCTCGGTTGGAACAAGCCGGAGAATCATTTGACATTTTCCATTTCCGTTTAATAGCTCTGAAATTCCCCTGACTTTATCAATCCATGATGTTCACTACATCTCAGTGATGCTACATTTTAGATTTTTTTGTTGTGATTCTGTTGCACATTAGCTCGCAATAGTGCAACTCAATAGTAGCTCTACATCCAGTCACAGTAAGGTTACAAACAAACACATTTTAATCCTGTTGTTTCGTGCTTTTGACCTGTCTTGAAAAAAGATCCTCTTTGTCTGAGACCAAGACAAGATTGAGGAAAAACTCCATGATGAGACTGTGTACACGATTTTCTCCGTGATCGCATGACTTGAGGTCACATGACTTGGTCCATTTCTCCCTCTGGCACGATCCAGATCCAGTCACAACCAAAACCACAGTGTTGGGTGAAAAGTCCCAACCTTCTTCCAGCAGTGTTGCATTAACATCTGAGCCTGCTTCTCATCCTTGGGCTAGGGGGACAATTCCCTATAGTCCAGAGGAAATCAGGATTTTTGATGAATATTGTAAAATGTTGGCACATAATCTCAGGCTGTCGGTTGTGGAGATAAATTTTTTTGCCAAAAAATGGATCACGCCACGCCATGATGCTCTGAAGTATTCCTGGAAAACCACCAAGGAACGGCTGAGAAAGGAGAATATTTGTGTTCTGAATTTGCCCAGTCAAAGACCAAACGTGAATTCAATCATAATGCCCTGAAGCAGGCAGATTCAACCTCACTTAACTGGCTGCATTTGCAAGGTGGAGTTGGCAAAAATCCCCCAAAGCAGATGTGAGAGATTGATTAGTCGCTACAGAAACCATTTATTGCCGGAGAAGGAGCTGCTCTAAAATGTCAAAATGTCTGCCTTGAAAAAGAAACGCCATCTAGAAGGTCCAGTGAACCAAAAAAAATTAAAATCACTTACTTGTACTTTGGATTTGCAGGGCGTTTAATCTGTATTGACGTGAAACAGGGACAGACTCTGTACCATAAAAAACTAACAGAAGAGCTATGTCTGGATTCATTAAGATAATTGCCACTTCGCATTACCTTAAAATGTTTTTCTGTGTATCACGGTGTTTAGTGCTAATTCACCAGGCAGTTTTGGGATAAAACAGGAAAAAAAAAAAAAAAAGCTTTACGCTAAAGTGAACAGAGCTACCATTAGCAGAATACAAAATGAGACTCTTGATGGAAAAAAATGCAAATGTTTGTAGCTTACACAAAGCTCCTATTTGGGTTTTGTTGCTGTCATTAATGTTGCCTATAGACTGCAAGTGAGGCAGAGGACGTTTCAAATGAATGATCAGGGTAATCTGTATTATAGATAATTATATGCCTGTGTGAAAAAGAAAGGTGCTGACAGGATATCCCCTTAAATTCAATTAATACAACTCTACAGATGCTCTGTATTAGGGGATGATTTGGTCTACAATGAACACTTGAGGTTAGTATCTTTCAGATGATAGCTCTCTGTTGGTAACTGCCAATTTCAGTCTTTGTGTCTTCTTTCATTGTTTACTCGCTGTCCGGTTTGTTAACTTTCGTGTTACGTGATCTGGTCGGCATGGGAAGCGACAGGCGTTTAAGGTTGAGACATCAGACGGGAGGCGTTGGATTAATGTTGAAAGACGCTCTCGCTCCCTTCCTTTTCAAAAGGGGCCTCTTCCTTTTCTCAAGCCTCCTGCTGAGCACCCTTACTGGGCAGAGGGAAGCTCAAGGCCAGCTGCTCTACGGGCTCTCCATGTCTTTCATCATCCGTTTCTCTCCTTTTTTTTCTTTAAAACACCTTCTTCTGCTCTTAAACACCGCGACAGGAGACAGACGGCTGAGCAAACATTTCTTCTTAAGCCCTCGCTCGTGACTGATTTGACCTGGTGTTTTGTTCTTCAGATGTTTTTGTTTTGATGCTTGATGCAACGTCAGAAGGCGCATTTAACAAAAGTTAGATACTCCTGTCGCATCTAATGACAGGAGACGATTTGGACAAAAGTGCCAATGATTTCGGGGAAACGCTTTGTGCCTGTTTTTATTTCTGTCTTTTTGCCTCTTTTCCTCAGTACCTTTTTGTTTAAATATGGCAGAGAGTAATGGAACTGGAAGAAAGTGCCACAGTGAGCTGTGAAGGGCTGCGGGTGACAGGCTGCTCACCTCCAACTTTACAGTATCCACATCTGTTATTATGTGGAAAACTATAATAATAATAATAATAATATTCATACAGCACCTTTCAAGAGAAGACATCACAAATTGCTTCACGCACACAAAATAAAATGAAAGCAAACAAGAGAGCGAGCAATAACCAGCCAAAATGAAAAGGCAAAAGCAAATAAATTATATGAAACAAATTAAATAGAAGCACGTCCAAACAAATAGTCCTTAAGCTGCTTTTTAAGAGAGAAGACTGATGAATATTGGAGCAGTCTATTTTGCTCTACTCCCATTCACTGCTGCCTTTCGAACAACTTGGGCTGGGCTGCACGTCGTGGCTTTAAAGGGGAAACTGAAACAAATCACAAAAAGGTCAAATAACGCCGGCGCTGATCTTTTATAAAGCTCTTATTCATGCCTTTTGAAGAACGCCATCCACACTTTCCCCAGCTTATTCCTTCACCACCTTATCACGGCGTGTACCTTACTGTGCGTTAACTACCACTGCTGAAAAACCCCGCTCACTCACTCACTCATTCTCTGTACTCATTACCGCAGCTCCCCCGAGGGCGTCCTTATCTGTTTTAGCCGGCCTCACCTACGCCGGTACTGAAAGAGGTTGGAGGGAAGACAGAGACAGGCGTAGAGGTGGAGGGGATGATGCGAGGAGGAGTTGGAAAGAGGGGTGCAGAAAGATGAAGGGGAGAGAAAGAAAGAGGGGCTGGAGGAAGAGGGGGAGACGGGGCTTTTCTCTCCCTCTCTCGCCCGCTCACCTGGGGCGTCTCTCATTGATTTGCTGCTCTTTTTGAGCGGCTCTTTTATTTACACACAACTTTATTTATTCAGGCTCGCATCGGCACGCAGGAGGAGTCAGCCAATTACCTATGCATTATTGACGAGGACGCTGCCGACCTCTCGTGGTTCCCGTCTCCTCCTCTCCTCCCCTTCCTCCTCTCCCTTCTCCTCCCATTACATCTCCTCCTGCTCCTTCTTTCCCCTGCTTTCAGTTTCTTTCTCTTTATACCCACCCCCTTTTTCCCCCTCCTAATTTCTGCATACTTCATCACCTCTTCCTATTTTCCCTTCGTCTCTTTCTTCTCTTCCCCTTTCTTCTTTTTCCCCACTCCCCTGGTGCATCTGGAGGTATTTTACTCCAAAACAAAGGTCAGTCTCCATCTTACTGCGGAGATAAACAATGACTCATCCACATAGGTTACACACAAACACACGCGGCATATTTAGATCCCGCTGTTGTTCTCAATAACTGTCAGCCCTGAGCATACATGCATAAAGAGACAACAGCCTTTTATCACTACAGTCTCCCAAGTTTGAACCTTACTAATCTTCAGTCTTGGCACACTGTGGGAGAGTTATTCCCAGAGAGGAAGACACAAATAGCAGCACATCTAAAGCAAACAGGAAACAGGCCCACTCCACCTTGATGTGAAAAGCCCAGCGGGGATCTGACCACATGACTAAGGGCGCTGGATCTCTCCTCCTCCTCCATTTCAAAAGGATGTTGGCTTCATTAAAGAGCCACGCCAGGAAATGAGAGGAAGCACTACAAAGAGACGAGTGTTTGTCTTCACATCTGTAGGCGAGCTCCCAGTCACTAACACACGCTCATCAACACAGTGGGGTTTACACCGTTAGCGGGTAAATAAAAATGAAAACACGCACACACACACATGCATATGCCGTTGTGTTATACAGGGGTGAACAGGGACAGAGGTAAAAACCGGGAGGAGAAGTAATTAGAGTCACACACACACTGTAGCAGCTACAATGTGCAAACCGACCGACAAACAAACAAACAAGGTGTGTGTCAGCAAGAATGTTGCAGCAAAGGTTTGGCAGACAAATTGGACCTCCGAGAACTATTAGGAAAAACGGCACGCAAAAAAAAAACCTGAACAAAAGAGACAAAGGAGGGAAGAAAAAAATAAATAAAAAATGAGAATTTGGGTTGAAAGCTGACAGTGTGTGTGTGTGTGTGTGACGTTATTAGGACAGACTCCACAGAGAGGATACACTGAGTGTGTGTGTGCGTGTGTGCAGGCTAGTGTGACCACACGTCCGCACGTTTGTCAGTCTTCAGCTGAGGAATGGCAGCTTCTGACAAACACGTTTCCCGCGAGTTATATATTTATTATCCTCACTGACTTAATAATTATTCAGCTGTGTGCATCAATCTGTTCCTGTACTGATTAATTATTGTTTAAAAAGCATAAATAACATGCTCGGATGTGGTTCTAATTCAAATTCCTTAGCAGCTGACAGACCCAACAGGACTGACAAACTGATAATAAGCTCATTAATGCTGCTTTGTAGATAGAGTCGGCCGCGCAGGCTGCAAACACACACACGAGCAAGAAGAAGATGGAGGCCTGATGTGGACAAAAGGCACAGTTGTACACGTGTATTTATTATGATTCTATTAATTATCATCAAAAACTAGTAAGCCTATACAACTTTGCTGAAAGACAAACATCAAGCAAGTGCAACAACATAACACTAGTCCAACGCCAAGAGGGCCAGCTCGGCGTCTGTCTTTTAGCCATTTATTTCACAAAGCTCTCACTTCCAGGCTTACTATTGTCTGGCTGCCTCTCACTCTGTCACTCTCTCCTTTTCTCGTCATCCTCTCGGGTCTCTCGCCCACTTTCCCAGCTACAGCTCTGGTGCCCGTTCTGGCATCGCTCCCCGTCAGCGTTCCCTGAAAACCTCTTCCCAGTGGTCCAAAACACCGGGCAGCCCAGCACAACAAACTCTAAGCTAACAACAGCAGCTATCATTCGTAGCAGTGTTACTTCACTGTCCGTTAGGGAACTCTCAAATCGATTATTTTCTGGAATAAAAGTTATGTAATGTCCTTAAAGAGATTGGATTTAGTTACGACTGTATATACAAAATACAAAATACATGTATGAGATGATTTTAGAAGTTACGGATGCAACTTTCAACTCACAATTATTCTCTCAATTAATTGATTAATCATTTGGCCTTTAAAGCCTCATAAAATGGTGAAAAATGAGACGAAGAAAATAGCAGGGGTGGGAGACAGAAATCCTGAGTATTAATATCTCAAATCTACAGGTGACTCAAGTTCAACACCTCTGCACAAAAAGTAGATCCAGACTAAAGTTTTATCAAGATCAGATGCATGGATGAAAAAAAAATCATCGTCAGTTTTCCATCAGTTATAAGCAACGCTAAACAAACACAGTTTGCCGCCATGCATGCGAAGCATACTGTGGAACCTGATACAAACAATTAAAAATTATGCATGCACGCTCCTCTCTGTTGGAGAACAAAAAGCAGCGGCAGAATAATTGTTCAGTGAGAGTCTTAGTCACACATGAACCTCCTTTAAACAGAAGGCAGATGAGCTGATTTCAGTGAAGGAGGCTTGATTAGGCATCGCCCTCGGTGATCAGCCACTTTTCTGTCTAAATGTTTCCCAATGCGAATTCACGTGTTTTCCCCATTTTTATGAAGACAAAAACTAGAGATCCTTTTGGTTTGGAAGTCCTTGATGATAGCAGAGAATAAATCTGAACCAATAAAGCGGCTCACAATGACATTCAAATTTGCTCATTACCTGTTACTTGTGTACGATCTGTTTGTTTGGCCTCGCAGAGTGTTTACGTCGTTCTGCCTGGATGGAGCCTTCAGTCACAAAGTATTATAGAAACTCCAAAAAAAAAATAAAAATCTGCAGGAAAAGTACCCTGAAGGCATTTCGAGGACTATTTAGGCTCATGCTGTGCAGCGGATCTTCTCAAAAACACACACTGACACACACACACACACACACACACACACTGTGTCCTTCAGAGGCAAGTCAAAAGTTGTTTTTTTTTTCATGGCAGTTCTACAGAAACAGGAAATACAGCTGTTGGAAGAAAATTCCCCATCTGGTTCTTCTTTTAGCAGCCATGTGTAAAGTTTGAAAGTCACCCTGAGAGCAAATTAAGACTTTCAGAGAGAGAGAGAGAGAGATGGAAACCTCTGAGTTTATAGGCTCAAATTAATATCTGACGGTTGTAATAAAACATGCTCCGTCTTCAGTGGTTCAGTTTCATGGGCGAGCGTGTACCGTACAGTAAATGGCCCCTCACACAGTCACGACCTGCACGACCACCAGCCTCATCTCCTGTGATTTATGCTCATATTTAGCCAATTTGCATCAGTAATTTTTATCCATTGCCAAGTGGAATGTAATGCGAGGTTCAGTACAGTAAAAAGGACAGCGAGCATGGGCGTAGTCAGCATTTCATTTCCTCGGTGGAGGCTGTGTTCAGGTCCTGTATCATGCTGGAATGTTGACATTTAACTGTTTAACCATGGCCACAACCTTTCCTCAACCTCAACTGGATACGTTTGACATTTTGGGGGGAAAATCCCCCTTATTTACATTCTTGCAATGACTTCCTAGACCCTCCCCACTGGTTGCCTGGCAACTTCACTCTAAAGAAGTGCACAAAGAATTAAACTAATATAATGTGTGGATTTATGAGCCTTAACGATTGACGAGAGCCAGGCTAACCATTTGCCCTGTTTCCAGTCTTTAAGCTAAGCTAAGCTAGCAGCCTCCTGATCCATCATCATAGAGTCCACACTGTAATAAGAGTGATAACACTTTCTACTATGAAGCATATTTCTTTAATTAGAAAGTCTTAACCGCACTTTATTTCCTACATTGTGATATTAACGGGATATAAAAAAAAAATAATATTAAAAACATTGCATAAATCAAAACATTTAGCCAGCGTGCTCAGTTTCCATTCTTATGAATGATCACACATACTCAAGGATTTAACACTGTAACCGCTCTCTCTCGGCCGCTGCCCGCTCTGACGTGCTGCTCATGGAGAGAAAGGACTGATTTTCTGTGCGAGGCTAAAGTGCTTTTTTATGATCATTGTAAATATTTCACTCAAGAAGATGGATGAATTGTGGAGATGAAAAGTATTCATTGCAATTTGAACTGCCTCTGGTGTTAAATTGAAATCACAGTGAGCCGGTGCATGGGGTGACATTTTTTTTTTCCCCATGCCGCTGCAGGTCAATGAGGATTTGATGAATCTACTTTGGCATTCACACTTGTGATTTATTATTCATTGAATTCTGCTTTAGTCACTGGGATTCAGACGAGAGCGGCTCTGTTTCTCTTTCACAGACAGATACGTATGATATGTATAGCACATGGGTCATCATTTAATAGTTAATCAAAGAGCTGCGTATTGATTATACGGATGGCCTTCGCGACAGTCGTGCTTCATCTAATCGCTTGAAAAAATACCAAACAAACAACATAAGCAAACAAGCAAACAAAACTTTGTACATCAAATGCTGAACTGAAATGACTTTTGAATGTTTTAAAATTAAACCGACTCTTCTAGTCTCAAAACTATAATTTACAAAAATACCCATAAATCACAGGTTTACATGCAGATAAAAATCTGTATCTGTTTGAACAGTGAAAAATACAACATGGAGGTTTTTAGAGCATGTGGTGAAAAGGAGGACAGAGGTGTGAAGGATTTGGGACACCTGGCCATAAATCGGGACCGACCTGGACAAACCAGGACATTTGGTCACTGAAGACCCACTGAAAGTCTCAGAGAAACTGGGAAACTTTAATCTGGCTGATATGAAAGTATAACACTGAGGGGCCATCGCTAACCTGCCTGAGATATTATCAGGCGCGGCTTGTTATTAATATCTGGATCATTCTTTTTATCTTTTAACAGCACTCACAGTTCAATGTCAAAACAGAAGAAAAAAAGTTAAGCAAAAGGCTCTGCTATTTGAGGGAGCTGCCAAAGAGTGTCAGTGTGACGAGGATTCTGCTCGAGGGCGCAAATCCCCTTAATAAGCACGCAGGTTTTAGTTAGATCAACAATATGAAATGCCACGTAAAGAGGAGGTCGAGGCAGTGGAGGGACCTGCAGCAGCGAACAACATTGGCATGAGCACAAGTAGCTCTTAGACTTCTGTGCTGTGACAAATGGCGGCCCGCTAATCGGGTCATCAAATCAGAAAATTCGTCGTTCAAGATGGTGAACTTTAATTTGGAGGACTTGGTGCAGGAAATGTAGCAGCTCTGCTGGCAGTGAGCGTCCATCAGAAATACATTTATGAAACTAAAACGTGTTATTTTTTTGCATTCTCAGATTGTTTTACGTCCAGGTTTTGCAGTGACGAAGCAGCTGTGGGATGAAGAGCTGCAGGAGAGACGTTACACACTCAAAGCAACCCAACAACTCCAGCTGAGGGAAATATCTGGCTCTGTAGCTACTCAATGCTCCACAATGTTCACCAGCTACTTTCTAACTGGGCGTGTCTACTTTTTTTCCGCTAAAAAACGACACGATGAGAGCGGTGAGAGTGAACCTAAGCAGAAAAGACGAGTGCTGCCACCAGCTCTATAAATCTGATGTGAGCTGTAGACTCACTGTAGATTCATGGGTCATAGGTCTACAAAATAAGACCACATTATTGGGCTTCTATTTTCACTTGTTAACCATGGCTGGAAAGGCGTTTGCATAATACATTTAACTGTGTGTCACTGAACCATAATAAGACTGTTACAGCTGTCTTGATTCAGTAGTTTAGTTACTAAATCTGTTACCAGACTGATGATTCAGCTTTTGATGTGCAAACTGGCTCCAGCAGTCGTCCTACTCTGTTGTGACGTCGTGCAGACAGTTTTTAGCTTTTTTTAGTGATTTCTTCTGTTTCCCAGAATGCTGCTGGACAGCCTCCAGGATTAATGGACCTGAACCCGCCACATAATGGAGTGCATGACCACCCAACAGCTAAATAGTGGACATTACTGCTGATATTGGATATTATTTTCCATAAAAAAAAAAAAAAAGTAAAAGTCATTGGTGACTATCAGTAAAACACTTTGAGGACGTTCAACATCTGATTTCTCTTCCCTCTTTTGTCACTTGCTCCGTCACTTCTTATCGACAGGTTCAACCGGTGCTGCCTGTCGACTCCATGTGACAAAGATCAAACATGTCTGCCACAGTCGGATGAATTGATCGAAATCCAGATGAATGTCAATGGTGGGAGGGTGTAGTAGCAATAATAGATGAAACACTCGAATCAAAAAGGAACTGAGCGAATATGACACACAATATAAAAACCAGCTCAACACTTTGATCTGTTCAGATTTTTTTATTTTTTATTTTATGATCTGTTTTTCCATCATAAAGCCAAGAGGACTCTTTAAAAATCCAGTTGAGAGCTCTAAAGGCTTATTTATTGAAAAATAATCTTGTACCCTTTATCTTTGTCCTCTGTCCTCCTCCTCCTCCTCCTTTCCTTTCCTTTTCGTGACCAGAGATGATTGCATTGACCGATGTTGCCTCAGACTTGGGGTTCAGCCTGATAAATGACTCTGCCCATCATTGGAGGAGGGGGGGGGAAAAAAGTGAGGGAGATAACCTGGTTGTCCATCATCCTTTGTCCAAGTGCAGAGAGGAGATTGGATATTGACCCGAGGTTGCCTTCTCGAAGCCAAGATATTTGAAGTCTCTGTCATGGAATGACACTATAGTCACAATACTGACTTTCTCTGCAGTTCAAGTGGATATTTTCCAACTTATACCCCCTATTTTTGGTTCCAAAAATGAAATGTTGCGTATCAAACAACATAAACATCTTGTAGAAACTATTCTCCTGTCGTCAGAGGGTTAATGTGAAAGTTTGTTGGTAATAAATTCCTTTGCTCCTGCTCGTAATGACACCTGCTATCACTGGAGCTCTGTTATAACAGCTACAGTCAACCAGGCTATTCAAACCTACTTTCAGCTCTTCAAATCCATGCGTGTTCCTCATCATCCTACATTTACTGTTTTTGAGGCGGCGAGCTGCCTCTCTGCACCATCAGGTAATGTGTCACAGCTCTACACCTGCTCTGGCCTCTGGGTGCCCTCCTCCCGCCATTCCGCGTCAAAACTCGTCTGCGTCTGTCCTTCACGTGCCCCGTCATTATAGACAGTCTCTGCACAGCGCCACCTGGCCGCGGCGGAAGTCTCTGCAGGGGCAAAGGCGTCTGTATTTGGGGGAGTGTCCTGCACAGCTAAAGAGGAGGGGCTCCCGCTGGAGGCCACACTCCCGCCGCACCACCGAGAAGGCCGGGAGGATGTGGTTGATCTCGGAGTCTACCACCTCGCACTGCACCTCCAGCCTGACGGGTGAAACAGAGAGGCAGAGGTCGGAAAACAACACGGAATCTGAGTTCACCGGGTCTAACCACAGGGAAAATGTTCTTCAAACAAAGTTAGAAAATGCACGCAACACAAGATATTTTTATTTGACTCAAGTAACAGGAGAGTGGAAGTGGCAGAACCCCGGAATAAATGGAAATGCAAATTTCATCACTTTCATCACGACAGATGCCAGTTAAAAAAAAAAAAGAAAAAAAGAGAACGATGAAATTCGGTGCAAAAAAAACTGAGGCAGGTGTGAAACGTCAGTGTGAGATGTCAGAGAAGAGACCTGAGCTATGAGGACGAGTAACGGAACAGAAACAAAGGGGAGCGGCACTGTAAACCGAGACACACGGAAAAAAGAAGAAGTAAACACAGAGAGGCTTGGAGGATGAAACAAAAGCAAAAAAAAAAAATAAATAAAAAAAATAAGAGCTGAAAGCTGATACCAGTCAGGAGGGAGAATGTTTGGAGGAGAGACTCAAACACCAACTGGCTTTCTAGTGTCTGAGCTCCAGAAAAGGCAGCATCTGAAACTTAAGTTTCTGGTTCAAGTGCCTGGAGCTGGTGCAGTAAACTAAAATAAATACCTGCTGAAGTTCAGCCTGACTTGTTCTCAGTGCCAACTAATATAAGAGAAGTTATGCACCCAGTGCAGAAAGGTGAAGTGTAACCACTCGCAGCCTTTTAGCTACAGAGCCTAAAAAAACAATGTTTTGTTTCCGTGTTGTCTTCATATTTTTTGTCAATGTGAGTGAACCGTCATCTTCATGATTTTAGTGCAACACATAAAGTATGTATTGGTAGAAAGCACATAAACCAGAAAAATGACCAAATCTGAGTTAACGCAGTCTGACATTCTGGATGTCTCTCTGGGTAAATTAAAGGAATGGTAACTAAAGCTCAGATGGACATTACTTCAAGCTGACTTACCCGTGCAGGGCATCCTTGTTGTTGATGAAGCGGAAGTGAGCAGGCTCGCAGATGAAACTGGCTGAATGGCACGCCTCCACGCAGGACTGGCCCTCTTGAGATACGAGCAGCCTGAGGGAGCTGAGAGGAGGCCAAGCAGGGGGGGCGGTCACGTTGGACGCCCAGCCAAGGGCTGTGGAATTGGGCAAGGGCACAAACAGAGGTCCTGTAATCCTGCTGCCAGAGGCAGACCCCTGTCTGGAGAGGTTGGCGGGGATGAAGGGAGACTCTGGGGCACAGAAGTCCTGGAGGAGAAAGATACGGTGGCAATAGTTTGTGAAATCGTATTATTGTGCTAGACTGTTGCACAATGTGTCTTTTATTGTGCATACAGGCAGTTTATAGATAAAAAAACACATTATATACAGTATATATATTCATCATATATATATATATATATATATATTCATCATGTTCATGTTTCCTTTTCCTCTCCCTTCTGAGCCGTGGCAGAGGAATGGTCACATAAAAACACAGATAAACTTTGGAGTGTGTTTTTACACAGAACAAGGTACTGCAACACTTCAACTGAAATCTCTTAAGAGGTGATCTCTCCATGTGAGGGTGCTCCAATCAGGATTTCTCGGGCAGACCGGCCATTCTCTAGAAGCAGTATCGACTGATACCAATCACAGGGTCCATTTGAAGCCTTAGCGTGTGGCATTCATTAGTTCACTATTCGTAACAACACTGAATAATGAGTCTAATAATTCAGAGATGAGAAAGTATCGTGACGAGATAACAGTTTATTTATTGGCAGGCAACATGTGCAAAGTATTGCGCACGCACTCAGAGACGCAGGTTAAACCAGAGGAGCTTAACAAACACACAGTCACTTTGTACATCAAGTAGATTTTTTCACCATTTTAAATGCATTTAATTCTGCACCTGATTTCTTTTATATATACTTTAATCTGCTCATCTCGCATCACTTCACTTCAGTTCTTTGCCACACGCACACCTTTATCACTGCCTCTTACTGCACACACACATCAGCTTGCCTCGCCTCCTCTGGTCTGTGTGAGTCTGCTCTGTTGACTTTCTTGATCAGCAGTACAGTTTGTTTTATAAAGTTGGCCAAAACACACAAATAACTTTTTGGATTTTTTTTCACTCGCAGCTCCGTTTTCACAGCATCCGGCGAGCCATGGGTGGAGGAGGCTTGTTGTTTATGACAAAACGAAACGGTTTCTTTTTCTACGCTCTGTCTGTTTCTCTTCAACGTCAACAGGTCGCTGGACATGAATATACCGGGCAGCAGGACCAGGTGAAATCAATGTGAGGGAAAGACTAGATACTTTCTTGTGGAATAAAATAAAAAGCATTATCTGATTGGCGCTAGAGAGACCATTGATCGATTGATAGAGACCATTGATCAAACTATTTAGAGCGACTATCAGCAGATAGCGATTGGTGGCCGATCAATCGGAGCACTCTTATCTTGATGTCTGGATTGCGCACGAGGAACCACTGCAGCAAGAACAAACTGGTTCAATGTTTCTATGAGCACTCGACTATTGTCTTACAACGGACTTGACGTGAATTTCTCCTTTAGCAGTGAAGCTTCTGCTGTGTCACCACCTCCACAGCTGCCGGCTACGTTCGGTGCTACGAACAGCCTGCATCATATGCTGCTGCAGGTTGCTATAGCATATGTGTTTATTAGGCCAGGCTGGATGATTACAATTCAACACTGATGTTACCTCAAGACAATTTTTGGTAATTAATGTTTGCTCACTGCTGTTAGGCTGTAATTTGTCTTTATATGACATCTGAGAGCATCGCAAAACACGCTGATTTGTGCAGCACCTTTTCAACAACAAGCTGTGCCTGTATTTCACATATCAACAAAATACTTTATAAAAGGAGTGAATGAAAAAATAAAACATCCAAGAAAGTGTGAGGCAAATTAAGGGCGGCTCATTTAGCCATAGCTGCTACATTTTTTTTTTTTAAGAAGTTTTTTTTTTAGTTCAGCAAACTGAGTGAAAAACAGTGTAAGAACACTTGATTGACCAACTATGACCACTGGTCTCTGTGGTATATCTTGTGGTGAACTGGGATCTAGTTTCCTCAGTATAAATGCTGTAGTAGAGGTTTCTGTGTCCACACCAGCTGCCAGTCAGGAGCACACAAAAGTTGCTCAGAAACCCTCTGCAGTTTGTCTGACATCTAGTGTGGGATTATTAAAAAAAAGAAAAAAAAAAACTCTCTTTCCTTTATCCCCAGTCCTCCATCACCACCCTGCCCACTCCTCCTCCTTACTCATCCTCTTCTCATTAGTGTCAGTAGACCTTCTGCTTTTGAGCCGGAGGGCAGATACACGGCTCATAATGAGAGTTAGCATGTAGATTAATCATAACGTCCACATGCATGTGCATGTAGGGAGACACTGACACGCACACACATGAGCAGAGATACACAGTGTTCTGGGTGTCGAATGCACACAATGATGAAATATTGAGCAGAGCGGGGAGTCTGAGAGCCGGTGAAAAGGGAGAGTGGGGAGAGGACGAGCGACTGAAGGAGAGAGTCTGTGTGTGTGTGTGTGTGTGTTTTGTCCAGAGCTCTGTGTGTCTTCACATGAACTGGACCTCACCTGATGCTGTATGTAAGAATGGACTCTCTCCAGCATCCCCTCGCAGGTGTACTCGTAAGGCAGATATGGCTCAACCTGAAAAACACAAACACGCCATTATCTACGTGATATTTGTGGACATATTTAAAGTGAAGCTTTTTGTAAACGTTGTTTATACTAATTACAATAAATTGTGTCTTTTCCTTGATCATTTCAATAGATGAATGTTTCTATTGTCATATTTCTGTGAGGTCTAATCACAGTTTGTCACTGCATGGAAACTCATTAGGATTTATTTGCATACCAATAGCTCATCCCCTGCTGTGATGAGCCGGTTTTATAACTAAAGCCCACTTTTGATTGGCCTAATTAGAGATGAGCTGGAAACAATATACATATTCCTTTGTGTTTCATACAAACATGTTCAACAGAATAACACAAAACTGGATGAATGTAAAATGACTACAGCTGCAATGCTAGGATTAAACTGAACTAGCTGATATTTAAAAAAAAGAATTTTGTATTGTTGTTATCCTGTTTGGAAATCAGCCCCGCTGTAAAATAAAGCTTCAATGTTGTTGATACCAAAGTGTAAAATATGAAAAAAACTTTTCTCCAAGTTCAGAGGCTCACGTCAGACTTCAGAGAGATCGAAGTAGCATGTCTTTACACGCTAATGCAAAAGGCTTCCCTTTGTAAATGATACCCGACTTGCTAAATTGCATTTCCAACTTGAAATCAAAGCAGTCTAATGCTCAACCATGTGTGAAATCAGACTTGGCCCATTTCAAGTGAAAACCTTTGAGAAGCAAGTGTGCAGGGATGATGCAATTTAAAAAGTTGCGCGCGCTAAAAATCTGATCAAAGCCTCGCGTTAATCTACTTTGTAAGCCAGAGCAGAAATGTCAGCACATGGATACACAAGCTCTCCGCGGTAACAATCGACTCTATGTAACTCCTCGTCTGTCACTTCTCTCGTAGAGCTTTAATTAACCAGGCAAGGTGACTCAGAGCATGTCCTCATTTACAGGAGTGACCGTGGGGACTATAAAGATTTTTTATTGGTTTCTAAAAGAAGACAGTTGACAAAGCTGACGACAGAAAATCTTGCACTTTTCTCAGCTATCAAACTCTTTCACACGCTGTTTGAAAAATACGGCTAAGGTAAATACCAATCCAATCTACTACGGCAGGGAATATTGAAGCATAATTTGTCCAAACATTGTGCAAAAGTCGTCTACTGCAAACAATAAGTCGAACAGAAACTGAAAAATGCAAAGACAGATAACAGTGGAATGAAAGGAGATAACAAATCCAAGGATGAGGAGGAAAGAAAGAAAGAGAGAAAGAAAGGATTTATTGGAACATGAGGACTTGTCAGACAGCTAGAGATTGCTTTGTCTTGCATGACTGAACAGAGCCTCTGCTACACACACACACACACACGCGCACACACACAGTGTGTATGTCTGAGAGTGTGTCTTGTCGGTAATGGCTGTTATGTGCAGGTAAATCCCAGATCTGTGCAGTTCTAGTGTCTCTCAAATTGTGGTTATGTTTGGATAGATGCAAGGAGAAGAATATTATCTGACTGTGTGTGTGTGTGTGTGTGTTTGCTGGGGTATTGTGCCTCCAGTGAAGGGTGAAGAGGTCCATCAGCTCTCTCTCAGTGGTCTGACAGCGCAGACGGAGACCGAGCAGTCAGCCAGTGCTGCTGAGCTGTAGCTTGTCTGACAACACGGACAAGATGGAGAGTGCCGACACACGCACAGAAAACACACACACTTCACGACAGATAACACCTTTCCACTAATCTCCACGCACACTACTTTATAATCTGCTAAAAGCACAAACTATTATAGAGCGTTTAAAGAATCATGCAGATAAGCTGTCTTCCTGCAGCACATGATCCCTCAGTGTCCTTCACGCAGCTGAGATTGATGCTTTGCTGGAGCGTTACTGGGCCTCAGTTCCTCTATGAAATACAATATGGAATTAGCTACATGGCTGAAATGGAGAGAAATAATGCCAAAGCCATGTCATGACTCATCTGATGACATTTGGCAAGAGTATCATTTGCAGTGAGCAAGATTGGGATCAGGTTGTAAAGACAATTTCAACAAAAAAATACATTACCTACCCCTGGTTTAATCTGTCATTTAAAGTGTCGGTTTCAAGCATTTGCAACTGTAATGTTTGAAAATAAAACAGGTTGAGATATAAAAGGTTTATGCTGCGTTTATGTTGGAATTTTTGCCTGGGCGGCACGTCAGTCTTCCTCTTTAATGAGAACAGAAAGCTTTCGTAAGCACGCAGACGTTTTGTCGATTTGGCCCTCAGACTCTCTCTCTTTCTATTTCTCCATCTGTATGTTCATTTCTCCTTTTTTTTTTTCCATTTTCTTCCTCGCTGCCGTGCTTTCCAGAAAGATTTAATCTCCCTGGTTGACTTGTTAATTAACCCCTCTCCCACTCTTGGCATTTCCTTGCGTCCTCATATCCTCTATCAGCCCACATTTTCCTGTGTGGAAAAGTTCAGCACTCTGCAATATTAGACTGCTACCTACATGCTGGCAGAACTCTGCCGTGAACAAAGCTATTGTTCTGTTGTCTCATAGTTTAAAAACCTTTTTTATCTCAGCTAACAGCGACAGGAGGTCGGGAACTTTACTGTGACTTCATCACAGCTAGCTGATAGCAAAAGCAAGTAAAGAACAAAGTAAAGTGGCAAGTAGAGAACAAACACTGGAAAACAGAACAAAGGCATCTATAAATCTAACCTAAAGAGTACAGTCATTTATTATTACGACACAAAGTTGTATCCTTTGTTATCACGAAGATGCTTTTTTTTTAATGTCAGATGTACCATATGCTGAGGGATCGGAGTCAATAGTGATGGCTTTTCTATTTCAATTTAAGGACTGTTACACGATGTAACGGAGCACGATGTGCGAAGTCTTGTTTTCTATCCCCGTGAGCGTATGAGTACCTTGGTCCTCATGATTTCCCTGATGGCAGAGTCAAACTCTAAGGAGTTGTTGTAGTCCACTGTCATGACGTGAGGTCTGCCGATGTACTGCTCTGCATACGGGTGCTGGGAGGAGACCTACAATAAAAAAATAAAAAAAACAAGAAACAGACATACAGTGAGAGCTCTATATGCCAGACATTTATTATCGAAACAGTATTGTGTGTGGAAGCATATTGATGATGCTGTCATTGTATAAAGTATACATTCATTTTACACGTTAAAAATCAAAAAAAATCATGATAAACCCAGAAATGTTCTCGATTGCGATATATCTAGACCAGAGTGAAGAGACATTTTTGTATTTTTACTCTCAAGCCTTTAAGGACGCACATGGCCAAAAGAATGTACTGCAAGAATTTATTAGAAATTTGTTAGAAGTTGTGCGCACAATCATTAGGAGAAACATAGATTCTGTTGGCTTGTTCCAGCGTCTAATCAAGCACTAACATGTGCTGTCTGCATCTACGCTTTTGTGCCAGTTCCTTTAAAGGATCTACTGATGAATGAAGTTACTTGGCCGGTTGTGGAAAGTGCAGTCGCCAAAAATATTCTCATCAGAGAGTGCTGGGTAGTGATAAAAATTAATGAGCTTACTTCTCGAGAAGTGGGCTTGCCTCTGAAGAACTCGTGATTGAGCGAGCTGTGAGGTGGGCGGAACTTGGGCTGCAGGAAGATGCAGCCGTTGGCTATCGCCTCCAGAGGGGCTGGGCCTTCGTAGGGGAAACCAAAGCCAATGAAGAGCTAGAGAAACAATCAGGAATGTTAATTTGTAATTATCGTAAAATAAAGGACCAGTGTGTAGGATTTGGTGGCATCTTGTTGATTGCAACATCCTCGCTTCACCCTCTCCTTTCCTATGTGAAGGACAAACTTGTCTAGCTTTGTCTGTTTAGCGCTGTGATTCTCATTTTCAGGTGATTATACGGTAATGAAAACACACACTGGAACTGTAACTTCAACATGCCTTTAGTCAGCTATTGTAATGTGTTGTGTGTCTTTCTGGTGGGACGTATAAGTGTCTGTGTGCCCTCAGGATGACACCGGCAGTGAGAATTCAGCAGATTAAACGATGTGTGTAGGTGATATTTTCTTCATTGTCTTGCCTTGGCCTTCCGCAGCAGTTGCTGCAGCTCATGCTGGGGCAGCAAGCCGTGGTTCTTCACAAAGGCCGGGACCTCTGGAGGTCTTTGGGTCTCATAATAGACTGTACCGTGGACCTCCATGTACCTGTGGAGAATCTGCAGGAAACCTTCCTTACCCTGCTGGGAGAGGAGGGGGAGGAAATGGGTTAGCGAGATCGAGGGCGAGGGGTGAAGAGAGGAGGGGTGTGTGAAAAGAGCTGCTGTGATTAAAGAAATACAGCGTGATGTTTGTTTTGCCTCTGATCTTTCTGTGAGCTCTCTGCTGCCTGTGTGCATAGCTGTGAGCCTTTCATGGTCAGTATGTTTGTAGAGTACTGTGTGCTGTGTGCATGTTTCTCCCTAAATCTGGTACTGCATCTGTGACGGACGTATCTCATAAAAACACCTTTTACATATCAACACAGCTGTGTCCACAGTAGCGCTTTTCAGTTTTCTTCGGTCCACATGCAACTGCTACAAAAAAACGGGACAGCATCTAAACCCTTCGCCGTCGTCCTCCTTCATCTGTAAAACTTTTATATGCCTGAGAAACAGGTCCTGATGAAAAATACAGAGGAGAAACTGACAGATCTGTAGGCTGCCAACAAACAGGCAAATGACTTCTGTCTAGTCGCTGAACCGCTATCTCTACTACTGCTCCACTGATTTCTCATTGTGCTCTGATTTGTAAGACACCTATTGGACACGTAATGGGCAGCTGTACTCTGTTTACTCTGTTATCGAGTGAGAGGTTTCCTTGCTCACTGATTAAGATTGACCCTGAGATGAAGAATCTGGTCTTAAAACGTTGGCATCAAAGGAAAATGTATTCACAAAATCAACAGGTTATTTGCTCAAAGAAAAAAAAAAGATTCTTTAAATAGAATAAATAAAATGTCATTGAACTTTTTCAGCAGATATGCATCTCCCTTACAAAATAATATGCTGGGGCTTGTGTGGGTGTGATGAAGCAAAAGACACTTCCTCATAGCTGTGCATTAATCTCTAATTGAATTTCTAAGGGAAATTAGTATTCACCTCCAGTGTGACAGAGGCACATGTTTAAAGTCAAGGTTGAGTATGATGCCTGAGTGAACAACACCAAACCAGCATCAGTTAATAACAACCCAACCTGAATCATGTGAACGGTGCCTTAACCCTGGACCAGTGTATTGACCGGCCGTCTGGTGTTAAGCAGCTTACTGTATCCCTGTGCTGTGGTGTTGCCCCCCCCGCAGTCGTAATTGGAGGCTGTAGCGATCGATAGCTTCCTCTGCAAGGATTTTCCCAGCCAATTAGGAGATTAGCTCAAGCGCTAAGTGCAGCAGACAACATGAATTAGCAGGAGAAACAGAGGCGTGGAGGAGTGCAGATTCCATAACCTGCACTCACAGCGCGCTCTCTCTCTCTCTCTCTCTCTGTTCACGGTAACTCTCTCAACACTGGATTAGGACTATAATAAATTCTGCGGTGCTGGTTTTATTCCTCACCACATTTCATGTAATATAGATTTAAGGATTTGTTTGCAGGACATTGCCATGAGCTTGATTTACATGGCATGTCGGAAGAGGACAAAAGGAAAGAATATTTGCTGAGCTTCGCCCTCTTTCTGTTCTCGCCTGCCACACACAGTATGTGCTTTACAAAGAGAACGGTGGCAGACTGACATGAGGTTCTTGTTAATTTTGGAAACAATGGGTCCTTGATTTCAGACTGAGGCAGACAGAAGCGTCGCTCTAATTTGCAGTTGAAAGCTACAAAACGATGAAATAAAAGCTATAAATAATGTCTGAGCTACGTGAGAAGACCAACATTACCATTAGTGCTACATTAGCCAAGGAACTGAATCATTGTGTCACAGCACATCCTTCAAATGTCTGGCTGCCTGACCAGCCCTTCTGCTTTCTGACAAATGAAAAGGATGAAAAGATAATCACAGTTATAGACAAAACTGTAGGAGTGATTGCTGTGAATGCGGTGTGGATTTGCGACAAGTAGCTCATCTCATAAATCAAACCCAGAGGATAGCTGTGTTTGTATAACTGCTTGTGTGTATTTCCTGACATGTTAACAGCTTGGGCAACTTATTTTGTGCTTATGTATGTAAGCTGTGAAATGGATATACTGTAACAAAAAAATAGCTGGTGAAAGTAACAGGCTCTTACCTGAAGCTAATGAGCATCCAGCCGAGCATGCACAAGAAAGACAGGCAGAAGGAAGGAGAGAAAGAAATACAATCAGATAAAAATATAGCCAGACAACAATATAACAATGGGGAAACAAAGAGAGGAGACATTCTCTGCCTTTTCACCAGGCGTTTGCAGATTACAGTATTGTGCTTCTCTAACCCTTCATCTCTGTTCTGCGCTCGTCTCTCTCACGAGCCGCGACCGCAGAGAAATCCAGGGAATTTGTACAGACAGACGGCAGAAAGAAATGGCAGCAAACAACATCTTTATAATCATTTTAACAATGGAGGCACAACTGTGCCCATCTGCAGTGTTCAAGGGAACAGGCAGACAGCTATTGCGGGGAAAACTGCCTGTAAATTAAAGCTGTACAATTGTGTATATAGAGCCACGTGAAGCTGAGCTGTAATGGTGCAAACAGCGGGGTGTGCAAAATGCTGCCATTGGATTTTTCTGTTAGCACTGCAGTATATTGTCGCGGGTGTGTATTGTGTGTGTGTGTGTGTGTGTGTGTGTGTCTGCATGTGTCAACACTGAAAGAGACTATCTAGATTTAATCTCATTTTTAATTTAACAGAGCAGCATACAGTGAAAACTTTCCCTGCATGTGTGCGCTTGTCAGATGTTTTTATATGTATGCATGCAGGTGTAAAATATGCACATCTGTGCCGTACGAGTATACTGCTGCATGCTGTGTAATACAAGAATATATGCATGCAGCAGATGGTTATATGTGTGCACATTTGCGCGTGTGTTTGCTGTATATACTACCTTCCACATGCTGGCCTCTTTGCCGTAAACCACGGCCATGTTGTTGACTTTGTTCTGCTGGATGCTCCTCTTCTCCGTCTCATTCAGCTCCTCCGAAACGAAGCCCATGAATGAGTTGTCTGGTGTGTGAGCTGAATATGCGTGTACGCGTGTGTGTCAGTAGTAAGGGAAGGCAGAAAAGTAGTAAAGAGAGAGGAAACAAGGAGAGCGAGGAGAGAAAGAAAGTTTCATTGTGAGACAGAGAGGAAAGACAGAAAAAGAGCAATACATTCTTGTCTGCTTCGGTTCAATGGCTAAGTCAGATTGATTATTGGCTCCCTGAGTATTATAAATAGTGACTGTCATCAGGCCAGCTGTTGTTGTCTATGTGAGGTGGTTTTGGCGGTGACTATTACAGCACGCCTTTCTGAGTTCTGACTTTAAGTTTACATAATCAAAAAGTGTTCACTGCATCCTCGCAGTTCGACTTAGACTCTTTGCAGTACACAATGTCATAATATTTTATTGAATAAAAGTAATAAATCAAATGATTATGCTCTATTTGACGTGAAGCAGTTGATAAAGGCTGACTGAGTTATAATGTCCTAGAACAGTATGAAACGTGGGCGTCTACAGCAGGCCACGTATTGACATTATGAAGATCCCGCTGTTGACTGCCAACTGCAGCTGAAAGATCATTGACTCTGCTGAAAACTGAATATGAGAGCAGAGGTGGGTACTCAGAGAGTGCTTGGAAAACAGCCGATCAAACACACTGCAGAGCAGGTGAAAAAAAAAAAGCAAAGAAATGAAGAACAGACAACGGCCTGAAGGGATACTAGAAGCTGTGGTGGTGCTGAAAATAGCTGCATTAGACACATTACTCCAAATTAAAGTGAACAAGCAGCCGCACCTGTCAAAGAAAGTGAAAACATCGAACTAGAGTCATTTTTATCATCTTCAGAATAACTGTCAAAACTGATAACAGATCTGTGTGACTGTGACAGTTTTTAAAAAAAAATGTTTTTAAGTTACATCCTAAAAACGTTCATGTGTAAATCAATACTATGAATTCTGTAAAACAACCATTAGTGTACAGACAGTATATTGTGTAACAGAAGGTGGACATCAATTCAGATTTTTAAAGATTAGAGAAGTGGGGTTGTTCTTACGGAACATGGTCATGTACTGCCGGGCGTTCAGGTTCCAGTAGCCCCAGTTGGTCCGGTAGCCGTGCAGCGTTGCGTACTCCTCATGATTGTAAGCCGGCTCTGTCCCAAACGTGTCAATCACACGAATGTGACATCTATAAAGACACAGAACAACCAGTACAAAGTCAGCTGTGATATGCCTGAGAAACAGGTCAGGACATAGGACAGATACAAAGATGAATGCAATGACAGACACGAACAGGATGTGATCAATGATTGAGTGGATATAATATCAGCAGTTTGATTGATGGCAAGTACGGTATGATGTAACATGGTTAGAATCATGACACGTCATCATGACCATTGAAGACATTTATAAACTGTTTTTATTTCGCACATTTAATCATATGTAATTACATCTATATTATACTTATATATTATACTTTGTCATTGAGATGTCTGGTTTATACTTCAGTTAAAGATGCTACAAAATGGAGCTGATTTTTATGAAGTTTGTTAATTTTTTTGGATTGCAATTGTAATTGTAATTTTCTGCTGAGACAATGAGACATTTTCATGAATCGGCATCACAGCACTACAACTACAAGTTTCTTATTGACCATAATCTCAAACAAATCTGAGCTCTGCCTCACTTGGATAGGATATAGATGGAGAGTCGTTCCAGGTGCTGACTAAATTACGTGCTCATTTTACACAGCTTTATACAAACTAAATGCAAGGTGCAGCACAAATCTGTTATTGTACAATTATTACATTTGGATTTCTGTGGTATGAATCATTCTGTTTCCAGTTTTGACGAGAGGCTTAAAGACAGGAAACCATGAATACATGTAGCACAATACTTGGCAACAATAGCCACTAGCACATATCTGCAGCACTGTCAAAAGTGAAAAAAAAAACCAACCCAAAAGTTAACAATGGAGTAGAAAACAAAAAAACAAGAGTAACCAGCAGTTTTGCCTGCAAGTTTCCAACTGCAGCGTGGGAGGTTTGACAGGAATAATAAAGAAAAAAATCACTTTGAGGTTTAGAGGCTGGAGTTGCGATAGGGCACTGATAGGGTTTCCAGGTGAATGCGTAGTTGCACAGCACTGAAGCAGTGAGGCTGTGCAACCGCACATACAACACAATCATACAGAAACAGACCTACACACACACACAGAAAGCTCACTGTGTCCTTGTCTGTAGCAGTGTGTGCGTTTAATCTCGCCAGTCTGTGAGCTCGGGGGGATTAACAAGAGCTAAAGGTGGCAGAGTCCACTTCCTCAGGTCTGAGACTCTTTCCTGGCAGATAACTGTGTTTGTGTGTGTGTGTGTATGTGAAAAAAGAAAGTGTTAGATAGTCCAACAGTATTCTCCGTTAAAAAAGTCACAAAAGTGGTTCTGTCACATCAAAGACCTTGTAGCTGTACGCAGGTATTTGTGTTCTCATGCTCTTGTAGACTGGATAAGTGACATTCTGCACATAACACCTTCATTGTCACCAATTTCTCTCGACCTTGTGTGTCTTCTTTTATTTTAGTTAGACATCTCCAATATTTCCTGAAATCATTGTTTAGAAAAAGTGGTTGAAGTGGCTGCTTTTAAACAAATATGTAAATAAAAATGATAAGTGATCTGTTTGACGAACATGTGATTAGAGGTACGTGCAGTGATAGTGACTGTGCATGTGAGAGACTGCTGTTACATTGGTAATGCTACAGTGGCTACATTAGCATTACTGTATGTCTGACCTCGGCTTTACCGTTAGACACTTCTTCAACATTGTGAAATAATATGTGGGAAAATGTACAATGGTTATACTGCACTGTTTTCAACCTTTAAAGAAAGCTGTGCTGTCTAGCTCTTCATAGTTTACATTTTTATGGCTCAAACTTTAGATTGAAAGCAGCATAGCTAGCAAGGCTACGAAAAATTAGCCTACGGATGCAGTCAGCCGTGTCTGTCACATTGCACTTCACATCACAGCGTTCCCTCGAGACTCTTCTGATCAAACATGTTTGGAACCAGCTCCTTGCTCAAATACAACGTGGCTTGTTATTTCATTTTGAAGCTGCTCACGCTGAAGAAATTGGTTTTCCTCTCTGTTCGATGATGGATTTCTTAATGTATACTTGTCCGACATTGGTAAAAATAGTGAGTTGCACTTTGATTCTTATGAGCTGACAGCTATAAAAATGTTTTCTTGCATGATATGTCACATACTGTGTTGTTGTTTGAAATGTTTTTTTCTGTATTTCCATGTGTATCCACAACCCATTCACAAACTATATATATATATATAATGTTTGCTCTCAACTGCAACCTCCTATGTTGTAAATGTTAAAGACAGGATCTTTGGGAGATTGCTACAGAAAACAAAAAAGATATTCCTCTGAGGGCATTTCAGTCTTAGAGACAAAGTGACACTCTAGTCTTGTTTGACACTTCTCAGATATTTCTGTCATTGACTGCACTGATATGTATTCAAAGAACCTCGTAAAAACAGGCTTATCTACAAGAGAGAGGTAAAAAAAAAACAAAAAAAAAAACATGCACTTATCTATGCAGCCGTGTTCTGAGGCATTTCAATTCTGAGGAAAATGTTGAATGTCTATTTGGAAGGGTCATAGAAAGCTGACAATGAATTATTAACAACAAATGTTAGTTTCACTTGTCTCTGCCCTGTCTCCCTTCCTTCCTCTCCAACCTGCACTATCACATATCGCCAGATCGGAAACAGTGAAAATGTTTCTGCCCACAGATAAGAGGTCTCGAGGGGAGAAAAAAAAGAGAGAAGGAATGGAAGAAGAGGGGATAAGCGAAGGAGTAGCTGAGCTGAATATCTATCAGGAGATCAGAGTATGGGGCTAATCTGGGTTAAACGGCTGCTCAGCAAGGCTCAACAGTCCTCTAGGGTGAGGGGAATATGGCAGGGTGGTGTGTTGTCACCCACAGTTTTAGCTTTAGCTACGGGGAGAAAGAAAACCTGGAAGTCATTAGACGATGCACACTTTAAGCTTGCATTTGAAGCTGCTTTTGTTGTTATGTTTGATGAGACTACATTATTTTAATGTTCATCCCAAATAATTATCCCTTTACAATACTACTCAGACACACTTATGTCAAGGAATTGACCATTTTGTAGAAAAGGCTCTGCTGCGCACAAAGAATACAAGCAGCAAAGATGATTCTGCAGAGAGAGAGCTAATCCCCCTTTAATAAACAAACATGATGATTAAATCTATTATTTTATTAACAACACCGGGAAAATAGCACATAAGGAGGAGGCTGGCGTGGCGGAGGGAGTCACTTCAGGCATGTGCATGAGTCAGCAGATGTAATGTGAGAAGGATCAGGTTATAACAGCCATACTGTCCACCTGTATGAACATGACAGTCAGCTGGTAGTGAGGTAGCTAATAAATTGTCCAGATTGTGGATTTTAAAAGAAAGTGGAAGAGGAAAATCAATGTGAGCTCACTAAAGGATATCACATGGACCAATCAGACCAACCCCGTGGTGAAGGAGGCACGCCAGAGACTTAACCAACTCAAATCTCCCCCACATACTGTACCCGCACAACATTTTGTAAATAAATTCTATTGTACAATCCGCTCCATAGTAATGTAGCATGCCACTACTCATTATACATGTCTAATAATGTATGTGAAAACGTAAAGTTTTGAGTTGATCTGTGACACAGCTCGTGTCTCTGTCCAAACCAACGTCATGCTTTATTCAGTTATGATTTGTGCTGTATTTACATAGAGCGTCGTGTAATAACATGACACTATGTAGTATTATGTTATGTACATGCATCAATCTATAATAGTGACATCTGTTTGGATAATTAGCTTTAAAACAGTCACTGCACCGCAGGACTCGGTTATCTTAGAGTAAAGTAGCTAGTATAAAGTATCACAGTTTGTTACAATAAAGTCCACGTGCTCTTACAGAGTGATGTTCAACGGCATGTTAAATTGTGAATTGGGAAATTGTTAACTTGTGCTTCAGGCAGTTCAAAGTTTTTCATGTTATGCTGTTATACCTTTATCTTTGTGACAAAGTGCAGCGATGTGTGCGATACCCCCTCTTCCATCTATCATTTATCCACCATTACTTTAGCAGATGCTGCGGCTTACTCACTATGCTAAACCCATTAATCTGCTTTTGACTTTGTAAAGTAAAGATACTTGCGCATGTTGTTGTTATCACGTGGAATGGGAGCTGTGGTGTTTCTTTAAAACGTGATTTTCATTTCAAACCGAATGCAGGGTCTCCATTTTAGGTGGGAAAAACCGTGAATGGTAAGAGTGTACAGGGCTGGGAAGAAGCCCGTGAGCATGCCGGGGATTATAGATATTATATTAGAGGAGCTGTTAGAGTGTTGTCAAAGGGGCCTAAAGGCTGTCACGGTGACCATACATACACACACACACAAAAAACCCCCACAAAACTCAACTAAAAGCCTGACCATATAAGTTTTTAAATAACTCGGCTTGAAAGTGAAGCAATGGTGTTTCACTGTTACATGGGACAAGAGGACATATCTGTGTTGAGAGAAGTATTCTTAAAGAGCGGTTTTGACCAAGATGACACTGCACCAAAATAAAAACAACCAGCTATTGACACCTCTATGAAACTTGTTCTTCTGCCAGCTAAGCTTAACCTAAATTGTGAGTGACGTGTCCCCAAGGCTCAGTGCATTCCATTTTTTTTGTTTGTTTGTTTGTTTGTTTTACTTGCAGTCATTCTCCTGGATATCTTCCCTGATGCGCCTCTATCAGAGCAGTAAATTCAGCATGCGGAGGAAATCAATATGTCAGTCCTATTATCAGATGAGTGGGTGTGATTTAAGAGTATCTCCTATTGGCTTTCAGCATCTTTAACGGCGACGCACACGCACTGATACGCCCTCGCACAAACACACTCACAAACACAAACAACACACCCGACAGGACAGCACTGCGTTGTCCAGGCATAATAAATGAATGTGGACGTCGGTGGGAACATAAAACAAAAGTAATTAAAGGAAGCTGAAGGGCCCCAAAGCTCAGAGCACTTGATTAATGATGCCTTTCAGCGCACTGGGCTCAACTAGACTGGACTAATGCCTGACGAGGCGTGTGTGTGTGTGTGTGAGTGTGTGTGTGAGAGACAGAGAGAGAGAGAGAGAGAGAGAGAGAGAGAGAGAGAGAGAGAGAGAGAGAGAGAGAGAGAGAGAATGTGCGTAGGTATGTCATTGACCTGACCTAAGCCTGGGGGAGAGTGGAATTGTTGGGTTAAGATAAATGGGTGAAGAGGTTGCCTGGTAAGGAAATACTGGGGAGTGGCTTTACAGTAGATCAATACAAATGACTGGTGCATGTTACTTCGGGGAGTGTGTTAACAAATATGTACCTCACGCTCTCAATTTTTCCTGCTTCCTATATTTAAAATGACCGAGGCACATCCTCTTGTTAAAGTGAGGATAGATGTTGCTTGTTCCGTCGGTGTCGCTGAAACATTCAGATAATTCCTTCGCTGTGAGCTTCTTTGACGGTGAACAAAAGACTGCGTCTTACAAATACTCACATATAGTCACATTCTGTTAGGGAAAGCAGAAATCACGACTCCACGTGGTAATGATGGAGCCGAGGAACCGCTGACCTCAGCAAGCAATTAGGTGCAGACTGCTGGCTGAGTGGCATCTTGTCTGAGTGGAATTGTGGGATTGTGTGTGTGTGTGTGAGACGGCAAAACAGGTTGTGTGGTGGGAAAATAGCTCCCCAGCCCACCCATAATGCGCAATTTCTCTCTCTCATAATTGGATTTTAAAAATACATGAAACGTCCCTTTATATGTGATGTCAGGTTGACAACTTCCGCTGCTTTTTTTTTGTTCTAACTCTCCTTCTCTGTTCCCTCCTTTGTTTCCATCCCTCCACACGCCGTCCACCGCTTTATCTCTTACTTTTTCTGTCTATTTCACTTTGACTTGGCCTCCTTCTCACATAATGCCTTCTGCTCTTTTACCTTTCACTGATGCTTCTTTACACTTGTAACAAGAACAAGGGAAGCAAAATGTCAATTGCCGCCAACACATACAGGGGCGTAGACAAAGATGCCAATTTATTGGACCAGGATTTATGTGAGTGGGACAGAGGGGGGTGCCTGCAAGCTGTTTTTAAGGGGTTGGAGAGAATAAGGCTCAAGCTGAACTTTCAATTGTATGTATTTCTGAGGCAACAAAAATGGAGGATCTCTGAAGATAATACAGGTTTGTACTGCTGTTCTCTGCAGAGTTGTGCTGATGCTGATTTTTATTTTTTTCAAAATGCACCTTAAATTCTTGTTCTGTGTATTGCTTTACTGTTTTGTTGTTTCGGTCTCATGGCTGTCGTGGCCTACTTTCCAAGTTGTTCCATCTTTGTAGCAATGCCAAAAGCCATTAAGTACACTTTTGTAACAACACAAAAAAAACCTCTCCGCCTGTTTCTTCTTAACGTCTCACTAATCTTTCTTCTTTCTCATGAGGCAGATGTCTTCGTTTTTTTTTTGTTTTTTTTCCCTTCCCTGTCTTCTTGTCTCCCCTCCTCTCTCTGTGTTTAATCACCACTCTACCTCAGAGTGCAATAAAACAACAGCAATAATCAGGTGAGGAAAACAGGGTCTGATTGTAAATTTGTGCAAGGCGTGAACTGACATTTACGTGTCTGTTTGCGGGTGTGTAGTGCGTTGTGATGTTGTTTCATTACATCACAACATGCAAAATCCCGTGTTTGCATTTTTCATTTGCATTTTAAAGGTCTTTAACTGGATGGAGACGAAGTGGAAGACGGAGTGTTTGTATATATGTGTGTATTTGCAAGACAGAGTGTACGACTTTCACAAGCTGATTGAGTTACAGTCAGACATTCGGACAGAGACATATACACCTTATTGCCAGCAATAATTAATCCATAAATGCAGCCAATAAAACGACATGCCTGCCTTGGAAATTGTTGACACACACCCAAAGACACACACACAAAAACATAAAAAAATATATGCAGGTAAAGCAGCGCACACAAACACAATGCCCATCCACTAACTTGTGTTTCTTGAGTGAGAGCCCCATGTGTTGCTTCATCTGCTGCAGGCCATGGTAGTCGGTGTAGATGAGGTCAAAGGGCAGCGGTCCAGTCAGTGGGCAACTGCCTCTGCCTGGAGGAACACCGAGGAACCTGCAACACACACACACACACACACACACACACATAAGTAAAACACAGAGTTTAGACAAGCAGAGGAACATGACAGACAACGAAGAAAGAATATTCACTCCAAAAATAGTGTGAGCGAACTGCACTTCAGCCTGCAGAGCCACCAGAGCATCCAAGCATGTATTATTAACTGTAACAAAAACATTCTGGTTTTGTTACAAAAAGACACAGTAAAAGAAGGTGCACATACAACAAGCGTTGGCTGAGAGTCAAATGCTTACATCGGCATTTGAAATGGGGTTCTTTGAAACGGGGTACCTTTTATTTTACAATAATGGTCTGAAAAAGCTTTTTTCTGGAGCATTTATGTGTATTATATAGCTACCAGTGGGCAAATAGTACTCCTAATTCCTAGAATTATCATCGTTATTCGTCTATTTACTTTGAAAATGTATGTTAGTCCTCTAAAAATGTCTTTGGTGAGGTGACGAAGTGTGCCTGAATTAAAATAACTGAAGAGGACATGAGTCAGCATCTACCTGCCTATGCTCCATCTCTGGTCATCTGTCAGCCAGAACACTAATAATAGAGAGCTGAGTTGAGTTCAGTCACATACAGCAGCTAATTAGCCAGAGTTGAATCCTGCAGTCCACATTGTCAGTAATTACTGCTGCTGTGCACTGCAGTGCAGGTACATGTATAGGTCATTTTCTCTGAGGTTTGAACGTTTGTAGTAGGGGATATATTCACACTGTGCACACGTTTTATGGACTTTAATAACCTGGTAATGAGCCTGTGTCTCTCTGTGTTGATTCTGCCATTATTACTCTTTGATGCTTTGGAAAATATGCATTGTTGCTTACTGTTGTACTGTTGTATTAGCCATGGACAGTATTGTAATAATGGTTGTATTACAGTGATGTAAATTACCCATTAACATTTTGCAGCATTTGACAGCCTCATATACTGTCAGTGACTTTCTCCCAGCACCCGCTAATTTCTCTTGCCTGCTGCCACCTGCATACTGTATATAGTATATAGGATGATTGGTTTAAATGGCTCCAAATTTGATGCAGTGGTGACCCAACACTTTGGCTCAAAAAGAAATAATCTAACTTTATAACTTTTAATATAACTTTTTTTTTTAAACATTTTGTACAGATATTCAGGGTCCCCAGAGGGATGGACCCTGACAACTTCTCCTCTAGCACCACCCGAGGATGACATTTTTGATTTTGAGTGAAATGTTTCATCAAGTTTTTTAATTGATTGTCGTGACATTTGGTCCTTGTTGTGATCACTTTGGTGATCTGATTTTTATCTAATGTCATCATCCGGTCATTTGCCCAATACTTTCCATCAGCCTCAGCTATACTTGGTGTTTAGTGCTCAAATAAACTGAGATAGGAAAAAAAATAGTACACACTATATTTGCTAAACATCAGCATTTCAGCATTGTGAGCCTTACTGTACATAGTACACAGATAAACAGTGTTGCCAGTCTAGCTGTGGTGTTGTTAGTGGTTTCCAGGTAGACAAGGCAATTACGCCAGCAAGAAGTGAGAGGTAACTTTTTGAAATCTAAAGGCTTATTTTTCTACAAATGTTACTTGACGTCAGCTGGAATCAACCCGGGAAACAAGGAGTGCTGAATTACACACACCCATCAGCAGAAAAACTGAGAGGTTAGCATGAGCCGTGACAGCTGAATAGACAAAGAGTGCCAGCTACAGAGACTAAACTTCCTCAGCAGAAATTCCCATTTGATTGACAGTTGATCTTTGAGAAGTGCAGACACCACACTAGTGAGATCTTAGTACCCCCCCCCCTTTTTTTTTTTTTTAAAGAATCGGACCACAAAACACCAGAAGTATAGGTTTTTTTAAATACCTAACGCTCGATGTGTCTGCTGAGCTAATCAGCATTACAAGTTAGGAGCACAGCATGAACAGGAATTTGAAAAAAAAAAAAAAAAAGTAGTACTCACACTTAAGGGAACACCTTGCACTGTGTGCCAAAATGATAAAAAAAACACCAGCATGCCCTTCAAACCAGGAGACACAGTACCCCAACAACTTATGTGACACGATCAAATGCCCATCACTCTTCAAGGCTCCCCTCGCTTTGGGACTTTCTTGTATCAAAGTTTAAAATCTAATTCCCTGGAGTGAAAAAAAACTATTAAAACCAAAATTGTTTTGACTGAAAGTTAAATTAAAAGTGTGTTTGTTGAACAGATAGCATCATATGGGTAATGCTGAATTCAATCAAAGTCAGGGCGGGGGCAGCAGGGCGGCCTTTGGCAAAACATAATTCAAACAAACAGGATGAAAAGAGCTGAATGTGTAATGACCTGGCTGTCGTAACCTTACTGCAGCAACAACAGCAGCTGCAGCAGATGGTCAATGAATGGAGAGGTAGGGAGAAAATAGAAAGAGATAAGCTAATGTACTGATGCTGTGTGTGTCGAGTGTTTGTGTGTGTATCATCTTTACTTGCTGTGTTGTGAGATCCAAACGTCAGTCTGTCTACTGATACACTCCTACAGTACCACTTCCCAAAGTCTACTTTGATTACAAGGAGAGCTTCAAGACACCCGCACACACACATACACACAAGTACAAGCCAGAGAAGACAAGAGACATTATTATAATAATAAATGTGGTGTACTGAGTCCCGTTCCACATCCTTGTTTGACTCAGTTTCAACTCACTGATCGACTGGGGGCCTCTCTGTTACCATGTCGACAGAGCTGCTATTGGATATCTGACCTGTGAGTGGTCTGCTAGCTCTTACTTAGCTCTTATTTCTGTGACAGATGAGGCCAAAGGCTAATGGAGACTGTAATGCAATTCGTACCCCCAGTGAATTTCATCTCGCTATGCTACTTTTACACTGCAGTCTTTTTGGCTGTGCTGCTTATCCAGAGGGTCATTTGATAGTGTTTGTGAGGCAGCACTTACAGGATCTCTGCTGCTGGCAGCTGCTAACCACCGCCGGACAGCGGTGGAAACACAGATAACAGAGTCTGATGTGGAAGTGACAAATTAAAAATGTGGTACGACTGTTGATCAACAGACGCAGGATGTGGTGGTGCGGTGCGCTCCACTGCAGCTCAGCCACAAAACCATTAGGAACTAACTTTATTTCTTTTCTCTCCCATTTCTTACACTGAAGGCATTTTAGGAAGGGATCTTTTCATGACTAGTATAGATGGAGACAAGTGCAGCAACCAATAACTGCTTCAATGTATGTGGATGATGTGCAATAAGACAGAATTGAAAAACTCTAAGTGTATTCGCAAAAAGTTCATGCCACTACATTTATTCCCATAGCAGGCGATGAAATTCTCCAGTTTTTAAAAATCAACAAACAACTGAGATATTGCCCGTATCCAGGCATTTTAGAAGCCGGTCGCCATCTGTGGTTTGACGCCTGTAACACATTATGGAATATCGTGATGGGATTTCAAGTGTGCACTCTGCGCCTGGAGTGTGGTGCCCCTCAGTCTTGTTTCCATTAGCGATACAATGTCTCACTCCATCCTTATAGATAATGGAGAACTCTCATGTTAAAAGGTGCCTATTGAAAGAGTCCACACAATGAGAACCAATCACATTTCAGAGATGACAGGGCAAAGCAAATAATACAGTATTATTTTTTATTATTTATTTATTTATTTATGCATTGGGTCCTAAACCCAGCCTCCTCAATTTAAGAGTCACCAGCTGCCACTGATTGCATTAGGATTGTTAATTATCTCTTTTCGTATAAAGCTTTGGTATAAACACTTAAACAAGTGCTTAGGATGTCTCACAATGCGAGCCTGCTTTCTAAGACAGTATACT
Source organism: Nibea albiflora (assembly GCA_014281875.1). Lineage (NCBI taxonomy): Eukaryota > Metazoa > Chordata > Actinopteri > Sciaenidae > Nibea > Nibea albiflora. The sequence goes on along the minus strand of CM024789.1, from coordinate 16,885,057 downwards.
GTATTTCACGGCATGACTGTCCAGATTATTTATCAAATTATGTGAAGCTAAATACTATACTTATGCATCATTACTAAAGCATCTCATCACGGCCAAAGATGAGATCTCTGAGGTGCAGAAATGAAGACAGGGCGACACTGAAAGTAGTAGTATGAGAGGAATAAAGGGCTTTGCGTGGAGGATGAGGAGAGAAAATGAAATTTAAATGTCTTAGAGGAGGCCTGACTGTTGAGCAGTTGCCAACCCTCCCAGTGTAGCCTCAGGTTCGCAGATTTTCATACTGACTCATTCTGTCCTCCAAGGTTGCATATCCTCGACGCAACATCAGTCGCATTTCCACAAAAAGTATGTGCAAATTCATTCAAATTGGCACAATCCTCCCTAGTCCTCCCCTCCTGTGAAAACCTCACTTTGGACCGGAAGGCTGGGAATTGTGGCAACGAGAAAAGGCTGGGAACAGCCTGGAGCAAGTTATTCCACGAAAAGTGTGTTTTTATTTCAGAAAATTGAATATGTTCCAAGTAGTTCTGATTTACAAGAAATGTGTTTACTGTGCCGTTTTCTGCAACTGCAGTCTTGAAATTTGTTTTCATGCACATAACATTTTGTGAAACGGAGATATTGAACCAAAAGAAATAAAACAGATTAACATACAAAGGGTGTTAATGCAGAGCTCAAATGAGCTCAAACACCAGCTTTAACTCACAGCCTGTTTTTAATTCAATTCAAAAGTGCATGGCTGCTCAGCAGTAGTGAACACCCACATCATTTTTTTTTTTCTTAATTAAATACTCTGTAATGTCAATGCGCTGACATTTGGGCACCACTGACAATGTCACACACACTGCCATACTGTGTGTTAATGACTCAGGACTGAAAAAATAATCTGTTAACAGGCTCCATTGATTTCTCTTCATAAATTAGATTAATATATACTCCCATCAACGCGCTGCGGCGCACACCCAATCCAGCACAGAAGCAGAAGGAGCTGTGATTCGTGATGATTGCTATACCATCCCTGGTTATTCTTTGAGGAAGCAATAACACAGTATGTACACTCCGTTCTCATTAGGCAGCGCTGGAGATAAGTCAGTCCTTTTGTTTGCCGGCCGATGTCTATCAGTCTCCTCGCGTGTCTGTATGTCTGTCACAGCAGACAGATGGGGGGCAACTGAGGCCAGTGAGGAAGGGTTTTGCAGTACTGCTAATTGGTATCTAAAAGAATTAAGAAAGTAAGAAAATCTGAATAAACAGACTGTAATGTACCGACAGCTGAGAAAACAGCAGCATGGAAGAACACGGGCAGCTCCTCGGTTCTTCATTTTTCATCAGCAGCTCGTCTTTTCCTCTAATCCCTCTCTTTTGGCAGCTATTCAACCATGGCGTATTGGCCAGGAGTGAAAATGATTTGTTTATTGTTTAAATAGTCTCATTTTTCTCTCTTTTGTTAACGAACACTGAAGGACAATTTTGCTGATGAACTGTGTTGAATACCCAACCTCTGGATGGTACATTTTTACAAAGTCATCTGAACCAGCTGTCCATTAAAATCATCCTTTGATAGATGTTGGTACAGTGTTAACACCTGCCCACACCTTGAGTAGGGCAATTCAATGGCAGTCAACTAAATTTAGATGCACGGTTAATTTGACACATCGTCCCTGTGTGAGATACAGACGTATCAGGCTAGTTATGAACATTCAAATAAACATTGTGCTGTGCATCTGAAGTGGCGCTGACTTTTATAATGAAGTGAAAAATTATTTTCAAAGCTGTGGTTTTATATTTAGCCCTTAACAGGCTTTCAGATTGTTAACACTGAAGTATGAAGTCAAAAGTACATGTGCAGTAATGTCTATCACATACATACACAGATGCTAACACAATTTTTAAGGTTTCATTTGAAATTATGGGCTTAAAAAAATCTGTTTGCAAAATGCTTAATTGATAATTGCATATTAAAATAATAAAAATAAATTAGCACCAATAAAACCCGAAATAACAGAACATATGACTCTGTTGGACAGTTGGACTATGGCTCAACTCATGAAACACACAGAGTAGTCATGTAATATACAGTATAATGGGTATCAGCGTTACACATGAACACACACTGTACACGCATGGATGCTGACATTCATGGATTTACAGACCATGTTCAGAGATTCAACATAGACATCAGTAATACACAGAAACACACACACACACACACACACACACACTTAGGATGGCAGCCATCCCAGACACAATTCTAGTGCCATGCAGGGCCACACAGGAGTCCAATTATCCAAGGTTCTCTTGTCTCCTGGCTGGCATGCAGTCAATGAGCCCTCACAATGAACACGCACGCACGCAGACACACACACACACACAATAGACAGACAATGAAAGGGCATGAATTATGGGAATACATGACTAAGGAAAGGGAGGAGAGAAGCGTAAGCATACCAATTAATTTTTCCTGACTAATATCTATTTACTGTGAATTCAGACTCTAGATAGCCAGTTTAGATAAACAAGTGTGCATACAGTAAAACAGCAGTGTTGCCATTTGTTGGCAGTCTACCACAATCTGAGAGTAACATGTGGCCTAGAGCTCATAAGGACACATGTTAACAGGCCAGTGTTCACTGTTGGTCGGACAAAAAAGACACAAATGTGGAAAAACAAGGACATTTGTAGGACATGGCAAAATCGGTTATTCCACTGCAGTCATAAATCAAACTGAAGTGTTGTGGTTTACAAGAAGACAACTCTGATGGGAGGTCCTCGTTTACAGCTGTGCTGAAATGTTTCCTCCAAATATAATGGCCGTTCATTAGATGATTTTTATTGATATTGTGTTATCTTTTACAAAATGTTGTTGTCTAAATGTATTCTTGAAAGAAAATCGTAATTTAACGATACATTATCTGAAGTGAGGTGCTGAACACCAATTTGATTATCATCCTTATGATTCTTGCCATCTAGTGATATACAGCAGACTGATCAACGATTATGATGTTAATTTCAACCATACAAAACTGTCCTAATGTTCCGGACACAGTGTATTAAATCCTGCTTTCACACTCTGTATTTCCTTCCTTCTCGTCTCGTTCTGAACTTTCTCAGCTTTAAAAACGTTGGACTCTTTGCTTAGTCGATATATATACAATCAATACAATGTGAAATGCTCTATGTATATTTACAATGTGTGTGTTACCACTTGAGCATGATGCCATAGAGCTATTCTGTTCAATACAAAATGCCTGTATTGATCTCCTAAGGAACAGGGTGTTATTAGGTGCACAAGAGCACAAAATTAGCAATTTAAACTCTGCTTGTGGAGAGCTAATATCTGCCATTTGGACCATAGGTCTATTACTATATATGCTGCATGTGTGTGTATATGTTCTTGTGTTGGAAATACCATGTATGGACATAGAACCTTCCAGAATTGTATCCCCTGCAGGCTGCGTGCAAAGTGTCCTTGGGCAAAATAGGAAACCTCAAATTGCTCCTGAAGGCTGAATCATCAGTGTGTAAGTGCACGTGTGTGAGTGTGCGTGTGTGTGTGTGAATGTGTTAGTTACTTCAGCTCAGCTGTAAGGACTTTGCATGGCAGCCTCTGGCGTGCTTTAAGTGGTCAACACTTCTACGCCAGAAGAAAACAGAATCATCATGGTCTCAACAAGGGAACCATCTCATCTCTCATCTTTATTTTCTGAATTTTTATTGATTTGCATTTATGATGCAAATCTAAAGTTCCTTAAAGTAGTCAGTTTCTCTGCAGAAGAAGAAACAATAATCATATTTCTACGAGGAAACCCCTCATCTTTTTACATTTTGGCCTGGTTTACTGACCAGACCAACACCTATAAACCCTATAAAAGTGTTTAAGTTTGTTGGTTTATGGAAGAGCGGGGCATGTAAACCTCAGCTCGGCTTTTTCTGACACCTCTGTTAACAACCCCAAAGATTTAATATTTGGAAATAAATAGTTATTTCACAATCATTAAATTAGACATTTTATTAGTGTAGTAAATGCATAAATAGTTTGTTTAATACACCTATTATGATAGTTTCCTTGGCATTGTGACATAAGGAATATTAAAAGTGAAAATCATAAATGAAGGGGCACAAAGGAAGAAAGAAAATTCCCTGGTCTTGACTTAGGAGTTTTTAGGACTCCAGGTAAAGGCTACGCAGGGTTGAGACAATTAAAGAAAATAAATTCGATATTAGGTCCTTATGCTTTATTTTATATACAGTATATTTTATATACTTTTATTCATGTTTACATGAATGTGTCCATAGTTCAGAATTGTTTTATTACTGACCATCAGTGTGTGTGTGTGTGTGTGTGTGTGTGTGTTGTGTGTGTGTGTTGTGTGTGTACGCCACCAAACCAACAGTGGCCACATGTCACTGTGAGGTGAAGAGATCCTCTCAGCTGGCAACACATAACAGATGATCCTACTGGTTACGGGGGTGTGTGCAACTGTCTGTGTGTGCATGTGTGTGTGGGTGTTGTGTGTGTGTTGTGTGTGTGTGTGTGTGTGTGGTGTGTGTGAGTATACATGTAGAACAGTTGAAGGGCACCCCAATCAGTGCTGCCAGATAGGGTCATCCACACTGTCCTGGATGACAGAGGGCAGGATGAGGTCACCAGTGAGATGAGGATGCAAGCAGCTGAGACTATGACAAACACCGGACAGTGTGTTTGTGTGTGTGTGTGTGTTTCTTCTGTTATCAAAGAAACAGCACGGGATGATCTCCTCATTTCACGTGTGATAAAAATGTTTCTATGTTGTTTTTTTGTTGTTGTTTTTTTTTATTCAAGCAACTCAAAGCAAATAAAAACATTTTTCAAGTCAAAAACAGTTTGGATGAAGCATATTCAACTTCAACTGTCTTTTTGTAATTCTTTGTTATGATGACTAACTTGTGATTTATTGAAACAAACATTATGAAAACAAACACAGAAAACAGAGTGGCCAAGCCAGAGGAGCACATTTATAGAACAAAGATAATGTGAAATACTATTCAGTCGGATTGTTTTGCAGCTTGCACTTTCAGGGAAATGTTCATTTGGTATGCAAAATGCGTACATGTTTATAAGCCTTGTTAACTATTCAAAGAAGGGTCATGCAAAAATAAAAAAGTCAAACTAAATTTAAAAAAAAAAAGTCCAGTCCTAAATGTCATGAAAATATTGCCTGGGTGTTGCATAAGGTAACATCCAAAAAGTTTCCGCCTTAAAACTCGCAGAGTTGAATTTGGTTTAAAAAAAAGTTCATCACCGTGACATGAAGACAAAATTGTACAACACCAGTTTGATCCTCTTATGTGTGGACCCTGTAGGCAGCTGTAGGCTGGATAATACTCCCATTTTAGGAACACAACAAGTCAAGTTACTTCAGTGTGTGACGATGCCTGTGTGCATGTGCGGAGATAGCCGGAAAGTCTGAAAAAGTAAATACTGGTGTAAATCAACCTCTTCTTAATTCTCAGCTACATCAAATGATAGTTGGGCACGCACGCACACACGCATAATCAAACACTCAAACATCCATGTAATCATCTGTTTCCACATCCTCCTCTGATTACACCCAGGGGATGGCAATCTGTGAGCGGCTTGGCAAAGTTTATCATACTTGAAAACACACAAATGGGCACACACACACACACAAGGAAATACATACATACTATTCAACACAATCTTTTACACACAAGCCCTCTCATGCACTGAAACACACACACACACACACACACACACACACACACATATATATACATACGGTGGTGCATACATACGGTGCTAGAAGCAGCTGACAGGCCCCAGTTATCAGCCATGGCAGGGTGCACTAGATAAGGGAGCCGCGAGGCATCATAAACACCAATACACAGGAAGAGGGAGAGAGAGAGAGAGAGAGAGAGAGAGAGAGAGAGAGCAGCAGAGGGGAGGAATGAATCAGAGATGAAAGAAGTAAGAGGAAAAAATTCAACACTCCTGTCAGAGATAATAAAATTCAAGTCAAAGCTGCGGTGTAGAGAGGGAGAATTAGAGACATGGGGAGAGAGATAGAGAAAGATGGGTGAGCAAGGTGAAAGGAGAAGTGACAAGTTAGTGGCAAGAGGGCAGATAGTCAAAGAGAGGGAAAAACAAAAACCAAGTGGATGTGAGTGAGGGGAGAGTCGAAGAGGAGTAAAATGGGATGAGGAAGGAGTAGAAGGCAGGAAGAGAAAAAGACATCATGTAAAGATTAAGAGGCTGAAAGTAGTAAAAAAGGATTCAGGGACGGGGATATCAATTCCTGAGAGAGGAAGTGTGTGTTTATGTTTGTTTGAGTTAAAAAAAGGAGAGAGGCAGCTTCACAATAAAATGATAAAAGACGGAAAATGCACCTCTTTGAACTCCCCCAAAAAATGTGAATTTGCAGATAAACATATTTACGGATACGCACGCACACAAACACACACAGGAGCTCTTCATTACACTCTTGCACACACACACATACACACACTGCATATGCACTCTTTGCTAATAAAGCCAGCTCCTACTTTGTCTCCCAAGACGTCAGGCCACTCTGCCCTTTTCCCTTTGTCAGCAACTTTTGATCTAATCCCACTAAATCAAGAAGAATTAAGAGTCTGCATTGGTTGTGACGGAGGAAGTCGAGGGAATTGAAATGCGCGCGCACACACAGACGGACGCACATGTGAGGCCCGCGCGCACAAAAATGCACATATGAAAATACACATGGCGGGGATATGCGTATGTAAATAGATACTTTGGCAGATATGCATATCACTCTGCTCTGACACATGCTGCAGATCAAATAAATCCACTTTGCAACCTGCCACCAGCACTAGGAGGAGTGTGAAACAGAAGCAGAGTGCTGCCTCCATGATACAGAGGCAGATGCCTTTCGTTCAAGTGTGAAGCTAATACACGCGTGTGGATGAATGTGTAGGAACAAACACTCAGAAAGGCATCGCAAGTCAAGGGGATGCGGGTGGCGCAAGTGCCATACCACATCCCACCAGAAGACCACGCACACAGCTCATTCAAGCGAACTCATTAGTATTACCCAGCTGACAGGGCAGAGCACCAACTGAACTAATTTTATCGATGCGTGTTTGTGACCGTTGACCGTCTGAAGTTGCACTCGGCTGCCTGAATTGAGTTTGAGCTCACACGTGAAATTAGACTTTCAAACCCACGTTGGCACTGTAGAGGAGCTTTTCCAGCGGCAATCAAATGACGGAGAATAAATCCACCTCTCATCCATGCCCCGGTGCCGAAAATGCAGTGTTGTTTTCTTCAACTATTATTCTGACTTGACAAGTGTTCATTAACAACTTGTTTATTTGCACATTGAGCTGATATGACTGTAAGGCAGCCATGCAAAAGTATCCAAAGTCTTAAATCTGACGGGATGGAAAGAAACAGTGGCACAGAGTCTAAGTGACGCTGTCAATTTCACCGCGGGCGGAACATTTTGGCTGTCAGAGTGACAGGAAATGCCCTAAAACAATATTTGTTTAAATTCTAGTGAAAAAGGTTGCTAGTCGCCGTTGGAATTATTGCTCCTGTCAAAAGAAGAAATAGTGTGATGCTGTTATAAAGCCAAAAAAGCCTGTAGAAGGAAGAGATTATGTCGAATGAACTGGTGCTTTCTGTTTTGTGTCGGCAGTACATATTGGCTTCTACTGAACATGATCACAATTGATCTACTGTATGCGCTTAACTAAGACTAAGAACTTGGGTGATTTAAATCTAGCACCATCTTCAGTTTTATTTGTCAAAATCCAATCAGCCTCAGCTGCACTTTGCGTGCAAATTAGTTAATGATAGCATGCTAACGTGCTAAACTAAAATGGCGAACAAGCATGAGCTTAACATGAGTAACTCTCTCAACTCAGGCAGGAGTAAAGCCCACCATAGCATCATTTTAACTCAAAGAAAGATGCTGAAAAATAAACTAAAAAGAGGTGGAATGTGGTTTCTGTACGGACATAGTAGATGCCATGCACTCTGCTCACCCCATCAGACAAATCGAGCAGAAACACAATGTCGGTTTGTTGGTGATGGAGCTGTAAAAAAGCTGTTAGAGCAGCGTCTGCCTACACCGATACTGCAGGCACCCTCAAAAAGAAGCGCCATTGTGTTTTATAACTGCCTTTCCCTGCTTGAGCTCAGTTATTACCCAGAATTTGCTGCAAAACCCACGGACAGTGTGAGAGGAAAAGGCTAGAGTGAGACAAAGTGGGAAATCAAATACAAAAAGTAAAGGTAAGAGAAAAGACAGCAATCTATTTAGATTTAGTGAAATCAACACCTTTCTTCCGAAGCCTAATTTCAAGGCTGGCTGCCCTAAAATGGCCCAATTTTCTCCTCAGAGAGGGCACAGAAATATCAGGTGTAGTGACATCAGTTTGAGCCCGGCTTTGACAGCCCGTCGCTTTTTAAGCTATTAGGAAGAGAAGAAGCTGACAGCTCCATTGAACAAAATGTTTTGGTTTCTCGTGTTAACTCTGAGGACGCCACGTGAGGGAGAGCATGCGGGTACCAAACCCAATTATGCTGGACTTTGCTCACATAGCGGCACTCTCTTTTCAATGAAAGTTGAGATAACAAGGGCTCTGATATAACTAACAAGCGCCGTCTTTGCTAAGAGGAAAACGTAACTAATAAGAGGTTTCTGACCCCATTTTCAGCAGTGCTCGTCACAGACATGATAAATTGGTGTCTCTGGTTAGAACGCCATTTAACTTACTTTGGGTTTTCGAGATGAAACTAAATATTCTAATGGTTAGATAAAGAACAGAGAGCTGACGCTGAGCTAGTACGCTGAGCTCATGTGCTCATAAGAAATCGCAGTCAAATTTGTGGGGGAAAACAAGGGGAAAAAGCCAGTATGTGAGAGGACTGCGTATTGTATGTGATCATCCACCGACTTTTTTTTTTTAACAATGCACATTATTGAAGATGTAACTATTGATATTTGCTTTTAATGCATGACTGCGTACTTTCCCGACATCAAAATTGATGACGATGTGCTTGCTCTGCAGGTGCTACACGCTAATTTGTCAGTAGTTGTCACGCACCATTGCACTGAGGAGAACCATTATGTGGTTCATAATCTTTCAAGCGGGGGGCTCATTATTTCACTTAATCCAACAAGGAATTGTGTCCCTAACTACAGTATCTATGGTGTTTTGACAGATTTTTCACTCTCATACCGTCTAACTCGGTCACACAGTGACATGACTGTATCACATACTATCTGTGACAAACCTGTGTTGATAAGTTTGATGGGACAGTATGCAAAGAAATGCTGTTACAATGACACACATCCTTTTCAAAATGCTTCCATACATCACAGATGGTTTCATGTCATTTCTATCTGGATGATATTGTGTTAGCCAAGACATCAACAAAAGCATAATCTACAGACGGGAACTATAGATTAATGGCCAGGCAAAGCATTTTTGGAAAAGGGACCTTCACATCCTTCAACTTCCCTTTTCATCATTTTCCTTATTTCCATTTTCTGTCTTTCTGCCTTAAGCAACTTCCTGTGAGATATAAAGCTCACTGAGGGAAGGGGGGGGGTCTGATGAACGGCTGATAGAGCTGGCTTTACCTGAGCTTGGCTCAATGTGTCCCCAGGCCTTGGAGTCATTTCAGTGCCCCTTCCCTGCTTCCGTTCCCCAGTAAGAGGAGAGTGGAAAACTCTGAGTGCCAGGGTCTGGTCTGAGATGATGAAACACACACAATCCTATGCAACACACACACTGTATCTCCCACACATGCTCTTACTGTACCTGTCTGTCTAGCTTTTCTTTCCCCCTTACTTTATTCAGCCAGAGCCAATTGTTTTGGCCCCGCAGCCGATAGAGGCTGACCTCCCTTAGCCTTTCATCACGTAGTCAGACAACTGAGTCCGCCTTTACTGCCGTTACTCTCCACTCTCCACTCTACCCCTCTCTCTTGGTCACTCGCTGTTTTTCTTGAGCACACTAGAAAAAATGACTTAATGGGCCAAAATTATAGAGGAATTTGTTTCTCGAAAAGGCAAACAACTTGACATGTTATAGCTGGAAAAGTATAGTTAATAACACTGATAATGACTAATGACTGCATTTTTTTTAGATCATCGGGTCACGTTTTCACATCTGTATACGTGTCTTTTATCTGCACATATCCAGATGTGACTGAGTACCTTTGTTTACACCTACTGTGTAAATGAGGGCTGCCCGTACTCCAGTCCAGAACGTGGTGGTAATGCGCCTGAAGACGATATTCACAAAAATCATTAGGAGAATAACACCATTGTTAATTAACAGGTAGCAACAAATATCCATGAACTCACACAAACACATGGATGAATCATATTTCCGAGTGAGACAAAAGCTTTGTCTTCCTCATTCTCGCCCACGCAGATCATTCGGTGGTCAAACTGATCAGGGATCAGATAAATGCTACAACGGCTCTGTGTGTCTTTTGTATGATTGTGAGTGTTTAAATTGCTGGAACCACTTTTCTCCCTGTCTCAAGTGACAGGAAGAGTGACAGCTAATTTCAGTGTTACTTCAGCTGCCATTGTCACAGGGGACAGACCATGCGGAGGCCGTTTTCCTCAGATTGCTTGTGATGTAGGGGCGGAGTAAAGATCACACATGATGGATGCATTTGGGTCTTCTTAACATCTGGCTAAACTTTAATCAAATGTTTCACTATCTAATCTCCCCAAAACACATAAAATGACTAAGGGAAAGATGCTATCGTACACGCTGGCTCACTGGAATGGCTGAGTTAATGGAGATAAACACTAAGTAGTGTTTTTGGCTAAAGACGGATGTTAGATCTGGATGATGCTTTGGAACTTTGGAAATGTCTTTTTTCATTTCATGGTCTTCAAGTGTCAAAACTCTTATCTGACTGTTTTGCTATAACTGATCTTTGCCTGTGTTCATTGTTCATTTATCTCTTGTTACATGCTAAATAAGCGTGTAACAATGTCATAAAACCCAAATATTTGCGTTATATTTTTACATCAAAATCCCTCTTTCTCTGTAAAAACTTCATGACTCCTCTTGAACTTAGAGGTAGTCACAGATATATATCAAATCAAATGCAGTTTGGAGCGATTAGCTAACCTACCCATAGGAGTTGTGTGTTTAGATTTCTACTGGCAAAAAGAATGTGGTTGAGGTCTAATCTGTTCCCTTAACCCTTTATCCTGCACCTCCTGATCTCCAGACATGGATGAGGGAGGTGTGAGTGGAGGTGAGTAGTCCTACATACATCTTCACATATCTGTATATAACTCTGTATAGCACTGTGCACTATGTCTGCTAAGCAATGCCCTCACTTATTTCACAACCCCAAGAGGGTTTGATTTAATCCTTCTCATAACTAAACCCATAATAAATACTTGACATTAATAAAGATGTTTTGCTTTTGTAGATGATATTTAGTTTTATACAGTAACCAATATTCAATTTATATAAATACATTTGAGGTTTTATTCGTCCTATAAAATCACTTCCATGTAAAAACCAGCACACACAGAACACACTCATGTAAGTACACCAAAGATTGTGCTTAATCAGCTAAAGAAGCATAGGCAGCAAGCTCGTCCTATTTGTATTTCCGAGTCCCAGTTGTGTCACACGGACCAATTAGAAGTTATGTCATGCGGAGATATGAGTCAAAGCAACACCAGTAACTAAAGACAAAGTCCCCCAGGGGGCTACAACTGTTTTTTTTCCCGCTTCAGTTCTTCAATACTGAGACAAGGGATAAGGAAGTCATTACCAATTGTGTGTCTGTAAGGGGTTAGAAGCGGGGGTAGGGGTGATGAAATACTGTAAAAATCTGGGAAGTTGCTAACAAGCACATTGATTTGAACTTAGTGGGGAACAACTGGAGGAAGAAAGAGACAGAAAGCAAGAGCTAAACGAGAGAGGGAACTGAAGGCAGAGAAAGGTAAGGAGGCACAGACAAGAGATGAAGAGAGGAGAGGTGTGGCGGAGGAAGTATTCAGATCCTGGTCCTACTGTTACGGCCCATAAGTTGGAATTATTCTGTTTTCAGACACATTCCTCTTTCTATTCCTATTTATACACATCGGGTTAATTGTGGTTTGAATAATGTTTATGTATCAAGAATAAAATCACTTTGACGCAATCATTTTATGAGAAGAGGTCAAAATATTTTTTGCAACAGTCCATTACATCATTAGATTATCTTAAAACGGTTGTAACTGCTTAGGACTGCAACTTAAAAAATGCCATCACGACTACCCAGATGCCCAAAGTAAAACATTCATGATGTTCGTTTTGTCCAACCAACAGTTCAAACACCTCAAAATGATTAAATATAATATTATAGTAAGTGAAAAGGAAACACGGCAAATCATGTTGGAGGAATTAGGACCATGAAATGTTGTTCCATGAAAAATGACTCAGTCACTAAGATCAATGAATTTAGTTTCAGCTGTACTTGGTTAGTTTAATTTAGAGAAAAATATATTTCATAAGCTCTATGTTTTAGTCTTAATCTCTGAAGTAACTAAAGCTATCAAATGATTGTTGTAGTGTAAAAAGTACATTTTCCTCTGTAATGTAGTGGACTGACAAATACCCTCAAATTTGTACATTACTCGAGTAAATGTACTCAGTTACTAACCAGCACTGGATGCGATTTCTTTCTGCTAACATAGACAAAATGATGCTGATGGAGTAAACTACTTATTTTGCACGTTCTAGTTTTTTAACAAAGAGACAAGCTGACTTTCCACCACACACACACGCACACACACACACACACGCACACACACACAGACACACACACACCTCCCACAACTGATTAATGTTAATGTGCCACCATTTCTCTTAAAGAGGGATACCTCACAAGTCTCTTTAGGAGTTTCACACACCTCAGCAGGTTCTCGCGAATAAAGAGAGTCGGCTACACATTCCCTACATAACTCAAAGTTTGGATATTTTTAATAGGAGACGCTGCTCCCCCCCGCACTTAAAGCCAAGCGCATAATAATGTTTCGAGTCAGCTGCTTTACAAGTTTGTTTCCCCTTAAAACTGCGTGGTTGTTCACTTGTACACCAAAGTCAGAAGCAACAGCAGAGTATTAAAGATTTTTTTTTCCCATGAAAAAAAAAGAAAGAAGGAAAAGCATCGATGTAAGGAAAGTGAGAACAGCCTAATTGCCAGCAGAGGAAGGAAAGCAAGATCAGGGTTTTAAAGAGGGTATGCGCATGTGTGTGCTGTATGTGTGTGTGTGTGTTCTTATCTGCTTTGGGGAAACTATAATAAGGCAGCTTGTAGTCAGCCTGTAGGAGAGCAGGAGGGTGAACTGAGGTCACTGATTCAAGCCTCTCTACAGGCTTCTCTTTAATGATGGTGAAAGGTGAGGGAGTCAAGTTTATGGGGGGTGATGGAGGGCGAAGGGACATGCAGAGGGGAGTGGGAGAAAGAGGGTTTATCAGACAAAGCGTCAAACAGAGCAAGGCAGAAAGACAGTAACACAACAAACGAGGTGAAGCGGCAAACTGTAACTCCCGCAACAACCCACACATTCATATTCACAATCACTCTTCACACTTATTCTGCATATCGCATAAGTAATAGTTCTGGAAGGAAACACGTATTTTCCGAGCTGAAGAGACTAACCCACACCTCTCACTACAAAGTCTTTGACCTGGTACTTTCAGACTCTTGGTGGATGCCACACATTTAACAAGGTCAGGCCACATTTAATCCTCTCGTGTTGAAAAAAGACAGACGAAAGCTCGAGATGTAACTGTAATCAAAACAGCTGGAGACAGCGTAAGAAAATGGAAGCACGAGCCTGGGAAGTGTCCACAAAGAGAGCTGAAAGGCAAGCGACGGTCAAGCTAATGCACAAACAAGAAAGGAGAGCAAAATAAAGAGCAAAACAAGTGTTCAACCAGGAGAGTATGAGGACCACTCCAATAGTAGGCATTATGTAACCTCTATGGCTAGCTCTTTTTTGCCTTAATCTCTTGGGTTATACAAGCCATTTCTGGGCCAAAGCGCTAGATTTATAGCAGTGAGCTTATGCTGAAAACTAGCTTTAGTTCTTTCACAGCCTGCTGTAGCTAGTCGATGCACACACATTAGAAAATGTTGGATTCACAGGCACATACAGAGCCTTTTCTCAAACACTCCTCACACAAGACAGGCAGCTACATGCAGAATCTAAGTCCACAGAACAGCTCTACTGAAATGGCTTAAGGTTCAAAGCTAACGCTCACTGTTTACTGCTTTACAACTAGGCACCAGAGGCTCTATGGGGAAATATTGATCCATCCATTATCTATAAGCGTGTATCCTTTGCAGGGTCATGGGGGGCTGGCTTCCAGCTGACATTGGGAGTGAAGTAGGGTACACCCTGGACAGGTTGCCGGTTCACATCGCACCACTCAGAAAAGGCCCATAGCCAGCTGGCAGGTTCAAAACCAGAACCTTCTTGCTGTCAGGCAAGAGCAGTGCTACAATAACTACTGCACCACTGTGCTGCCCCTTTTTAACATTGATAACCTGTCCAAAAGATAAAGCCAAATATATAAAAAGTCAAACTTCTCTAACCAGCAGATTTGACCTTTGTACACGGAGATGTCTGGACTTTGATATTTCTGTGGTGGTGCAAGCATGTATCGGAAGAAAAAAAAAAAAGTCAGCGTGAAAAGCGAACTGATATCATTGTACCAGATAAAACGGATGCCTGTTCACCTACGTGCCCTAACAGTGAGAAAAAGCTTGCAGCAACCAGTGGATTTATGTGAACGGTTGACTTCAGTGGTAGTAGAGAGGAGTGAAATACCACAGCTTGCAATGTACGGAGGCTTACGCTTAACATAAAGGTTTAATGACACTGATAAAACTTAAAGTGAAAAGGATTTGTGAACAGATGGATGTTATAGCGACTGTTAACTGTTAGTGAAGGTGATGTAAAAAGGCCACTACACAGAATCTTTGGACACACTGTCTTTTGTGATGAAGCAAATGATGAGTGCAGCTTTAACATATACCAGTAACTCATAACACAAGCATTAACTTAAAGCAGCGTTAGCTGTAACAGCAACCAGTGGTGCAGGGGGGAGTTCAGGGTTAGGTAAAGTTTAGGTTTAATTTTTTTCCCCCCAATATCACACCAAAGCAGTAATTGAGCTAGTGTCTGATGCAGGCCTGACCAAAGGTGAAATTTTATGGACCAGAGGGGCACTCACGCATCCCTGTGGCTAACCATGAGTGCTGCAAGTGTGCATCAAGTGCCCTCAGAAGGGTGCTTTGGGGCCCACTTAGACAAACTAGATTAGCAGGTGGGCTCTCAGGTCTCCTTGTAGCATGATGTCAGGGTAGAAAATGTAGTGTATACACTTTTGCTCTAATCCCCACTATAACGTCTAAATTCCTGATATAAATGAGCTTATATCGCGGAAAAATAATTGAAAATAAAAGTTGAACTGGGCATGTGCAGGAGCCGTGCAAACTATAGCACGGCATTTTATTGTGGCGATTATGCAAAGTGCACTGATTCATGTAGTATAAACTGCTGTAAATGTGTTTTCATGTCATTTGGAGAAATGTGACAGCAGTACAAATTTTAAAACGGATAGTTCTGGTCCTTGGTGATGATTGGCTGAGCTGCGATTAAACCCGTCATGAAATACTGTACATACACACACCTGTGACTTCATTATCCAATCCAATCCAATCCTCTTTATTTATATAGCACAAATTTTCATAAACACAGGGTTTCCAAAGTGCTGCACAAAGACATAATAAATAGAATGCACTTTAAAGACAATAAAAGCAAGTCAAATAGATAAGATAAAAATAAAATAAATAAATAAATAAAACAAAGAATAATCTCTATTATATCTCTATTAAAGAACAAATAGATGCAAGATGTCAGATTTAGTTTCTATGAAATGGAAAGAAGTTTGCAAACATTATCAAAAAAAGATGCCAGCAAAAAAAAGAGCAAGGACCAAAAAGCCCCTCACACATCTGGAGGAGAAGGCGGGGAACAAATGTGCATCTCTGTTGTGGACTTTGTCTCTGTCCAGTCACACACCATCTAATTATCAGCACGTCTTATTCTCTGGTTTTCTCTCACTTTATCTCCTCTACTATACCGGAGGTGTTGATTGACTGTTTACTCTGCGTCTCTCCACCTCAACACACCAAAAACGCCCGGAGTCTGATCTCCATGGAAACTGAGACATTTCTTGTAGTTGGGATGAGACTGTGAATCTTGACACCTCAGGTTAGAAGAAGAGATGGAGAGGGTTGCGCGTGAGATGGAAAAATAGTCAAAGCTGTGAGGACTTCGGTTCAGTTTTAAATGGGTAATTATGGAACTTGGAAAAACATTGAGGAATAGCATTATAATGGAAAAAACTGTTGTTGGCCAAATATGCTCATATATAACTGCCTACTGCCTATTGGATTGAAGGAACCCTTCAGTGGAGAAAGACCAAATAACCCAACACAGATGCTAAGAAAGAACCGAATAAAATCTGATGAATTTATTATTAATACAAAAGCAGCTTCTGTGTAAGCGTCAGTGAACACGTGATCAGTTCATAGGATACATTATTAAAAATATTTATAGTTATTCCAATCAGCCACACTGGAAGCAGGTGAAAAGCCAGCCGTCATCTGATTAAATGGAAATGGATAGCGGTGCACATTTTCAGTCTCTCCTGGTTGTCCGAGTCTGTTTGGTTGGAGTTCAAACCATGACTCCTTGCTCACAGCTGGACGATAATCGCATGAAATAAAGGTTAATGCCCGATTATGGTCACATCAGAAAGGTACGGCTTGGTTTGGTGGTGGTGGTGGTGGCAGTGTTCTGATGGAGTATAAAAACCTTTTAATTCAGTTCAGGTTCCTATTTGTCTTTTTCATCTTGCTTCACTAACTACACTCCTGCCTTACCTTTCAGTTATACTCTGGGCAGTCATTACATAAGGGCTAGTGTTTGTTTATGGATCTTTTATCTTTCAGTATTACTGAACTCTCTATACATCTTTTTAGGAGTAACAGGATCAGGCAGAAAGGTGCTGACCACTCACCTTCACATTGACAGCAGCAGCACTCACTGATCTGGACCCTTGAGCGTGTAATGTAGAGCAGGAGCAGCCCTGTCTTTTCTCCCTCGAACACTAATACATCTTAGGTGCCATGCCAATCTAATTGGCACCAAAATCAGCTTCATTTCCATCAAACTACTCAGTTAGGCCACGTTGTGAGAACTGCACACTCAGCAGAAACAAGGAGATGCAAAAAAAAAAAAAAAAAAGAATCTGTACTGAATTAAGTCAAGTTTGTGTGCAAGTAAAATTTCTGCTTCGTGCAGGAAATGAAGGACGTTCAAACATCTGAAAACAAAGAGGTGGCATTTATCAGCAGGCCTGCCATAATATAAATAAAAAAGCAATGCAAAGAACTTATTATTTGCATATTTGAATAACAAGAGTCCCCTCCCGACTCCACAGATGTCAACTCAGCACTTTGCTGTACTCCTCTTTCTACCCTACAGGCTTCTCCATACACATTTTTTTCATCAGTCCATCCACCCACACAGTGGCAGCCTTGGGACAGAGATATATGTCTCTACACACAGACAACAGTGGAGATTATAAGTGAATGAATCCTTGTATCATTAGGACCTACAGCCAGAACAACAAAACAAGAATCAAATTTAGAATTCAGTTTAATTCATATTTATCCATATAAGTATATTGCATCCTGAGTAAATCGATAGCAGTTGTTTTTGTCCATATGCTCTGGTTCAATTTCATGCTCAGCTATCGCCTGTGGGCCGCAGTGTGTTAGTGAGTTCCTATGTGATCTGACCAAGCGTCTCTAGTGAATAAATTCCAGTAACCTGACCATAAGGTTGAGTGAAAACTACAAATCGGGCCGTTTGTTATATACAGTGGACCAAATCATCCCCTCAGTGGCCAATTACAGCTACCCTCTGCTTCCTCCTCAGCCAACTCTCAGATATGGCCATGAGAGCAATGTATCACAGGACATGTGTACACACGCACACACACACACACACTATTGTGAAGTTGTGGAGGTGTTTGGACCCTGGGTGCTTTTTGTTCAGTTTTGTTCTAGCGTTGGTCAGTGTTGCCCAGAGAATAATAATAATAAAAAAAACAACTTTCTAAATCTGTGTTTGGACTCAGCTAAGCAGCCTCTTTGGGACAATTGTTGTATGTCTGCCTGGTTCCAGATTGTCCGAACATTTGTCTGTATTTTTGTCTGTGTGTCTGCTTACGTCTTCGTGTGTCTGTCTGTCTGGTCCGGTCTCAGCTCCTGAATTTCAAAGTATTCTTGCATATTGTTGAGGATAGACGGGATAAAGGGAGAAGTGCAATATGTCTACAAAAATGTACAATACTGAGAAGTGTAAGAGAGTCAAATGGAAACATAGATGTAATGAAGTTGCTTTGAAACATGTTTTAAAGGACTTCATATATAATAATATAGCAGGATATCATTTATCTGTCACTATACTTCTTAACTCTGTACCACAATAAATTTGCAGCAACAATGTCAGCAGCAACAATGAAATCAACATCAGCACTTCTTAAAGGTGTTTGTTAAACACATGTAAGTGATATTTTGTGCGAAGTGTTTAATTTGTTCACACACATCATTTTGATCGCTATGTCTTCGTCCTTTACTCCCCTGTTTACTGACAAAACACAATGGCTGTATTTGCATGACATGATGTGAATACACACGTGGCCATACGGTGAGAGAATACTTTAACTAAGCATGATAATACTCTATACGGTGTCTGATCTAATTCTCTTTCAAACAGTGTTTTTACCCTGTGTATTTCACAGTGCGGACAAACATAAGATCAATACTCATGCTTTCCAATAGGTGGATAGATCAATCTACATAGCATGGACCGCACAAAGGAGTCCATCAGTCACTCTCTCTAATAAAAACAGTGTATTCTCCTCTAAGCAGTGCTGCTTTGCTCTGGTTCATTTTATTATAAATGGTTAAACTGAAGGAACACTTTGCATCATTATATGACCATATACAGTATACCAGGTAAGGTATGTAAGATTGGATGATTATGACGAGCCAGGCAACATGAGAGATACAGGAAAGGAAATCACATCATTTTTATTTTATAGTAGAACTCCATGACAACCAAGCTGCATTATCACCCTAGTTCACCTAAGTGAAAGGTGGGAGAACAAAAAAAAGTAACACATCAACAAAAAACGATTGGACACACTGCATAACCCTTCTATGTTCCACTTTCCTGCAGCAAACCGTGTGGAAAGATTGACATCACGAGGCAAAGTTGATGTGCTATTTCTCACGCCGGTGTTTTTAAAGGAACTGAGTCGGGATTCGAATGCAGTTTGAAGAATGATTAGACCGCTTTCCCGAGTAATCCAAAGGTAGAAGCTATTTTTCCTCTCAAACCCATTTCATGTGGGCAAGGTGAACAAAATAATTCTTCATGCTGGTGTGTTAGATCATACTGCTCAGTCCAGAAGAAGAAAAAAAGAAAATCACATCCCAAGACCAAATTTTAAATGGGGGTCCCGAGACACGACTGTGACACCTACGCAGTAAAAACGATCCTGACATCCATTTCAAGTCTGACACCTGAACGCAGCCTTGTGGATGTCCCTGCCATCTCTAAACTCGTTTTTAAAGTATAAAACGCCTCTAGATTTCCCCACTCCCTCCTGCTCCCTGCAGAGGTGTTATATGTCTACAAAATGACTGCCAAAGGCTGGGGGTCAATATAATACTTCTTCTATGATTTGTGGGAGTTGTCGCAGGCATTGCCCAGTGTAAAAGAGTACAGTGGGGTCTCTGTAGACATCATTATATTGATCTATACGCTATACGTGTGTCATCGCGGTGATCAACGATGGCAGAAAGACAAAGACTATTGGCCCAATCAAGGCTGAACAAAGACGTCGGCCATCTGCAGTACGATTCGGTTGTCTCCTCAAACTCATACCTATTCATAATTCTACTGTTCAACATTAGCCATCCATCTTCAGGGAGCCTGACAACCTGTGTGATTTATTCAGTCTCGGCAATGAAGTAGATATTGCGCAGACTGGACAGAACAAGCCTGAGGGATTGCTTCCAACAGGGTGGATTTACATCCATCCACCCGTCTGTATGTGTGTGTGTGTGTGTGTTGGCTCTACAGCTGTATCCGTCAGCAGAAACATGTAAGCGTGCTGACGCAGGGGATAAAACGACACACACGAATGCCGTGACACTGACAGGAAGATGTGGAGCGTGTCAATACGGGATCAATACAGCCACAAATAAACCAACAGGACCTCAGACTTGATCTTTAGGTGAAGTCGGAGTGGGGTGTAGCTAGAGCACAAGCTCTCTTACATATTTTGAGTACAAAAGTGTATCGCATTAGCATAATAGGATTGTAGAAGGTCATCGGTATTTTGTCACAGCTGTCACTGGGGGTCGTTTTGTGGCAGACATGTTGTACCCTTCCTAATAAACATGTTAAGGGTCTCAACTGTGGATGAGACAAGTCATTTATACAGCAAATAAAACATGTAGGTGTTAGAAAGGGCCAGACTCTGGTTCAAGTAATCAAACTGTTTACTCATAGCCTCAACCCCGCCAATCAATAACCTCTCTCTTTTCAAAGCAGACATGTTTCCTTGTCTGGATAATCCCAATATCGACGTGATGCAGCCGGTTAACTGGAGAAATGTCACCTACTGGCTTCTTTAAATACCAGTTCAAATAGCTTTTCAGCTGTGCCAGTAACTCTTTAATCTTCACTCGTACATTTACAGTTTGGTCTTTTCTGCCGAGAGGCAAATGCTGATTCACTGAAGGGGAAATATCATGGTAAGGATGACACTTTGACATGCACAGCAACTTACCCCTGTAGCTCCTTGACAGACATGGATATCTTGAGGTTATGTCCCAAAACATGGAGGGCAGTGAGGATGTCAGCCCACTGGACCATTTCTCCAAGAGGACCCCCCTTCAGCACTTTGGGGCTGAAAACATCTCCTGACTCCTCTGTCAGGAAACCCACATGGACCAGGATCTGAAGGAGGATGGAGACACAAAGAGTAAAGAGTTAAAATAAAATAAAATAAAAAGCACATTAAATATTCAGCCAGGCTACTATTCATCTCTCTAAGTCTCTGCTTGATATGATTTATAGAATAAATAAAATCTTAATCTTATAGTCTAGGCTATCTTTTGTGCTGGTCATGACAACGTTGTAGTCACTATGGTAATTATTAATCTGGGAATGTGGTGCATTTGCTACAGTGAAGTCCAATGGAATGAAAACCAAGCAGAACGATGATGTTAACCACTAAAAAGTAAAACTTAAATTTCATAAATAATCTCTCAAAAAACAAATAGTCTCTACAACTAAGGCATAAAATGCATGGTAAGTAAAAGCTGAACTAATCAATCTATAAACTAACTGTTGAGGAAAGAAAGTAAGTTTGGTTAACCTGAGGGTTCCCTTAAAACATGTACAACCCCAAAGGCTTCGCTAACATTAACAAAGCCTCTCCCAATACAATTTACTAATCCTTAATGATGCCTTGCTTCTAAGTAGGTCTTGCTTGAACTGTTTAAAAATTCCACATTTTGCAAAGCAGCAGCTCTGTACGCAGTAATGTGCACACAGTGCATGTAATGTATAATGCGTATATCATAAAGCGCATTTAATTTTAATCAGATTTGCATTATATTGTTTATATATATCCGCGCGCGCTGTGTAAAGTTAAGCTCCTTGAAAGTTAAGCTTCCACAGTGCAAACTCTTTTAATGAGTTTGAGGATTAGAATCATTAGAATTTCAGACTATCCCCAAAGAAAATTATGGAAACTGAAAAGCAATTCTTTGAAAATCCCCAACAAATTATCTCCTCGTGCTCCAGTGGAATAGCATGTAGAAACCCGTCATAATGGACTTTACTGTCCGACTCATTTCACATGCGCTGTAAAGGCTACACCTCATTCCTGGGGCACCCAGCGGAATATACCCCCGCCCCCTTGTTTTGAAACATCACGTAACACGTGTGAAAGCTTTATCACAGTTTACATGTTGTGCTGTTTTACAACCAAATGGCAGGGTTACGGCATGCGTGTCCACCTAGCTGCTGCATAATCAGTGCAGCCCACCGAGAAATGAGCAACACGTTGCCTTTCACAGCGGATTAGACGCAGCCGTGTCCGAACGTTGCTCTACTGAGTAATCCTGATTCGCTAATGCTGCATGAACACCTCCATGCAACACGCATAATGAGCTTAAATCCAGCTGTGCTGAGTTTGGCAGAAAGTTTTGATGGGGACTGTGTCACTATCACTATCATGCTATGCCTCTCTCTCTCTCTGCCTGTATGTAAGTGAATGTGTTGCCTGTACCTTCACAGCTTTGAACTGCATACGTAATGATTAGAAGCTTTTAAGAGCTTTTTAGAAGTGTGCTAAAATGCACTCTCTTCCCCTGTCCGTCATGCTACATTAGTAACAATGCACTAATGTACACATACTGCTCCTACACATTTCATGATGCTGGAAAAGATTAGGTCACAAGATTCTGTATTTTTCTGAAGGAGAAGCTCACTAGTGTGAGTATCTCATCTTTAATAATTTGATGCAGTTAAAATAGTGCTAGGATGTTCTTTTGCATTGTAGCTATATACATCTACCACTTAACACATTCCCCTGATGTCCAACATGTGTGTAAGGTCTTGGACAATGGTTTGTATGCAGCGGAGTCAAGCTCCAGTGACACTCCAGCTGGTGTGAAAAATCCCCTGATTTAATAAGACTGCTCTATTAACTTCTGCTTCATAAAAAAAAAGATAAGTGAAATTTAATTACAGCTTGGGTGGCAGATGGCAAGAGTGAGAATTCACGGCGCCATTGCTATTCACTCTCTTGGCTTGGTGGCGGCTGTGGTCCTGGTGAGGGTGTATCACACAAACACTGGCACCCACGCAGAAATGGAGGCAGGAGGAGACAAATTTCACATACTCGCAGCGGCACAGCAGCGCTGCTAAATAAATACGAGAAGTATCACGCAGTGGCAGCGGAGCCGAATGGCTGTGGATGGGAGTCTATAAAACTGGCATCCCGCTGACACAAGTATTAGGGATGAGAGGTAAGGGTGCTTTACAAAATCTGGCAACTTGCAGCGATGATCTCGACTGCTGAGGAGAGATTTCACTTTCTCTCTAATAGGCAGTAACTGGAGTTCAATGAAACCATATCAGGGCGACGCTGGAAAAGTAACCTTTACATCACGGAGTGGTAATCAATAGCTAAAATGGAGAAGAAGAGAGGAACTCGGGTGGGTGGTTCTCACCGTGTTTCAGGCAGATCAGCGCCAACACGCTCTCCGCATAGTTGCTTGCACACTAGCTTGAAAATTAAGCCGAACGGGTGGGAAAGCCACATGATGGGAAACCGACAATAGAGGGAGTAAGTCTGAAGTTAAAGCTGTGCTTCCTCATAAACTCCTGTATCACGGCCAGCTGCCTCCCCCAGGAATCTAATCACAACGAGAGAGTGGAACTCTTTATACAGTGGACTTGTGGTACTCCCAGATGGGTGTGTGTCTGTGTGTACGAGTGTTGACTGATTCTGGATTTTGTTTGTTTTTTGTTTGCTTGCGCGCATTTGTTTCACACTGACATACATCAATGAACTCTGTGTGTGTGTGTGGTGTGTGTGGATGTTTGTGTGCGTTTGTGGATGCCTGCTTGCCTCGTTCGCCGCAAGCTCGCGGGATTCTCAAAAGGATCTGAAAGCTACTCTCTACTGTTAACGTCCCCTGGGGACTGAACACAAAGCCCCGCCAAACCCGCTGAGACAGACATGGCGGTACAATAACACAGCATTCATGCTCCAATCTCTCACTCGCCCTTACAATGCCCCGTCTGTTGGCGTGTGTGTTCACGCACCACCCTTCAAATCAAGGTCTTGTCACGACATCGTCCAACTTCTGATTTGTTTCTCTGGTTGCATTGAACTGGGATCAGCGGTGGAGACGGGAATCTGTTCTCGTCCATATGACAGGGGAGGGTTTATGTAATATGAGTGTGTGTCTTAGTAAAATCCTTGAAAAGTCTTTGGCGCGTACATATGAGAGCACAGCGCCTCTCAAGTATGTTGTAGCACTCCATCGCTCTGCTCCGCTCCGCTCATCACCAACAGACTAACGACAAAGGAATGCTAATGCTCGTTTCAGCAATCTCTCGTGGATATGCATGAATACACGCAATGTTTGAGTGAGAGCATGGTGTGTGTGTGTGTGTGACCCTGTTCGCTCATGCACTGTGGCCCTCATGAAGGTTGCAGCTGTCCGATGGAAGGGCCACGGGTGGCAACACAAGCTGGCACTGCCAGCTACCCTTACTTTCACCTTCTCTCCGTCATCCTCCTTTTACAACACCCGCAGACTCCTTCCCCCTCTTTCTTTCTCCTCACGTCTCTCCTCCCTGTCGCTATATTCCTCCTGTCGCCCCCACCGAAGCCCCGCGTCCTCGCTTTGACTTTTTCTTACCGGACCCCGCCTCCCCCACTTCACCCCCCATATCCTATTAGTCTCCTCCGCTGTCTACACTTCATCAGTCAGAGGTCAATTAACTCTCAAGAGGGGCAGACACAGGAAAAAGGGGAAATTACTGTAAGAGTTTGGCATATGCTGACAAACACGCTAAATGTGCGTGCTCAACACACACCGAGGATGCACACCCATTCAACCCGCTGAGACCACTTGAACTGAGACCAGACAGGCAGTGAATTCGCTGCGGCAGGTTAACATGATAAGGTCAGTGTCTTTGATCTGTACTAGTGGCCTCTTTAAAAAACATCTCCGTTATAACATAGGCATAGCTGGATATGTCTCCTTTGATGTCTAGTAAAAAGAAGAGCAGCAAATTTGTTACACACAAAATGTTCCATCAGCAACGTTATAATGGCTTATGGGTTGACCCAGGCTTTTCATTGAAGTTGATAACGGCACTGAAAAAAAGAAAAGAAAAGAGAGTTCTCTTAATGGCTTTAAAACAGCTTTGAAAGGGGAAGTGCAGGTTGACTGTATTCTTTCTGAACTCCACAAGCACGGACGAAATGGGCAGATAAAAAGATCAAATAAAATAAATAAAAGTAATTAAAAAGCGTTCCTAGAATATCTAAGTCAGGCCCCTACCCTCATCACTCACCGCCTCACCCCGCGCTCTGCATACAAAATTTATTTCACTGTAGAAATTTTCTTCTGCTGTGAATCTCAAAAAACCTATCAGAATTACATTCAACTTTCCAGTCACTCATATGCACACACACACACACACACACACACACACACACACACACACACCACACACAACGCCTTCCCATTTCCTGTACTTGTGCCTGCCACAGCCGGTAAAAAGGAATCATCTCGCTTATTCTCTCATTTTCCTCTCGATCTTTTCATACCGTTCGCTCCTCACACTCACCTCTCTGCTCTGCTCATTTATTCTTCTTCTGAGTAAACATCCAGTCCGCTTACAATCAAAGAGAAAGCCAAACAAGGAAATAGAACTGAATCAACAGAGCCCCACTGAATTATAAAGACTGCACACTCCGGCAGAAAGCTAAAATTGCTATTGGAAACGAGGGGATTTTGTCAAAGACAAAGGTTAGGAGAGTGCAAGGCCATAGTCAAATTCACATCAGATAATGTTTCTTTTTTATTCTCTCGAGTCAGAGTTAATTAAAATCAAACAGTGTTCTCCTTCTCAATGTTAAGTGAGTGCTTATTTTAAAGTTTAAAACGAAACGGAATCTTCCTTTGAGGGAGGAACGGACAAAATCGTGGATTTAACTGGCAGAGACAGAGATTTAATTTCAAAATCAAATGTATGCCATTCTGCCTCTTCATATTTATTACTATGATATCCAATTAGCAGTCATGCACGCACGCAGACACACGCGCGGACACAGACAGGCGGAAAGCACACAAATGCACACATTTTTTACGGCCGTTTCTAATTATTATGATAAACAGCTTTTGACAGCCAAAGCGAACTCTTACCAATACTAAGACATCTGCTGTTGAGATAGCAGCAGCAGCAGCACGTTGTAAGGCACATAGGCTGTTCAAGCAGCCACGGAGGCATGATAGAGGATAACAAATCCCCTCAGTGCACTACAAGAAAGGAGAACATCAATCTCGGTGACAGAGGACTATTTCCACCCTTGTTAACTTATTTTAGAGAGAGATGGGGGCAAAGACATTTTGGGGGAAAGAAGCAGCCTCTGCGCTCAATCTGCCTTCTCACATTAACTCGCTCATTCATCACTATTTTCTTAACTAAAAGATTATGAGTGTACTTCGAGCAGGGCAAAAAGTGTAATGCACTGGAGGTGGGCAGGCTTGGCTCTGCGGGTGCAGAGAGAGGTTAACACGCTGCAAAAAGTTTTAATTACACATTGTTTTTGTTGACGTTTGGAAAAGTAAGCATTTAAACGACATCCTTCGTTTTATATCATCAATCCTTTTTAATGAAATAGCCACCATGGCCTTACAGTCTTTGTTGCTTGCTCATCTCCGTTGTGCCTCGCGACTCCCCTTTCGTCCTCCATCAATTCTTGCCTAATCCATATCATACCATACCGTCCCCGCTACCTTCCATCCCCTCGTCCTTCCTTTCTCATCTCCTACTTCTCCCCCTGTCACTGGCGGATGCTCGGGCGTTTCATCATAATCCCAATCTTTCATCTTCATCAGTCCTTACCTCCTTCTCTCATTTTCTCCCTCATTCATCCTCACATCTCTTTCTTCCTTTCTCTCACACTAAGCCCTCAGTGCGTACGGCTCCAAGCAGGAAGTAGCAAAGTCCATACTGCGCTGCCTTAGTGCCAACCGAACTGAGGTTTAACAGTTTAACACTGTGATACTGCGTGTAAATTCTTATTTTACAGTATACAGCTCTGAACAGCAGTTTTGAACAGGTACATAAAGACCAATTACAGAAGAGGAATGCAGACAGCAGCGATGAATGACAACCTATCATTACCTTCATCATTCAACTCTTTTAAGAAGCATCTGAAAAGGCTTTTGAAGCCCAACTACTTGAGTGGAAAACTGTTTCCACTGCCTAGCATCTTTGAAATAAAACACTTGGCTAACCTTGAATCCTCCATTTTACTGTAAGATCATTTATGGATCAGAGTCCTGGACATACTAATACTTAAGATGGTATTATCAGGTGCTGTAAGGTGCACTCTCTCTGTTAATGTTCTTTATGTTGTACAGAGTGTACAGTGTTGCTTCTTCTTCCATTACCCCCCCGCTCCTGTACCTTTTTTTAAATAGACTTCCACTGTTGTGCATTGGTGTGGATTGTAACACTCTTCACACCATTTAAGCTTTCAATTTTCTTTGTTATTGCCAACTTTTTTTTTCTTAGCTGCACATTGCATTGAGCCTTACAAAGTGTAATCACAGTACCGGACCACAGTTGAGACAATAAACACTTCAGTCCTCTGTCTCTTCACCTTCTTCTGGTCCCTCCATCGTTGCTCCAGCTTGGCATCCAGGCGGTTGGCGGCTGTTGCCCACTGCTGTGCGAGGCGGCGAATTCGGCTTTTCATGAAGCTGAGGGACTCCTTCCTGTCCCAACCTGGTCCAGCAGTACAGAGAGGTCTGTGCGGAAGGCAGCCTGGAAAATAAGTGTAGAGAGTGAAGAGAACGTGTGAGAAATTAAGTACAAGGAGTACAAACACTCAACTAACTTTAAATGTCTGCTATTCATCAGCAATAAGGGTATCAATGTCAAGTTTAGCTATGCAGGCTGTGTGGCTCTAGGGATGGCTGTGTTAGTGGGTCGGTCACTGTGGTTCATACTAAAATACTGGATGGATTCCCATAATTTTCCCCCGGTGTACTATTGTGATCCCTTAACTGTTCATCCTAGCGTCACTAGCAAATTGACATATTTGTTTCAGAAATGTGCTGAAAACTGCTGAATGGATTTTAAATGGGATTTGATGCAGAGATCCACTGCCTTTTTGCACTTTGCTGATTCTCTGACCTTTTTTATTTTGCAATGAGCATTAAATCCTCTTAGAGCCATTAGCATAGCTGTAGAATCTTTTAGTCTTGTTTGGTCTTTTCCACGTCAGTGCTGTTAAACCACACTGGACAGCAAAGCAACCCGAAAGCAACTAAGAAAAGATGTGAAGTGAGGAGCTGATGGAGACCAGCTGATGTAACATGTGCATGTAAATCTTTTTTTTGTGTGTGTGTGTGATTGGTAATTTTGAATCCTGTGCAAATGCAGGAAAACTCTTACTGGTGGATATTTAAAACTATAAACTATTTCCCAACATTTGCCTTGTCAACACTAATGTCTTAAGGAAATATTTATAATAATAATAAAAAAAATCTAATAAAAGTGTGTCCAAAGAGAACCGTGTTCACTGTGCTATTTGTTTTACTATTCCAAGGCTGCCTTTAGTGTCCCCTGTCAAAGAAATGTTTTAAAAGTATTTACAACAGCATGCATTTTCTAACTAATGCTCTCGACTTTTCTCCTCTGAGAACAACCTTGGCTCAGGCCTGCCTGTGTGCCGGATATAGGAAGACTGTAAACCACAGTTCAGTAATTTGGGTCACAAGGTAAGATGGAGTTATCAGTCTTCATTTACTCTGACATTCTGCTTTACCTCCTGGAAATTTTACTGCTGCCACAATAATAAAAAGCGTGAAAAGCAAGGTGAAGCCAGGCACACAGGAGCACACACGACTTTAATAACTACTTAGAAACATTCGTGATAGCTTTATACTCCCAGACAAACGCTGTAAAAAGAAAACTACATACATTATACACTACGCTATAGTCATGCTTTTATTTGGTTAACATTCAAATTCAAAGACCATTATGTGAGGAAGAAAGTAATAAATATTAAAATAAAGGCAATTTCAACAGCCTGTGATAAAAAGCAGTCAATATTCACAGGAAAATTAAGAGTGGAGGATTTTAGTGTTCCTTCCTGAGGAAGTGAAAACTGCTCAATTCATGAATGTATCCATGTCACAAATTATGTGGCTGTTATGAAGCAAGAGAGATAGCTGGATACAGTAAAATTGTACCTTTTGTGCCGTACTGTCCACACTATATTAGAGTGAATCGGTTTGTCCGTGTAAGAAAATAAAGAATTCAAGTTTTCGTTGCTCTGTGATCTCAAAGTCAGTGAGAAAACTAGCGGATAGCGCATAATGATGAGGCGGGTCAGGCATGTTTTAATTAGTGGAATAGTGGACTGGGGTCAGATGAAGGTTAACTGTTATGTAGTAATGGGGGCAAATAGCTCACACTCTTATTACTGAACAGCATCTTTTGTGTGAAAGACTGTTAGCACTCCTTTTCCTTCTTTTGATTGGTGCCACATGACTGCCAACTTGACGGCCACCATTAAATTCTTTCTTCATTTTGAATTTAACTGTCTTTGTTGTTATTAAAGGCTGTCTAACACTGAGCAAATTAAACAATATGGAGTGGAGTGAGAACAATATTCTTTTGATGGTATTCCTGTTCTCTAAAAACTCTAATTATAACACAATCATTTCTTGTTTGTAAATTATAGCGGCTCACTGCTCAATATTGCTTGTCTAACATGATGGTATCTTTTACCTCACTCTGACAACTCGACTCCAGTACAGGAGTGAAGATTCGAATTTTAATCTTTCTCAACATTAAATATTAAAGCAAGCAATTCAATAAGGTTGCTGACTAATGAATAGATGTTTATTGAGGTGCCAACAGCACAGAAAAGTTCAAGAATAAAGGGTTTATTAGTTTGTACGTACATGTGATGATAGTATCGTGATTTTCTTTTACTTAACACTACGCATTTGGTTGTAATAAAAACTCAAGACACATACACGTACAAATTTCTTACCCAGAATGCACTACAATAAAAATCCACAGTTAATACAGCTTCCACAAATCATTTACAGTGGCCAAAAGGGGACAGTAGTTACCATAACTCTTGAATAGATGACAATAGATGTGAAGAAGCAAAAGCCATTTCTAATAAAAAGCTGCATTTTTTTTGGCCTTCATGTCTACCCTTGCAGTATTTTATTCCTTTCCGAAGGAGCTGTTGCCCTGATTGCTTATTAATTTGTAACACTGCAGTACTTAAGAACCTATGTGAACTGAGCACGCTTGGTATAAGCTAGTAGCCTGGTTTTCTGAAGGCAATTTATAAGCAAACAAACAGGAAATAGAGCAGATTTACAACTGCAATGTGTTGCACACGAACTTAATAAACAGAAATATCTAGAAATGAATAGAAATATATGGTTCAATGTTTAACACATTGTCATGAAAGTAATGGCCACAAATGGAGAGACTAATATTCATAGAGCAGTACATAAAGGTCTTCAGCTCTGCTGGCAAGTCTCTGTATTAATTCTTCTAGAAGTTGCCACTGAAGTTGGAAGTTGGCTGATAATTTTGAGCATGAAGCCGATCAATAATATGGTGACAAGATGACTCCCGTTCATTCTCACAGCTTTAACAACGTGTCTTTGACAAAACCATTTTAGTGCCATCCCAACTGTAGACAGACATCTTGTCCGTAGCAGTGTATGGAGCTAATTACTGAACAACAGATTTCAAATGATATTTCCAGGCTTTAAATGTTGAAATACACATCTCTAGGCTGCAGATGATACTCCCACACAGTGCATCTGCTCTTTATCATCACAGTGAGTGCTTTACCTCTATTCTACCATCTGGGTCATACCTACTGTGTGGATGGTTGTTTTCAGCGATAATTAATTTCTCATTTAAAAATACTTGACCTATGTATGCTTTAATGATTAACTTAGAGCCAATAGAAATGAGATGTTGCAAAACCTTTTACTGTACGGCATTACATCTGTACAGTAGTTGAGGAGAAGTTAAGAGTATGCATATATGTACAGTAACAGTGAGTAATAATGTAATTACTGCTTTTATGGTGCATGTAAACAGTCATTTTGAGTTGAGGTACTGAACCAAGCTTAATCACTTGTTTGTTTACTGTGCTATGAGTGTTTGCGACGACTTCGCTCACCTGTCTCTTGGGGACCTTTGCCTGTTGTGCATGTTGGATGGGGGGGCTGCTGTGGTTTCTCCAAGCCAGCGGGGGGCAGAACCACTCGACCTCACTCAGGTAGACGAGGAATGAGCAGTCTGAACCGTCGACACCGTAGAAGGCGTAGCAAGGGTCCGATGTCCAACGTGCGCGCATCCACTGGATGTTGTACAGAGAACACATTCATTAGAGTGTTAATTAGATATTTTGAAGTGGATTTGAATGAGGTACTTTGCAGAAGCAGACAGTAGTCTTGACACTGAAAGTGGATCAGTGGAAGATCTTGTTTCAGACACGTGAAAAAAAGCACTCCAAAAAGCAAAAAAAAAATCTGTTGAAGTGTACGCTATAGAAACATATTCTCACCACTTTACGTTGCCATGAGACAGCCCTCTTCCCTGGAGCTACAATGTAGCAGCCACAGAACATACATATTCCTACACTTGAGGTCAATTGTGTGTAGCTGCAGAGCTGACAGATGTAAAGCGGCGAGAATATGCTCACTATAGTGTACACTGAAACAGATATTGATTTTTTTTTAACGGGGGCCTTCTTTCATGTGGCTTAAACACGTTTTTTGTCTACTGTAGGTAACACGCTCACTATGGATAAATAAGATATAGTAATACTTCAAACTACTCCATTTTAAAGTACAATCCAACAAAGGCTATTAACATTCACATGTTAACAAATTCATCACATTCATGTCATACTCAAAAAAAATAAAAAAAAATAAAACAGACACTCACATCTACTTTCCCTGGACACTCTGGAAAGCGAGGGTCTCTTGGTACTTCACACTGGCTTGACGTCCCATCTCTCACTGCTGAAAAGAAACGGTCAACAGCGTTTTCAAAACCTTCAATGAAGAAGCATGAATATATGTCTTGCAGACTGGACACCTTGTAGGAAAAGGTCAGTGACACACCAGGATACAAATGCATATAATATACTATATATAAATATATATGTATGTAAGTTGCAAGCCTTTGCTTCATTAGTCTGTAGGCTCCCTGGTTTAGCTCACTTAAATCAGATGGCTTGAATAGGAATATTTATCCTCCAGTGCAAATAACAATTCCATCAGCAATCAACCGGTGTAATAATATCTATCAGCTCATTTAGCAGCATATGGTGCATGTCAAAGCCTCTTTAAAATTATTTTCTTAAATCAAATCATTTTCACAAAATGACTGCAGGCGTGAACTTGTTTGACCCAAAGGCTCACCCCTCAGAACCTCCGATTTACAGCATCACGATGGTTTCTTGCCTCATCGGTGGACATTATATGGCAAATTCACTTTCTCCATCATCATTAACATCATCACTTCGAGCATATGCTGTGTGTGTGTGTGTGTGTGTGTGCGCGCGCGCCATTGTGCCCCATAAATCCCTGTGGTTTCCCCTTTTCCAACATCACATCATATCTGCTCTACTGCAGTGCACACTATCCACTGGGCTCTGACAAAGCAGCACAGCCTGTCTCCCGCTGCTGCCAACCATCCTAGGGTTACACTAGCAAGTGCGTCTGCTCACTTAGGCTACACTCACTGCATTAATTGCTCCACTGACTTAGTTAACTGCCTCTCTGCTGCTGATGTGAGGAAACGAAGGGGAGAGAGTGACAGAGAGAGAGAGAGAGAGAGAGAGAATAGGAATGATATCGTCCGAGAAGAGAAGAAAAGCAGCTTCAATTGATCATTGTTCTCAAACCCCTCTCCCTCCCCTCGTCTCTGCCTCTTTCTCTCTCTGGACCAGCAAATTTGCCTTCTCTCTAGGTTGCGTCTGTTTCCATTTGCCTAATGAAAAAGAGACATTTCTCCACATAAGTCTTCCCCGGGGCTTCTCTTCATCGACCGAAAACACACACTCCGAGACGCACACCGCTTACAAGTATGATTACAATAGCAGCCACTGTAGCAACAATTTGAAATGTGGTCACCTAACTAGATAAAAACTTGACTCCTGTCCCTGCAAGACAGACCATAAAAGCCTCATCGGTGCTTGAGGGGGAGAAAATTCTAATCACGTCCTCTTTCTCTCTCTCTCTCTTCTGTCATTCCCTCTTGCACATGCCTGACCACGAGATAAATAAACCGCCACTGAGCCGTATGATAATAAAGTCTGCAGGCAGTGTTTCAATTCATCTGTGATTAGAGAAAGGAGCAGAGTTTTCATTTTGGCGTGTGCCGTCGTCCCTGCAGATGCAGCGGGGAAAAACAAAAGGAGATGTAATGCTCATTTATTCTCTTGTAAAGAATTGGGCAATTACCCTCAAGAGAAAAAGAGAGAGAGGAGAATAAGGAGTGGGAGAAATTAACATAATGGCGTTTTTTTTGTGTGTGTGCACGTGTGTGCAGAACTGTCTCAACTTTAGTATTATTTAGGTTTTGATTAAAAATGTGCAAGAGCCAAGACAACAACAAAAAAACAACAGGGTTGGATGGAAGCAATAAAGCAATATGAGATATACAGAGATGACCGTATTCATCTTTTTAATCTCCTAAAAATAAAATTTAATCTTACTATAAATTGTTTCTGGTTTTGATTTAAGTCAAAGCTAGATGTTCTGTAGACCTCAGATCTCTCATTTTTTGAATGTATGTTGATAACCTATTTTTAACTTGACTGCTGCAATCGTACATAGCTTCACTGTTGTTTTATGTTGGTGTGTTTGGAGTGTTTTCTTGCGCAGAACTGAAACAATCACCTGTGTTATTTGACACAATGTCAGAAGTCATTTGTGTCAGAGGGAAAATCAGCGGTGTGTGTTTGTGTCTCACTCCGCCTGCATGTATGTCTGCAGAGCTGTTTCATATTCTTGTCTGTTCTGTAGTTCTAAGTAAAAGCAGCAACTGAAGTTTCACAAGCTGACATGCACGAGTCGAGCTGTGTACGTGTTTTTCCCTTGTGATAGGACGTTTCTAAGTTTACAATCGCCCTTCCCCCTACACCCTTTATCTACACCCGTTCTCTTGATTACCCAATACACTGACAATGTACTTGTATGTCCGGCATCACATGTAACACTATACATCAGTTCGACCCAGTGACTTGTGCATCTGTGTGTGCTTTGTGAGCGATCTGTACTCAAACAGACTGAGAACATATTGTCAGATTTGAATCATGCCCTTCACTCTGAATCTACCTGCAGGTAGTTTGATTGAATCAGTCAACCACTTACGGCCTGCAACGTTGTCCGCTGGCATCAGCCAAATGTAGAGGCTCATTAAGACTTTAATGTAAGTTGTGAATATGCGTACATGTTAAGATGAGTGGCTGGGATGAGAGTGTTTCTTTACAGTGAGACGACGCCCATACGCCCATAGAGTCATACACTCATGCCATCAGTAATTTCTTCTCTCAAACTTGATGCTTTCCATGTCTCACATGCCTGATGATGAGGATGATTACAATGGGTACAGTACCTCTTCCTTGCACCATACTGTTTTGCAGTATCTGCTCCACCCTAATGGCCATGTTGGAGACGTTCTGGGCTATAGCTTGAATCCTCTCCACGAGGCCGGCTGGTTGAAACCTACACACACACAAAACAAAACACAAACGTAGAATGATGAGATAGAGGCACATCGAAATGAGACGTACCTTTGCGCTGTTGTCACACAATGTAAACTCAATTTTAAACAAAGTGCCTTAGACAAAAAGCACGCCTGGCACCTAAAGCCTCCACAAGCAGCTATAAATATGTCCCATCACTCGTTCTTTCTCTCAAGATGGTATCACCACCTTCTCAGTCATGGGCTAGTCGTTCTCCTCTTCAATTATTCTCGTCTTTTGTGTCTCATTGTTGTTTCTATTTTTTTTTTTTCTGTCTTGCTCCATTTTCTCAATCCTCTCCCATGCCTGTCTTTCTCAGCTTTCCCTCCCTCCATCCCAACAGATGTAGAAGTGTTAGTGGGAGATGCAAATTGTTAGACACTTGGTTGGAGCGTGAAATAGAAAAAGACCAGTGCTGTTAATGCGACTTCCTCTGTAGGGTGAGAGACTTCCCATTCACATAATAAGATGTGTGGGGAATGTGTGCGTGTGTTTGTTGTGTGAATGTGCTTGCAATGGTTTGTGTGTTCGCTGTAGTTCTGCATATTTCCAAAGCATCTGACTGCATGACTGCACATCATGCAAAGCCAAGCCTGCGTAACCACACATGCTCATACCGCTGTGCCCATTATGTCCATTTAAATGACTTGATTTCAGTGTGTTTGTGCCTTCCTGTCTCTATGTATTGTCTAATCAGCAGATGGCATTAACTCTCATTAAAGCCAGAGGCTTAAATGTAGCATAATAACACATCATCGGGGATGGTGATCAGAATTATTGATTATGTGTGCATGCAAAGGATGAAATACAAGGCTGCTTAACTATCTAAATGCCAACAGCAGTGGCATAAAGATGAAGTGAAACACAAAAGAAGGCAGCCATAAAAGTCACAGGAAGCCTCAACACTCCATTAACAGCTTTGTGAGTGTCACTTGTAAGCATCACAAAGTGTGTTTGCGCCCTGTTTAATATGGTTACTACAGCAGAGAAGCTATTATTGTGTAGTGCGTGTATATTTCAGAGGCAACAGCCGTCTCCAAAACATTGTACACATTTGCAAAATTAAAAGTTATGAACTCGTTCCTGGCTAGAGTCTCCTATACGACACCACTCCTCCACAGCCTTCATTGGGTATCGGTGGCTGCACAATCTGATTCAAGTCACAGGTGCTCGCCTGCCATGAACATGAAGGGCTCAGGCCCATTCTACATCCAAGACAGGGTCAAACCATACACTCTAAGCCCATCAACTACAACTTGTTAATCCCTCTCTATGAAGAGGGCACACCTACCACTCAACAAAAGATCCAGATTGTTTTCTGTCCTGGCTTAACAATAGTGAAATGAGTTCCACATTGACATTAGGACAGCACAACCACTACACATCAGCACAGTATCTGTGATCAGTAATCATACAGTATCTCATTGTTTCTAAATGTAGCACTTCAAACATGTCAGCTTGTTTGATGAATATGATATACAGTACTTGCATCGTTCTTACCATTTTGGGTTGTATCAATATGTTTGAATGCACTAATTAAAATAAATGTAACGTACTTTCTGTTTCTGTTTTCACTGCTGTGCAACCAATTGCCCATGGTGAACGAAGTTCTTCTCAGGTATGTCTGCCATGGCCTAGCCTGGCCAGCTAATAGCGCCGTCTCCAGCTCTTTCTGGGAGACTCCAAGGCATTCCCAGGCCTAATGACATACATTATCCCTCCAGCATGTTCTGAGTCTTCTGCATGGTCTCCTCCCAATTGGATATGCCAATGATGCCACTAGAGAGAAGCGTCCAAGATGCATTCGAATCACATGCCCAAGCTCCCTTCACTGACCCCCCTTAGTGAAAGACGAGCAGTTCCACTCTAAGTTCCTTCTGAATGTGTGAGCTGCTCAATCAATCTCCAAGGGTGAACCCAGCCAGCCGGCAAAAGAAATTCATTTTGGTGGCTTGTATCCATGATCTCATTCTTTTGGCCATTACACAAACCTCATGATCATAGCTTCAGGATGGACTGCAGTTCAACCAGTAAATGAAGAGCTTTGCTTTAGGCTCAGCTCCTTATTCACCACAATAGTCCAATCTGCATTACTGCTGATACATCAGTCAGCCTGTAAAAATCCTGAAAGAGGGAAATCTACTCTTTTCCAAGAAAGTAGGATGGACTTGAGACGTGCAGGTGCCAAGGATCACCCCTGGCCCTGTTGCGTTGCCCTCAGCTGCAAACCATTCAATGTTTCAGTGACTTTCCATTTTGATACCTGGTAGGAACATATGAGAACTTTTGACCCTCAGTGTGGGATCATTCAGGTCCATTTGTTCAGAGTTGTTCTTGCGTTCTGCACCAATGTGTTGGAAAAACAATTGAGAATGTTTTATTTTTGTCATTTTGGTTATTTCGTGTGACAAATGGCATTCCTATCAACTGATAAAAGAAAATCTCCACAGTGTAAAAAAAAAAAAAACACTTCAACACTCCAAACACGCACGGCATGACAGCACACGAGCTATCTGACTGAACGCATATGACAGAACTAATTATAATTTCATTCCTCCATTCATTGCAAGTGAGGCAAATACAGCATACATGTTATTACTTTAAATTGTTTTATAATGAGACGCAGCATTACATTTGCCTATAAAATTATATTAAAACATTAGTATTATTACATGGAGCATTACACAAAAGTTCCCAGCTGCAGAGGATCACAGCTGCCATTGCCCTATAAAAGTTGCAATGTATTTGGCCTGAAGGACAAAACCTTTGTATGTTAAGCAAGGTTAAGCTTGTTAAGCTAGGTAATCCCTGTTACTGTAAAGCTCTCTTTGGGGGTCTTGACTATGATCGTACAAGTTGGCCCCTATAAGAATTGACCTTCTACTCTCACCTCTAATGTCTGCTACAACGCAATCTCATCCCAAGAGATGAACACACACAGAAGGTGAAAGGAAGAGAGTCAAAGAAGGAGAGACTGTGGTCGAAAAATGGATGAAAGTCTGAGAAGGCAGAGTATTCCACATTGAGATACAAAGAAGGCAAGAAAAGAAAACACAATGAGAAACGCACAGTCTGAAAGTAAAACCAGAATACAAGCAGGCAGAAAATTAAGTGGAGGAGATCAACCAACCACAGCAAACAGACCAAGAGTACCAGCGGGCCTTTTGTGTTAAGAAAGCGAAATGATAAAAATGAAGAGATCCTCTGCGCCTTCATGTGGAAGCCAACAAAACAGCTTGACTAAAACATTAAACGATGATTATGATCAAAGAACACAGGGAAATGCATACTTGATGGCCCACTGTTGTGTGCTACTTGCAATGAAACTTCCTCCCTTTTGATGAATGTAGACAGTTGGCTCTTTTACAAATGAGGGAAACAAAACAGAAACGAGGAAGAGCAAAGAGACAACAAAATGGGAGGAAAGAGTAGAGGGAGAAGAATTGAAGAGGGAAATCAACTGACGGATGCCAAGCAGAAGGAGAGCGCTCTGAAAAAAGAAACAGAGAGAAGCGGTTGGAGAAAATCAATGATAACTAGAGGGAGAGCTTCTAAGGATACAATATGTTCTCGTGCTCTCATCTTATTTCTCTCTCCCTCCCCCTAATAGGCTCATCCTCTTAAGGGAGGAAGACAGTTCTGGCAGCATCCCATCAACCAGCTGTCCAGGGCAAAGAGATAAATGTGACAAGGTGTCAACATGTGGGTTTGTGTGTTTGACTGATGTCTGTTTGTTTTACGTGCGTCCCAACTTATTATATCCCGTCACACTTAACGGTGCTTATTCCACTACTTCTTCACAAATGCCAACACATATGCGTGCACGCACACACGCACGCACGCACTCTGTTTGTGATTGACGCACAGAGAAACTGAAATCAGAAAAAAAAAAAAAATGATATGAAAGAAAAATTTCAGTTTGTTGGCTACACTTCCAGCAAAGCTGGAGTATGACATTGAATAGAGTGCTGTGGAAAAGAAGGCCTCCTGGGATAAAGGTTGTTACTGACGGAGCTTAGATGGGTGCTTAAGGGAGGAGAAATAGGTAAAGCCAAGCCAGAAAAGTGATCTTCAGAGAGCGTACGCCTAAGGGGAGATTTACCAATCTCCCCTCTCATCTGCTGCACAGTAAAACGCTGTGTGAGTGAATCAACTGTGCATCCTTTTCCCCTCCTTCATCTCCCTCTCTCATTTTCTCAGGCTTTTTTGCTGTCCCCGTCCGTCCCTTCCTCCCTCCCTTGTTATTTTCCCTCCGTTTCCTGCTCTAACGAGTGGCTGCCCCGTGGGCGAATCGCAGGATGGGGCCTCAGACATCAAGTCCCATTCGCCACTACATGGGAGTGTGTCAGCACCAATGAAGCTCACACAGAGATGAGACTCCCACCCTGTGTGTGTGTGTGTGTGTGTGTGTGTGCTTGTCTTTCTGTGAATGCGTTCCTGACTGGCCTGGATTTGGGATATGTTTTTATAAAGCTCTCTCTTCCCATTTGCTTTTCTCACCGCGGGCTAAAATCACACTTTACCACGTCATTCAAACTCACTCACACACTCTCCTACCCTGTGCGTCAGTGTGAGTGTGAGGAGGAAAGAAAAAGGGTGCTGAGAAAATATATTAAAAAAAGGGGGCAAGGAGGTAAAGGTAGCGAGAGTAAAGGTTATAAAGGGACAGACGGATGGAGGCAGGAGGAGAGCAGAAATGAGTGGTGGAATGAAAATCATTGGACTA
The DNA here is from genome assembly GCA_014281875.1 of Nibea albiflora. Classification (NCBI taxonomy): domain Eukaryota; kingdom Metazoa; phylum Chordata; class Actinopteri; family Sciaenidae; genus Nibea; species Nibea albiflora. The sequence continues at coordinate 16,845,576 of CM024789.1, read as the reverse complement.
AAGAGAGACTTAGGTAATCTGTGTGTGTGTGTGCGTGTGTGTGTGCCGTTAATGCTACAGGCTGTCCTCAGCCAAAGGTCCGTGCCCTGGTCTCATCTCCCAGACTGGTTTTAACAAGCGCAGCCTCAAATGAACTAATACATAGACAGAAAAATTCAATACGCATTTACACACAAACACAGACGCACACTCGTTAAACCCATTTGTTTTCTCCATCTTCAGTCGGTAGTCATCAAAGAAACCTCATCAAGACAAGAAGCGTGTGTGTGTGTGTCTTTCTGTGTGCTCACCACAGTCAATATCCTTTTCATTTTGCTTCCTGAATCAAAGCTTTCACTCCAGCTATTATAGCGGCTTAGCTCCAAGGATGCATTCAGTCCAAACCAAACAACAACTGTACTCAGAAAAAAAAAAAAGGATTTCTTTTCTCATTCTTTGCTGTGTGTTCGGATTTTTACTTTGCATTATTCACAGAGCGCTGCTGTCGAAGAGCACAACTTTCAAGGAGAACTCACTTACGAATTAAATAGAGAAAGGTGAACCTCTCGGTGCAGAAGTTTACGTGCTGATCTCGGAGCTTGGAAGAAGTTTTCTTTTGGCTCACTGAATGATGTTTGGCCTCTATAGGGAGTTGTTGGTGTTTAGTGTTTATAACCCATCAGAACATTTTATGCCTTGAAATGCAAGTCCGGTTTACAAGTCATTTTCAATTCCAATTTTTGAGGCCAAGACTGAAAAGTAGCAGCAGAATCATTTTTCATCCCAGTGAGTCAGAATGTCAAATTCTGTTAAACAATACAATGTTTTAAAGTGTAAAATGTCTCTTTCACACTGCATTATCATTATCACTATGAATGTTCTTTTCATTCGGGATGATGTATACATGGGGTGGTCAAACAAACAATTTGTAGTAACTTACTCAGCATTGCAACCTCTGCTACAAATGTGGCTAGGTTCAATGTGATTGTAATGGGGCACCTAGCCAAGCTAAAGCCACTGCTGCTGGGGATTATGCCTGGGTCTCTGCAGTAATGGCTGAGTGCTTTTTTTCCCTCCCTGTGCCATTCAGGCACCATGACTAAACCTTCACATAACTACTATTTTGATAATGTGGACTATATTTTACAGCCCCAAGACCGACTCTGCTAATAAAAGATGCAGAGCTACTCGGTGAATGTGGAAATTAAACTCTAATAGGCTAATACAAACACTGGGGACTGGCATCTTGAATAACCCAGAGGCATCCCACACACTGTGGACTGGACGCTGGTGTTTTTGGATGATAATGTAAGAACGATCGTCACCAATCATGGTTTGAAGAGACACCGTAATACGTCTATCTTTTTTTTTTTTATCGGAGCCATAGGCTTAAGTCTAGTGTCTAAGGGCAGACTGTTCATTAACTATATTTAAAACAGAATAGTCACACAACATCGATTTCAGCTCTTGTGTTTGACCCTAATTACACACTGACTATAACCGTATCCACCCGAACTACCTCCTTCGAGGCAATAACTAGAAATTGATTTCTGTTACAGTAACGCATGCATGTACCGTCCTACTTAGAGTCTATGACAGTAGACAGTCACACCCTCAGCAGGGCACTCCCCAGCCCTGGCCTATAAGTAGAATGGCTTCCCCCACATTAAACAGCCCATTACTAGACATTGATTGCAGTTAACACAAACGCCAGACCCTATTAATCGCTCCATCCTTCCGCTCTGCTGCCTCTGTGCAGATCTGAACCTGAGCGCTTATCCGGGATCATTTAACAAGGTTGGAGGAAGTGAGGGGATTTCTGTCAGTGTGTATCACATCACTCCTGCTGCACTGAGTTTAGTCAGGCCGTTTGAAAATGAAAGGAGTCAGACTGAAGAGAATGTTAGAGAGAAAAGACAAATTGGATGTTTTGGTACTATCGGGGCAAAGAGAAGAGCACTTTGATAAAAGCGGTAGCAGCAAGGTCATACAAGACCTGTCTGTTTGCGGCAACGATTTTCAGGTAATAGGTGGCAATTTCCACAAGCGATCGTAAGAGGGAAAGAAAATATAAGTGAAGATGAGAGTGAAATACAATAAGGCGAGGAGTAGAGAGGAGAGAAGACAGATGTTATCCCGACAGTGGAGATAGTAATGTATGGTATAATGACGATGAGGAATACGTCTTCAGTATGATGGTGTTATTATAGTATTTCATGTTGTAGCTGTCATAAAGGAGTAAGTACGTAAGTGATGTAAGCAATCTTACAAAGCTCTATCAGCTGCACTCGGTTAATACACACCTGAGCTACCCAAATCCTGCTACTGCATTATAAAAGAGCTGATTAGCATGCATTATCTGCATGCTACCAACACACCATTTGTATTATTTACCTCCATTCATGATGTTCCTGCTACTAAACCAATATTACACATATTGTGTCAAATTATTATTTAAACTGTAGTACAGAATACTACTACTACTTACTACTTATAACTGTAAGCTGATACGCTGATAAATGCATGTAAAGTGCAGTGTAAGTAAAAGATGATTTCTGCTTTGGCTTTTGTGTCATGGTAGTGACAGTTCATTCATAGTCTTTCTTTTCACCTGATGATCATCTTGTACAGTACGTACTGTAGCGGCAGCAGCATCCACTGATGGCTGCTCATCCTTCAGACTCACTGGCAGCATGTCGGTTGGCCCTTTCGTGGTGACATCCTGTTTGTTCCACATTTGACCCAGTTGTCAGCAGCACTCCCACTTTGTTGTGCGATTCAATCGCCTGTCGTTTGCTTCATATTGAGGCGGTGGTATGTAGTGCTGAAAGCTCAGGTTAAAGCTGTTAGGTGTGAGGCTTGAGTGCAATCTAGAGTAGTCCTTGTGAACAGTCTTAGTGAGGTGTGGTGGTGAAGCCACCGCAGATAATGGATGAATGATTTTGTCATTGTTTTAACACAAGGGGTGTTACAGCTGTATGTGTTCCTTATGCCAGTTGTCCCTTTTCCTCTTCTGCACCTCTCTAGCTCTGCTCAGGCTGTGCTACATCTGCTAAAGAAGGTGGACCTGGCCTGGGAATGAAGCACTTAAAAGCTCTTGTGACAGCATCAGAAGTGAGAGACTTTGGGCGTGGTGCTGGTCTTGATTTAATGTTTTGGCTGTTTGCATGTCTTTATGTTAATAAATCACACGGATTTGGCTGTTTTAAAGGTGGAATGCTGTTCATCCCAGAAAGCTGCCTTAGGGTGCACCATAACAAACCCTAGTGGAAAATATTGCCCAGTGACTTAAAGCTACATTATGTAGCTTCTCTACCATCAAATCATATCTTGTGTTGTTGTGCCTGCTTTATGTTTGGCTGTCTTAGCCAACAAACAAACAATTTGTGAAAAGGACCTTGAATTTAAAGTAACTAACTCAGCATTGCGACCTCTGCTACAAATGTGGGTAGGTTCATTGTGACTGTAAAAGCTCCTACGTAGCATACCTGTTGATAGCGGAGCTGAGCTCATCCAGGCGCCGCGCATCGGTGGTGGAGGTGTTGTCCAGTTTGGACAGGCTGTCCATCCTCTTCAGAATCACCTCCAGCATGTCACTGATCTTCCTCAGCACACCACGCGACTCCACGCCTCCCAGCACTGAGCGGAGTGACAGACAGAGACGGAGAGACGGGAGATGAATCAAAAGCTGGACAGTGGGGGCACGTAACAAACTTGTAGAACAGCATGCACATTAATTACAAAGCCTGCAGCTCTTCTGGCTCAACATGCTGTAGTTGATTTTGGCTTTGTTCTTGTTTTGGACAACTGTCTCTATGCACTTCACTGCAATGCAGATCAAAAGAAAATTCCCTTCTGCTGTGTGCCAAACAAGTGTCCTTGATGAGGGACTTACGGGAAAACATTCATAGTCTACCTTCCCTCTGCCTATAAATGTTTTATGAGAAAATAAATGGATAGTTCGTCTGAAATTAAATGTCTATTAAAAAACTTCCACTGCTCTCTATTGGGATTGTATTTTTTGATGTAATAATAGTTTTAGCTTATAGCCCTAAATGTCAAAATAGGGAGGCAATAGCTTCATCTTGACCCATTTACCCAGTCAAACATTGATATTTGCTCCAAAAAGAAGAAAAGGAAGAGGTCAATGGAAATGTTAGCGTGTGATCGAAAACACCCCGTGAAAACTTTGGATCATAAAAGCAGCCAAAGGGCAAATAATTTAACTACATGGTATATTTACTCATGATAGAAGCACATAAACCAATATAAAATGACCAAATCTGAGCAAAGGCAGGCAAAATACACCACTTCAACAGCGTCGTGGCTGCTTTCCTGTCACTCTTCAGCTGTCTCTGTCAAAGAAAAGCTTGAAAAGGGCCAAAATAATATCTAAACAGCTCATCGTTCTTTTAATAATCTCAATCTATTTTTGAAATTTATCATTTTATAGATTTTTTAAATCATTATTAAAAGTGAAAACAAAGGTCTTATCAATATATATCAATATCTCTTTATTCTCTCTGCTGTGCTATAGGAATGTGTCCCAAGAGAAAACAAGTCAGCATGTTATTAGCGGTGATGAAGAGTAAGGACCATGCCAGCATCTAAGTGGACCAAAGTGACATTTGTAGATATACGTTTACATGCATGTTTAACGTGCGGCAGCAACTCATATCTAACCTGCAAACTGATATTAGCAGTGCACATTTCCCCCCTGAATGTTGGGCCGCATGTTCATGTTTGTAAGTTAAATGAAAACAAGCCTTTAGAAGGGAAGTTAATGTATGAGGCTAGGCCGCTGTTAACTCAGTGTGACATCTTCTCTCATGTTAGCACCACTGCTTTATGCAAGATTTGATTGCTATCAAATTAAGTTCTCCATTAACTTAGACAGTATTCTGAAGAAATGTATTATCTTGGGATAAACCACTTGAGATGTATCATCTCGTTTTCAAGAGGGCCCCAAAGGGGTGAAATAAATTGGCCATCACATTCTGTCGAATTAATGCAAAATTAGTGGATTTTTTTTTTCTCAAAGGAGAACACAGGACAAGTGATTTACAGATCAGAAATGGGCTGTAGCAGACAGAAAAATACAAATTAATTTCAGTTAGACTTCAATCAGTTGTTATTAAATCATTTTTTAAAATTAGATTATGAAACTTCTACGATTCATGTACTCCCGTGTTTGCTTTGAGTTGGCGTAAGGCTGTCGTGTCATTTCCTCCAGCTGCATTGAAGACAGTCCTTTATTTTTAAAATAATTATTTCCCTAAAGAGAAAGACAAACCATGCCACAATAGAACTTAACCCTCATTAGAGCAGCTCTTCTTCGCTTGAGCCTGTGCGTTAGCCTATTCCTCATCCTAAAGTCTAAAGGCCAACAATTTGATTATCTCGGTCTTTAACCTGGATATCTTCGGCCTCTTCAGATCTCTCATTTCCTCTGCCAACAGCAGCGCACGTCACACGGTGCTGTATTCTGATCTCCTGTCATAAACAGGCTAGACACTCTGGAGGCTGATGTCTGAATATGGGCTTACTTTTACATCCTTTGATACCCTTTGATATGAGAACGAGACTTCCACCAAGACAACGTATTATGAAAAGCCAGGAACTAATTACTCTCTTTTTCTTGCCTCTTTCTCAGTCTGTGGCAGTGTGATGGCCAATTTATCTCTTCCGCCTAGTATAGCAGAGAGGGCTGTCTGTGGGAGAAAGGCTAGGTTGTGCATGTAGAGATGAATAGATCGCTGGCCATCAGAATTGAAAAGTGACACGTAAGCACACAGATGTAGCTCCAGAGACACTGAGGGAGAGAGGTATAATATACTCTGACTGGATAAAAGGTGTACAAGACCTCATTAGGATAATTACACCAGCACTAGCAGGGTCAGAGTGTCTGTGAATCTAACTTATAATGGCCCAGAACGAGGAAGTGAAAGGCAGAAACAAAGATGGAGAGCTTTCCCATTTAGTAGAACTAATCTCTCCTATATTTTCTCTCCTCTAATCTCTCTTGTATTCACTTATTTGTTTAAATCCTCAGAGAAAACGATATGATATAACAACTGGAGATGAGAATGAGGAGAGAAGTGGTGAACAGCTACTTCCTTTGATCAAGAGTTTATCCTTTTTCAGCACACATACTGTAAAAAAAAAAAGACACAAGGCTGATGGAGTGAGAAGTACTACTCGGGATTTTTTCAGCAGTGTCATCTTATTGTTACTATCCCTTTTGAGTGTTGAGTTTGTTGTCATGAGTATCATGAGTGTCATGACACCAAGAAAAAAACCAAGTGTCCTGGATGGTCAGCGGTCAGAAAGACCTTCACAAACATGAGCAGGCCTCTCATATGCAGTGGCAGTAGTTTAATTCACTTTTTCAGTAGCGCTCTTTAACTGATCGAGTAGCACAGTAGCGTCAACAAAAGCTAATGCTACATTTTCCCGAGCGCTTCGGAAGCTCAGGCGCAGCTGAAAGAGTTCTCTCAAAAAGGGGCTATCAGATGTTGGCAGGTGGTAAACAAGCCAAATGGGGTGTCGAAACTAAAACTAGACGATTTTATTTTACAGTCAGAGGGAAGGGAAAGGTTTACACTATCCTTTGGTAATGGAAATCTGATTTCAGTGTGTACACTGTAGATTCAATACCAGATGCACGTATAACCCAAAGTAGAGAGGGCCTGAGGTAACGTGTCTATAATAAAACCTTCAGTAACCACATATGATGCAGTAAACAGCCTAATAAGATACAGCTTGGGACATAAGGGACACAGAGGTCAGAGTGTATCCGTCTAGCCTCCCATCAGAGGACTTGGCAGGGCCCATATTGACACTGCAAAACACCTGGATTTAGCTATCCGACCACTCTGTCAAACCCCACGTCTGCTGTTTGACAGGCAATTACAGCCAATGGGCTCCAGTGCCTAACAGCTCTGGTGCAAGGTCATTGTCTGCCTCGATCTCTACCAACAGCTGAAGGAATCCTAAGTTCAGTGAGTTATCTCCTCAATGACAGATGTATTCGTCTCTGACTGACAGTGTCATGTCCTTTGCCCTGTGATGGATAGCTGTGTAAGAATGTGCCGGTGGGTCGCTCCGCTGACAACTTTGCGATTGGCTGATAATGGATAACATCCATGTTACGGGTCAAGCAAATTGAAGGAATGACCATGCTGAGCAAATGACAATTCATTATTAAGGTTACACAAATACAGCTCGTTTAATATAATTATTATTATACACTTAAATTACCTTTGTATTTTGCTGTTAATAAATAACTATATGAAACACATAAAACAAAAGAAATATTACAATTCTAAAAGTATGAGATCCAAAAAGGATATACACGGATAGATCGCTGATATGTTCCTATGGTCTAATGTATCAAATGTCATTTCGAGTCAGGGGGCTAATTGTTCTATGCAAGTCTTTGTGTCTTGACAAATCTGTGTGTCAAATTTTCGTCACAGTATCTGCACTCCCATGGATGGCAAATGACCAGCTGTTATAAATGAGGTCTGCCTCTGAAAAGCTGATCCTTGTTGCGGTTTCATTGTGAGCCTTGATGAAAGACACACCGGAAATCTTTTTAACGTGTCACGCCGAGGTGACAAAATTACAGATGCCAATATTCCAATAGTTTGCTTAAATTATACCATCAGGCCTATATAGAAAACGACTGCCCTTGTCTTTCTTTCACGAAATGAAACCTCAATCAGAGCTCGCTGGTGTAATATATTTGGGAGTGAAGGACACTGTGACCACAGATACTGTGCATAATGGACAGAAGTGGAAAGAAGATAAACAGCAGCAGCATTACTGCAGAGATAGACATGGTTTGATTCACTCAACCTCAAATTGCAGTGTGTGTCCGTGTGTGTGTGTGTTACTGGTATAACAGACAAAATAGGCAAACTGGAAGAAACTTTAAAAAAGAGCATGGACAAGAATCAAGATTAGTAACCAATTTCCTTTTCTGTACCGAGCCTCTCTGTGGTGTCTGTAAGCTCATGCTGATCACACTGATCACAGATTATATGGAAATTAATGCCAGAGCTCTCATAAGAATCAGACTGCTGTAGGAGTTAGCCCATTGTTTGCGCATCATATTGACGAGTTCTGACTTCTCGGGACAATAATAGCTCTGCCAACAGGAAAATCTTAGACTCAGCTTGAACGGGGTGAAAAAAGTCATTTCATTGCTAACCACAACTAAACTAAACACAAAAGAGCCAAATGTAAAAGGATTCAAATAAAAAAAGGCCAGCTTGGAATTTAAAAAAGTTTCTGACCTGCAGCAATAATTGATGCATAAATGCTGTGAACTAAGAGAGTCTTAGAATTTATCTCTAATATTCATAACTGCACTTAAAGGTGAGACCATAATTGACAACTCTGATCCTGCAACAGACCAAAGAAGTGAAAATCAAAGTCTATTCGCTGAAAAGGCACGATGTCAGAGCCGTCCAGATAAGAGTTACTTGATGAAAAACAGGTTTTAAAATCTGCTTCCTATTACTGTTAATGCCCGTGGCCCTGACATATGTTAGAGAAACCTTCACCGAGTATAAGGATGGTGTTATACCTGCTTTCGCCTTCTGTTCCATCCAGTAAAATCCAATTGAGCCTCTATGAATATACATATTAAAGCATATTTGGAAATTTACGGGTGCAAATGCAACCATAGACATGCATGAGAGAGAAAGGTGGCTATTTCCCATGTACTTTGACACTCAGGCTTTATTGAAAGCAAATTTAAAGTCTGAGATGGACCAGATTTTAATAGTAAAGGTGCTACCTTTAAAAATACCAGGAGTAAAATACCAAATTATTATAAGGTATTTGGGTGAGTTGGGCCAATAATAATTGATTGTATGCATCAGTTATTTGTTGAAATTACTCATTTTGATCAATGACCATGCTGTAATGACATAAAACAGAATGAAAGGTTAAAAATGGCATCTTATTTCTTGAAAATTGAAAAAGTTTAGCAAAGGCCCCAAATATATCTTCTTTAATACGTATTGTTGAAAGTTATTCACGACACATGAGGCCAGTGATGAGGGAGTGATCTGCATGAAGAAGTAAAACAAAAGTTAATTTTCAAGTCATGACAGTTGCTGTACTGTCTGAGTGACTACCAGTGTAAGATAAACACGGACTTAAGATTCAATGGGATTCAAGGCAGTGAACTAACAGGGCCAAGCTGCTGACATACTATTTCATGCCGTGTTTGGCTTCCCCCACTGGCATAGGGTGGAATAAATCAGCACATACACACGTACACAGTGCCCCCGCTTTAGCCACCATATTGGACTGAATATTTAGTGTCACGGCACATCATATTTCTCCTGAGGACTGAAATGCGTGAAGCGTGAACAGAATCCTTGTTAGTGTCTCTAAACAGACTACTGAAAACTGAGAGGGAGTCTTTTTGTGTATGTACTGTATGTGAGTGTGTGTGTGTGTGTGTGTGTGTGTGTGTGTGTGTGTGTGTGTGTGTGTGTGTGTGTAAGTACTGTAGCCTACAGAAAAAGTTGGCAGTTTTCCCTCATCCAATTTCACAATCTCAGCAGCACAGTTTTGACAGTGGGAACAATTAACATTAGTGACTGGAAATTAAATCGCTTGCCAGATGCAGCTTCACCAAAAATCCATGCAGAATACTAAATCTAGTCATTGTATGCGTCTGTGTGCATGAAATAGTCCATGAAATAGCCACAGCATGTCCATCTGCTTGACATCACAGTAATGGCAAGTACACACACACACAAGGTCACACAATTAGGGTTATAAAGGGGTGGGGAATTTGGGAAATATTCAAAATCAGAAACTTTCAATGGGAATTATAAAAACGTAGGGGGCGTGGCCTCAAGAGCTCTACAGTAAGCAGCTCTGCATACTCCTGCTTATTCCCACAAATTCCCCTGGAAAGTTTCCAAATTGGATTTTGAATTTAGCAACCCTACACCCAACATAAAACAGGTAGGACTTCTAGTAGGACTCTCCATCAAATCCTTTTGATGTCACCAAGTTTAAAAAGATTTCATCCAGCCTGGAAACAGTATTTTTCTGTGTCAACTGCTTCATCTAAAAAGTAAAAATAAAAAAACTTTTCATGCCTCAGCACAGCAGGGTGCCACACTCAAAACAGCATTAGCAGCAGTGTGTTTCTATCAGTGCATACCTACAGTATGACTAAGGCATGTAGAGTGTGAGCAAAAACATAAAAAATAAAAAGAAGTTAAAGCAGTGGGGTTCCTTCCATTAAAAGAGTGTGATTGTGCCTCGAGGTGTTCTGGCAGCCTGTCTGCCTGAGTGTGTTCGTGTGTGTTTGTTTATCTTTGTAAAAAGAACAGAGGTCATAGAGGGGGCACTCTACAGCGGGGTGAACTGGTCGGGTTTTCGCTCTGCGCTTTTGCACGCCTAATTGAATTAAACAGAATTACACGGCACGAATTATGAAGGCAAAATATCCACCCTAACCCCGACAGCATGGGTGTGCCCTAACTCCTTGTATTACAGAGGTGTTTAGATTTGGATTAGCGAAGCTCAGCTGAACAATTAATATCGACAGTTTTGAATTACAAACGGCACGATCCTGTAAAAATAGCATTTCTAACATGATGAAATCCAATCTGCACAAACTCAGCTGAAGGAAGTGAGGAATGAGTGTTCACCTGCGGAGGAGTGATGGCACTTTGAAAACGTTTCCCTGTCTCCACATATCAAGCGCGATTGAGCTCTGTCTTTGAAAATGAAACTGTCTTGAAGCAAAGTCTCGATCATTTGATATGTGGTGGGTTTGTGAGACAGCTCTGAACTATAATCCTTCCTATGGTGAGCCCGCCAATCATTTGCACGCGTCTGTGTGTGTGTGTGTGTATCTATATTGAAGCTCGATTGCAGCTGCACACAGCACACGATGAGTGATGTACGCATATATGAGTACAAGCAAACATTGTGTGCCCGCACATCTGTGTGCATGAGGTATTATGTCTGCCAGAACAGGATGGTGTTTTGATTGGCTGTGTGGGGGGGGGGGAGTTGCATATTCATGAGAAGAAAACCATTTGTGGTTTGATGAATGCTGACAGAAGGGCCTGCTGGATAAGAGTTGACACAGCTAAATTAACTGGAGACCGATGTCATTTTGTCAGAGGAGCACACACACACACACACAGATGCAGGGACACACACATACACAGAATGGCAGAGAAGATTGAAAGCTACTTAAACAGGAAATCCACCCCAAAAAGAAAATTGTGTTAGAATTTTCATATTTTAAAGTCAAAATCCCCAAAAAACAACAACAACAACAAAAAACTCTCTCTCTCGCTCTCAGGGCTGAAAATCAGAGATTCGGTACTTAAATTCAGATTCACATGATACACTGTAGAGATGTTTCATCAGTGCTTAATAACTCTGCAGGCCCATAAAAGTTTTCCATCCCAGCAAGTATAATTTGAATGAACGACTTCCAGCTGCGACTCTGAAAAGGCAGCTACAAACCTTAGTAAAATCACCACGGGTGCTGTCATGGCATCCTGCGTGTCGTTTCCTATTATTCATCGCCAGCTCCATTTTTTTTTCTTTTCTCTTTTTTGGTTGTCAGATGACATCATCACCGCGCTCTGTCTCAGCTCCTCGTGTTGAGTACAGGCTTTACCTCTCCAGCCTCTTCCTCCTCGCTTCTCCCCGACTTCATCTTCACTTTCTACCTCTACTCTAAAACCCACTTCCTTCCTCTCCCGCACTCCCGTGCTTTTCTCTTGTTGTCCTCTTCGTGCCCTGTTCTTTACTCCTTCACCTAATTCTTCACCCACCCCCTTCCACTTCACCCTCTCTCTCTCTCTCTCTCTCTCATCTGCAGTAAAGGAAACAAGACAATCACTAGTAAAACTGCTCTCTCATCCCTCAGTGGGCAGACACACAGACAGACTGACTAGTGCATAATGTCCCGCTCCCACTCCAATCTCCAGTACATCTCCTCTCCTTCATTTCCACACCCACATTCAATTACTACAAATTACAAGCAGTTTAATTATTATGGCGCAGGAACTCTACTGTTCATTAGCTAAAGAACGGCAGGACGGAGTGCAGACAAAAAAAAAAAAAGAGTGGGATGGGGGTTTTTTTTTAAGCTGCACAATGGGAATGAAGTATACGGTGGGAGTACGGATATGGCAAATGAAAATGCAGCAAACAAAGCATGAAGGAAGTGAAATATCATACTGGCAATGAAGTAAACACAATGAATGACGATGGTCTAAAAGACAATGTAATAAGATGCAAGACCGCATATGATGGCATGATCAATAAGCCGTTTCGTACACCACAGAGTAGAACAGAATACAGTAAAATAGAGCCAGCTGCTCGCAGTGCTCAATCTTAATTCTCCCGCTTGATCCGGCTTTTAAAATATTTATTGTTCATTTGGTTTTGACATTTTCGCACTATTCATCCAGCAATGTCAAGGCAAATTGGATTTCATGAAAGCAGATGGGATAGATGAGAGGATATTAAAAGGCACAAAGAAAAAGAGACCGCTACAGTGCCTATTAATGCTGACAGTTTCTGTCACTTCCCTTTTGGTGCGCTTCTCTGTTTCAAAGTGATCGAGAACGGGGTGAAGAAAGGCTCTGTGTATGGCTGTGCTCCAGCGCTTTGTGTCCTAACAGTTCAACTTTAATTTAACCCCCATCGTCGTTCCCCCTCCTTCCCCCCCCAAAATGGTGTTGCTTACTTTTGTCATTTGAAAACGTCACATTCAAAGCAGCCAAGATCTTTTTGACGTGTTCCACCCCTCGTTCCATCTACAATATCTCCACTCTCTCTCTTATCTTGTGTAACTCTTTCATTTTCACAGTTCCCCTCTCTGTCGTCTTGATTTTTCATAGTTTATCTTACGGTGATGAGAGGATGAAAAACCAGCATAGACATGACCCCCACACAGAGCACTAGAGAGACAGACAAATAAAAAACAGTATTTGAATAGAGAGCAAATGGCATATATGGAGGATGAAAGGCTAATCTGTTGACAAGTGCAGTGTTTCTGTGTGTGTGTGTGTGTGTGTGTGTGTGTGTGTGTGTGTGTGGGGGGGGGGTTGTTTCCTGGTGAAACTGTGATGAAATGAGCTGATAGCGATGGCTGTTTCTAGAACCACAATTTCAAATGAAAAGACAAAACAATGGATTTCTTCAACAGATAGCATTACTCTTCGGGGAATTACGCGGGAATAATGCAGGGGTTATCTGCTGAGCTGAACGCTGACATTTACGTGTGATGACCTTCCTTTTGATTTCTGACACACGCGCGCGCACACACACACACACACACACACACACACACACAGAGAAGACAAATGCAAGCCACACTCATCCTCATGCGCCATACTGACAAGCTTGACAGACACAAGCCGCGGCCCTTATTACCATTTCCACCACCTACTGAAGTCGCTGTCTCTCAGAAAACACTTCTCTGCTGACTTCCACTACTCCAGCACAGCTCAGGCAGACACACAGCTGCAGGGGCTCCTTTCACCACAACCACGTCAGTGTGTGTTAGTGTGACAGAGCGTTGTGTTCTACACCGAGACCGGCAGAGATGGAGAGGTTTAGAGCGTGCGTGAATGTGTGTGTGTGTGCCTTGGATAGGGGAGGGCTATACAAGAATTTAGATGGGAAATATGTGTGACCTTTTCACTGTTCTGGGTATCTCAGTGTGCATGTTTGGCTATGGTGTGCTCACAAATGTGGGCGTACGTGTCTGCATGAGTAAGCCCTCGATGACATAGAGGAACTTCCTGGAAAGACGAGGAAGAGGAAAGAAAATTTCCATGTTTATGACTTATGAGCAGCATTTATATCGTATGATTAAGGAGTTGATTATCTGGGTTAAGAACAGGTATAACACCAAGAACAATGTATCAACATATCCATGAAAGTTGGCTGATGTTAGATATTTGGTTGGTTTTCAGGCACTTTATTTAATCACAGTTACCAAACTTTCCGGAAAAAAAAGTGTGTGTCTATGGGCCATGTTGTCTCACATGTATAGATAGCTTGTACGTAGTTATCATATATACACCTCTCATGTACCACATCAGAAGTGCAGCTTCCTCTTTAGTCTTTGCCTCTGCCGTTATGTCCATAGGGGTTGCGACACCGGCTTCGATCTCGGTCAACTTTACCCTGCACACTAGGCCTAAAAAAATCTTCTCTTCCCAGTGATCCAAAATGCCTGTGGTACAGCCCTAGGCGGTAATTGCAAGTGCTGTATCATCTTTGCCTCTCCATTATCTTTCACTCCTATCACCTGAAGGCCTCCTATCAATCAGCATCACAAAGAAACATGGTTGCATTGCAGCCCTGAGGGAAGGATAAGAGAAAGTAGGAAGAGCAAGAGGAGGACAGCAGTAAAACTGGTTCAGGACAGGTGGATTTGAAGATTCTTCCATTGGGTTTTTGAGAAATAACAAGATCATGCCAGAGGCCAGTGATATACTGTCATTATACACACACAAAAAAAAGCAGTGAAGCAGTGAAAGCATACGGCAAGAAGAGAAAATCTGAATTGTAAAATTGTCAGTAATGGGAGCTTTCCTAATGCCGTGCTTTTCTTTTCCTCCTCGTCTTCCCTTCCACATGAAATGCATTTCATTGCACACGAGCACTCGCTGGCTACTTGTTTTCAGTTGTGCTTTCTAGAAATGCACCGAGCTGCAGGCAGGTACCTTCTGCTGCCAGGCTCTGTGATGACTAAGACGACGGTGATTCATTCCCAACTTCACCCTAAACTTTTTTCCTTTTTTTACCCACCTTCTACTGTATGAGAAAACATTTGAGACAATGTGTTTTGGCAACTCTTGTGGAAAATCATAATATGCCCGAGGGCGTTTTCTGTGGTGATTATGCGTGAGGTGGAACAAAAAAGGATTTCTTCATCACTTTTTGCCTCTCCTTCAACTCACATTCATCCTGACTGCAGTTAATTTAACAGCCATTCTGGCTACAAGTACATTCACCCTCCTGAAATAAATCACTTCTGTGACCTCTCAATAATCTTTCTGTCCTTTGTCTCAATTTTTTCTCTTCCTCTCATGTGCTCAAAGACTCTTCATATTTTCCCTCCTGGCATCTGTCGGTCCCCATTCTCCATAAATCTTATCTAATAGTCTCTCCCTCGTTGTCTCTCTGGACCTATAAGTGTTTGTCTCTATAATTCAAACCTTAGCACATACATTAGCATCTGTCAAGGCTTTGCTCCGTACTGAGAGCTTTGGCAGAAGCTGTTTTTTGTTTTGTTTTTTGCTCACTTGCACACTTCAACACCCTGGCACCTGCACTCATCCCTTTATTTACTCTGACTCACAGGTAATGAAGCAAAGGATTGGTGAAACTGTGTATCAGTGAGGAAAAGACACACCGCTCTTGGAGCCAGAATGGACATCTGGCCATGTGATACTGGGAGGTTGAGTTGCAAACTAGGGATTTACAAATGTTTACAGTGGAAATGAACAGCTGGGCTGGGGGCAGTTTAGGTGTACAGTGCAAAAGGTGCTTGTGTGAAGGTTTTAGCCAATGCCAACAACTGTGCTGTGTGTTTTACAGAGCCAAAATAGAAAAAGAACAGGCTCTAATTTGGGAACATTGGTCCATTGCACATATTTCATTGTTTGGTTATTAATGAGCTCAGTGTATTCAGACTGTGGAAAATAAGATTTCACTACATCCAAAGCAATGTTCTGTGGCTAGCATACATCTTGTCAGAGTGTAAGTAGCTTCTATGCGGCTCTTTAAAAAGTCATAAACAACAATATTTTTGCTGAAAAAGCCATCAATGCTTTTTGTGCAAACTCTAAAACTTTCAGTCGCTGATGGAATTTTAAAACAGCAAATGTTGCCCACCCCCCCCAACAATCCCAACACTACATTAAATAATGAAAGACTTTTATTACGATTTCACGGACGACTGATACAACCCTCCACAGTACCTATGGAAAAATCACCTAAAAACACTGAAAAATCGATCACATAAATTAAATAGAAATATTTGGCCATGTACTGCTATATTTGTCCCATGAAGTTAACGGTAGATGGGCTGTACTTCTACTGTATAGCGCTGGACTGTACTGGTTCCGACCACTCATAGTGCTTTTACACTACATATCTCATTCACACTTTCACACACCAATGGCATGGCATTCAGGAGCAATTTAGGGTTCAGTATCTCGCCCAAGAACACTTCGACATGCAGAGTGGAGGAGCCGGGGATCGAACTGACAATCATCTGATTAGCGGACAACCCGCTAATGTATTGCTTACATTAAACAGGATCACTGAATTGGCGGCTCTGACTGAAAGTGTGAAATATGGAAATATTTTGATCCATTACAGACATCTGTTAAAATCTCTAGCCAGCATGGTGTGAAATCGGAGTCAAGTAAAATGAAGTGAAAGACCAATTAACACACATTTAAAACGTTTGATTAGATTTGAAATCGGCAGCTGAGTATAAGAAAGGAAAGAAAGAGGAGGAGAAACCAAAAAGGAGGAAAAGGGATAGAGGGAAATCAGGAAGCTGAAACTAGGCCAAATGACGGAGGCCCTAATAGGTTTGTGTTCAAGTGGACTAAGACAAGAGCTTCGACCTCCGTTTCCAATTGGCACTCCGTTGTGTAATCTGCAGCAGGCTGCTGCATCTGCCTGCTCTGCCCCTGTCTCATACAACCCCCCCAAACACTCACACACAAATCAACACTTACATATATACTAAAGCTGAGACTCTGATCATCTTCCCCCCAGCTTAATCTGACAGCCATGTCAGCTTCGATAAGCCTCTGTTTGCAGCTGAGGCTCTGCGGTCTCCACCTAATTGTATTATCTTTTAGCTACCTGAGACACTACTGTGTTTTATTCTGCTGATACAGACGCAGAGATGACACCTCAGTTATTGGAGAGGGGCATTCAGAACAAGGCGGGTGCTGTGCTGAACATTGCCGGCCACTAAGAAGCGATTGTGAAGTGAAGTGAGGTTATAGTTGGTACTGTAGAAACATGTGCACAACACACTAACATTCGCACAGCTACACGACACACAAATCATAACACCATGCGTGCAAATAACACACATGTTGAATCCCACTGGAATAGCTACTCAATCATTTATTCATTCCCCTGTGCTGAGGATGATGTTCTTGTGAAATATTGATGACGGCGACTAGACAGTGCCAGTGTGTTCATGTTGTTTCTATGTGCGCGAATGTGAGTGGCAATAAATATATAATTAGATTACCAGTTCCTTGTGTGTGGCATAGTTAATGTGATTGTGTGTAGTTGGTGTATGTTTTCCAGTGTGCGCCCTGCAAAGTTTGTTTCGCTTCAAACTAAATTATTTAACTTTTTTCCGTTAGAAGTTCAAATGTGCCGACTTCTTCTGCCACCATTCAGTCTCACTGCTACAGCAGTCTACCTGTCTAACTATTCCAATGAAGTTTAAAGTCAGAAAACAATTGGAATTAGCCGTTAATATTTTAGTAAAAGATAAACACAATGTTTTGATATGGATCCCTTGTTAGGTTGTCAAGTATCAAAACTATGATACTTTTTCAATACGGCGTGTTTAAGACAATTTGATGCTATCATTCAATAAGAGAGTCATACAGAGGGGGAAAAAAAAACAGATTTACAACCAGAGAGAAATTTGTGTGATTTCTATTTCCATGTTGTCAAAAGTGGTAGAGTACCATTTTTTGTTTAGCATTGTATCAAAGTTTTAAATTGTGGTATTGTGACAACCTCAGTGTCTTGCATTTTTAAAGAAGAATCAAGAATGATGAGTAGGACATTTTGATGCAATAATGACATCATTTTTCAAACCTAGTTTGGCATCCCTGCACTGAACTTCCTGTGTCATTATTGGCCGACATGAACATCAATATAATATACTGTATTTGTGTAATATGCTGATACCATAACTGTCTTTCAGTGGTGTGGCTTTGGTTGCAAAGTTGTGCTGTACATAACAAAAACACCGTGCTCTGAAGAGATGGCTGTAGTTTCACAGTGTCACAGAACAACCTCAATATATTGGCAGTGAATAGAGGCTACTTATTCCTTCCACACACCACCTTTGTCCTGCAAATGATGATATGTGGTCACTTAGGCACGAACAACACAGCTTAACCTTAACAGATTTTGTCTGGTCATCGACAGCAGCGACACTGATTGGTCTGGTAATGGTCGTATAGTATTGATTTTTTTCGGCTGCAGACAGCAGACGTTAAAGGTAGAGGCAATGGTCCACTTTCTGACAGCGTGGTGTCATTCATGGGGACAAAAGAAATAAGGCCTACTGTAAGTGAAGCAAACCGCTGAGGCGATATAATGGTTGAAGATATGGGCGTGAAGCACTCTGTGCTAACTGGACGCTGCAGCTTGTGATGGTGACAGTGACGGACACCTCGCTACGTCCACAAAACATCCAGAGCAGAAAAGGGCAACGTGCCAGCGTGGCGATGGCAGCAGAGACACATGCGTCTAAAATGCAAGAGGCACTATGTCTGTAGATGGAGGAGGGAGACTAGTGTATACCTACAGGAATGAAACAATGGACTTGGACAGGGGGTGGTAAACGGATCTATAATTTACACAGACATAACGCAGGTTCATACAGGATGCTACACAAATTGCTCTACAACTGGGTGCATTTAAATGTAAAGGACATTTAATTGCTGCGAACGTTTTGTTCTCGATGTGAATGTAGCATAGATTTTATTTGCACAAAGCTGTGCTGAGGGGCTTCAGGCATTTACTCCATCGACTTGCTAAACTGTCTGAGCTCAGCTGCTTCGAAAGCTTGCGGGTATAGTTAGCTGCGTGTGTGCGAGAGAGAGTGTGGGCTGGTGCATATGCATATGCAATTTGCTATACATTAAAAAACGACAGCACCACTGCTTTGTATGTGTAAATAATCTACGCCATGAACTACCGGATTTTATGTGTTCTCAGATTCCGCGACGACAGGATGCTGAGCTGGACACATTTCTTTCTTCTCTGTCCGATAGCCTAGTGGGAGCCGCAGAGACTGACGCCGCCTTGAGTGGGTCCATTAAGGAAATGAGCGTGATCAATCAAAATGGATTAATGCAACTTGAGCTCCCAAAGGCAGATAAAGAAATAGAAATCTGGAGCAACACACCCATATGTTCACAAATACAACATGTTGGCATGCGTGCCCACACATGCTCACGCTCCCGCAAACATTTACACACGTAAACAAGCCACACAGACCAAAATGGAGTCTGGAGTTTAAGACTGATAATACGAGCCAAAAGCTAAAATTAGCAACTGCACGACGACGTACGTGTTTTAAGCTTTGCTTCTGTGACAAGAACTCAACTTGTGCTTTTGAAGTGAACAGGTTTAAACTAAAGCTATCATTTGTAAATCCCAGGAAAGCGACTGTACTCCACATCGATTGTAAGGTGAGTGTTTCTGACAAGGAAAAATGGTTGCCCTTGTTAAAGCTGTTCCCATTCAAACGGGATGCATTTCTCAGCAGACAAATCTCCTGAATGCTACATGACAGAAACAAAGAATGACAGATTTGGGAAAACCTTTTAGAAATTGCTTTTTTTCTGTTGTGCTTCGGCACGTCTTTTATTTACTGAGAAACGAATGAGCCCTATCATCTGAGCTGACAGGTAATGCCATTTAAACTTTCCCAGAGAGAGGAAGCGCCCAAGGCTTGGCAGTGCAGACACACAACCGGATCACTTCAGTAAGCTGCTAAACAGATGCTTGAGCGAAAGAGTGCCATCAGCGGGCAGCATGTAGGTCGAGGTAAAGCGCTAACATACCATTCAACACATGGCCAACATAGTCTACAGATTTGTATGAATACATTCAATAATTACTGTCTCACAATCAAAGACCAAGTGGCTTATTATGGTATAATCCACAGTAATAAAATATATATTTCAGACGGACCTGCTGTAGACTAAATGCCTATTAAAAACTCAATAAGTGAGAACTGTAAGATCCTGGTTTATGCTTTCCTTGCCTAACTATTTTCCACAGATACTCTTGTGTGTGACATTATCTACTAAAGACATTTTACAAATAGTTTGAAAAACTAGAAAGTGGAAGTGGTTTGGGACATTAAGTAAATTCTTACGTCTGAAACATACAGTGAAGTGAGAGGTGAGATTAACTCCTCAAGAGTGCAAACCTCGCCAGTGAAAAGGAAGATTTCAACAGCAGAAGTAAGCCTCTTCTCCTCCTTCAACTTGTGGCACTTCCAAGAAGACAAAAAAAAAAGAAAGTTGTCCAAACTGCAGCACGGCACAGGGGTGAACAGAAATCAGTTACGGGATGGTGATGCTGACAAGCGACTATTAAGGAGCATTTATGTAAGCGTGCGGCAGCGGACATCGACAGCTTTGTGACACTATCGCGCGGCTCTGACAGATGTGTAGCTAATATCAACGCCGTCAGTCTGATTACTGCTTCCACATGATTACTGGAGGCAAAGGAAGGCTTGGCGTGCGTGTGTTTGTGTGAAGCAGATGCACATAAACATATATGTATAGAGAGAGAGGCGAAGGGGAGAAAAGAGAAATGCAGGAAGTTGACTGTAATTTCAACTGACTGTGTGACAGGTTCGCAAAAATACAGCGTTTATGCTTTTGTCTGCTCAGCCCACATGCTCCTTAATTTAGGTTTGCACCGCATGTGTATCCCTGGTTTCAAAATGAAAACATCTCACCTGCCCTCGACTGAGCTTTCGCCTCTTAAACTCTCAGCGATCACTCTCCCCTACTTTTAGTTCAGCTTTACAGCCCGGCACAGACACAGCTCATATCCCAAGGTACAGCAAAAAGGGCCTTCTCTCTCTTCTCTCGCTCTATTCACACACACACACACACACAGATAAACAAACACACACATGAATGAGGTTAAGTCCACCTGTCTAGTGCTTAGAGAGACTCACTAGAGCTCCCTCTTCCCTTTCAGGTCTTTTTTTTTTCTTTGGTCAAACAGCTCCTCTCATTCTCCGTGATTACTTGTCAGGTAGGAGCTGTTTTTGTGTTCATCTTGCAGGAATGGAAAGGTGAGGAACTCGCAGACAAAAGATTTAAGGAACTGTCTCGAGTGTGTGTGTGTGAGTATAGCTTAGAGAAACAGGGAGGGAGCGAGTGCATCCATCCTCGCATCTAGCCGTCTTACAAGCAAGGCAGCCGCTATTATTAGCCATTATGTTGTTTCATTAGTGTTTGTAAAACTTGAAGAATCCTTGCAGTAAAACCTCAGACTATATGTATAGAAGTATGTTTATTTTGAGCATGTCTCCATGTTGACGAATCCAAATCACTGTTCAACACTGTTCTCACAGCGCATCCAATTATACCTTATGTTTCTTACATCTTCTGTTGAATAGTGCTGAATTAAAAACTTGATGCTGATTTGAAATGCCAGGGCTACCACCAGAACCACCATGTTTCTAAAACAAACAAAAAAAAAACTGGCACTGCATAAAGGCTTTTGGCGTTTTTCCCAGCCACCACAGGTTCCCCTTCACGGCAGGAAGGAACAAAAGGGATGCACACTGGACCGTTAATTATAATAACGCATGCACTGATTGTATTCCTGTGTGTCAAACTTGCAAACCTTCCAAACTTCTTATACTGCTGACAAATATTATGTGGACTGCCCTCAAACTAGAAGTCAGAGCGAAAAGTAAAAACAAGAGGGAGAGAAAGAAAGAGAGAGAGAGATGAGAGAGACGAAGATGAAAAGAGAAGTGCGGACAATGCAAATCAAACAGGAGTGAACTGCTCTGTGAGACAAACAAGCAGAGCAGAGTTAACTCTTATTAGAGCAACCTCTCTCCTCCTTTGTTCTCTCCTCATCTGTCTATCTATACTGCATCTCTGCTGCCCTAAGAGACATGTCACTTCCTCCTTGCAGCGTTTCCTGAAATAGCGCCAGTGCCCTCATAGGCGTTGTGCTGCTACATAAGCGCCGTATCCAACAAAAGCACTTCAGACACAGTACGTACACTGTGCGGGATTTACAGTGCCACACTAATCTAAAATCAGTGTTGGTAACATTATTTATTTACGGTAGCTTATGCGTGTGTTTCTGCAGTCGAGTTCTGCTCACCAAACAGTTTTACCGGCGGCAGTTTCATATTCGTATTGCATACAATTAGAGCAGCGTGTCATATGCCAATTTTACAGCACTTGTTTACAAATCCCCTTTAGGCTCGTTTTCGTGTGTATCTCCTTGTGACAAGGACATCAGTGTGCATCCGTCCACTCAGCTTTCATGTTGGAGTTTAGATTTGCTTCATTTAGCATTTTTCGTGCATAAATTGTCAGACCATACTGAATTAAATACCTCTTACCGTAATACCCATAAAACAACTGAGACTGCTATGTTACGGCAAAATTAAACTTCCCATTTCCCATTAAACCTTTTGTTCCCTGTGATAAACTGAATGTTACCACCCCTTCCATGGCACCGCTGCGCAGTGTGTTTTCTCTAATAAATATACTCACCGGCACTCTTTGGACTTTTAAAGCCTTAGCTGTATTTATTACTATGAGAACAGTGCATCCCTTTTTTTCTTCTTAAACAAGGCAATTTTCTTTTGTTTTTGTATAAAGATATTAGACTGTATAAAAGACAGACAGCTCATACACAGAAAGGTGCCCTGTCACAATATATCATAATATAATAACACCAGACTGGAATGGTGATGATGTGTCTGTGTTAAAATGCTATATTGCGGTCATTAGCATCTTAGTATCTAAGTGCTTTTGCACATACAGCATTTCATCTTTCAAAGCATCCTCAAGGAAGATAATTTTAGATCGTTTTCAAGTGGCAAAAGGACAACAAACTGCCTACAGACTGGCTTTATGATACTGTCTCCAACTGATGGTTGTCTGCTAACCATCGGAAAGTAAGCTTCATTATTTAGAGTCAAATCTGTCACTTTGAAGATAGTAAGATGTTTCTGAAACCTTTATTTCCTCATCCTTTCATCACCCACTTTGCATGAAATAAATGAATGCTCCTGCATTGCAGCGATCATTACTGTCACTTTTCAGACAAAGACACAAGTGTTTTTTTGTTTATTGGGGGGGGGGGGTCTGTGGAAGAATCGTCCAACTGCGTTCAACACAGGCACACACGTGAAAGCAGGAGAAAAGGGGCACAGAGGGAAAGGGAAAAGTGAGCTGAGGAAACAAAGAAAAAGCTACAGCTACCCTGCAATTATTCAGTCTCACACCAGACACTTAATATATTCATCTCTGAGGGAAAGAAATGAGAGAGAATGAGAAGTAGGAGGAGAAGGAGAGAGAAGTGGGGAACGAGGTGGCTCGAGGAAAGAAATAATCTCAAGTCATGCTTGGTGTGCCTTTATGACTTTATCAGCCCACACCAGTAAAGAAACCAGACAAACACAGCTGCCTTTTTTCGTCCATACGGACATAATACAATCGGTTTCAAAAACTGTCAGGCAACAGAGGCTATGGCTTCCTAAACACCATTAGTCTATATCTGTAGAAAGCAAGCACAGGCACGCTCGAGTATGACACTATCGGGGCTCGAGAAAATAACCAGCTTATGGCACAGGGAAACGATGAGTTAGCGACCTGTAGACAAAGCTTGATGCAGGCAGAGTAATTGAGACAGCATATTGCCGCAGAATAACCTTCCCAGAGACATAACCATAATATAATGTGCTGTGGAGAAATTTCTCATTTACGGCCGGGTAATAGCACTTAGGTCAGAACAATGGCCCTCTCTACTTGGAAATTGGATAGGCTTCCTCATTAATATGTATAGTGTTAGGAATGGGTTCAGAATGGAATAACATGGTGAATGGCCTGAAGTTTGTACAGAGGGAGAAACAAAGTTGGGGAGGAGAGTTATAAATGTGGACAGTACAGGTGTATAATAGGTGCAACGCAGGTACAAATGTACTGTACAGCCCAAAGTGGCTAGCAGATTTGCTTCACAGAAAAAAAAACAAGAAATGCCATTTAAGAAGAAAAAAAACAATTGTAATCTGTTGAGTGGCTGGTAAAAGTATTCACTAGACATTTGGCTGATGAATAAAAAGGTCATTTCACACCTTGCCTGTGACTGATAAATATATGTAGAGCAAGTGAGAAAAAATGTATGCCTGAGGACATAATGTCACAACAACCGATGCAGAATGCAGTATATGGATGCAGTGTTAGACTTACAGTAGTTGCAAAGGGAAAATGGAGTAGCAGTGTTAATTTAGACATGACACTCGACCGGACAACTGAGGCAACATGATTAGAGGAGGTTAGTTGGCCATCAATCATGACCCCTAAGCTTCTCGCTACCCTGGTGGGGGGGAAGACACAGGAAGTCGATTTTGATGTTGATGTCATGGTTCAGTTGGAGAGCGTGCGCCTTCATCCGTTCATCATCTGCTTGGCTGCCAGCTGACTGACAACATTCAATTGTAACCCTACGCTCGTCATTATTATTCTACTCTACTACTCTACTTTCAACACCATGTTTGTAGCTCCTCCCATCACCCTTACCTGCTCCTTACTGCTAGTTTTTTTTTTTTTTTTAGCATTGTACTGCTACTTTCCGCAACAGCTAGCACAAGGTCAACTCCTTGACAAAGTGTCTTTGACTGAGCTTCATTTTCTGGACAAATAATATGGCAGCCATTTAGTTACCTTTGTATATCTACAAAGCACTCAAACTGCAGAGGCCAAAAAATGTGTTCCTTTTTAAATCAATATCTCATTGGGTATTGACTGAGCACCTTTGCTCCATTTTCAGCAAATACAGTAATTTGTCACCTTCAAACCTCAAAGCTGTTAAGTGCAAAACACAGTATTTTATTTCTCCCCACTGGGTCGGTCTATTGGAGCAGCTGGAGGTCGTGCTCCTTTTCTCTCAAAGACAGGATGAAAAGGTTGTGAATATCAGAGGATTTCCAGTATTCCATCCACTGGTTTGGTCACCAGTCAGGGAATTTATACATGAAGAATTTTGATCATAACTTCTACATCAGAGTGTGTTCAGTCCCTGGCAGAGGTGTTTTTGGATCAGCCCTTAAAACACAACTGGTAGTACGACAGGTGGGAAGCTGGTGAGGGATCTACATGTCACAACAACAGTGTCTCCTGCTGGTTGGTCTATGTGCAATATCTTCTTGTGTGTACTCCCGCTTCCCCATAGCAAGAGTGAAAGTAAACAAAGCAACAGCAAGTTGAGGACTTGCCAGTCTTCTGGGAACAGACTACAAGTGCACTATTGAAGGGAACTTGTAGTGGTAGGAAAATAGGTCTGACAGGAAGATTACCATAATGTACTATGGTAGTCCTGCAGCAAACTTTTGTACCTCAAAAGTTCTACGCTACCGTTTTCTTAATGCTTTAAAACTCTCTGCTAAATATGTGCATGTTTCTACAAAGACGTTTTCTATCATTCTTTCATGACTAACAAATACAGCCTAACATTATTCACCAGCTTCTTTTAACCACGTCCCTTAATCCCTGAAAATAATAGCTATAATACCACTGTGGAATTACACCAACCATCTAAACAAAGTCTAACTTTAACCTCAACCTAACTTAACCTGTTTTTTTTCTACTTACCCACAAATTTGTGGTTGCCTTCTTATATCTCTGTGTGCAATTTGATAGAAGGATTTATGGCTTTGCTTAACTGAATTTATGGATGGGGATCAAGAAGCAGCGCCTCTCTAAAGTGAGACAAACTAATAAATCTTCTCAAAATGCAGATGGCAGGAATTAAGTAGCATTTAAGTTATTTATACAATTATGCAGTCGTCAAAGATGACTTGCCCAAACAGAAACATGACTGAAAAGACAAACACACACACACACAGTTCAACTCCCCAGGTCCTAAGTGCACACTGATAAAGGGTACTACTTGAGTGATCCCCCTGCTGCACCTAGCACCAGTGACACGCAGAAGATTGTCGTGCCAGATTTGTTGGACATGAAGCGATGGGAAGGAAACATAACTGCAGGGAATGTGCGATAGAGATGAGAACATTCAGTGTGAAAAAAACATGAAAGGGGACCCACAGAGCGGGGGTGTCTGATGTGCTCAACCAGTACCAGCTACTGCATGCTGATGTGCTGAAATGTACACGCGCTGAATCACACCCTTTAAGACAAATAAAGTATATACATGTAAGCTGCAGTCATGAGTGTAAAATCTCGGCTGAGGTCCTCTTAGGACAAAAATAAAGATGCATTTTGGGAATGCGAAACATTGGTGTGACATGGAAACATGACGATCACATTTAATGTGAGTCAAACAAGCATTAATCTTGGCCCCTGCGTGGATCCAAGCACAGCAGCATTCCCAGAGTGTTCTCCTTGTGATGATTATAAGTTTTCCATTTTATGAATTACAGTCTTTAATTGACAGCTTCCTCAAACAGTTAGCAATAAAACCTGCAGAGACAAGAGAATTGCAAAATTTTAAACTGACAGAGAAAAGCCTGGAGTCTTTCAACTAGAACAAATAGGGTAAAGGATTGTCGTGGGTCCTTGTAAATGTAATAAACTGTAGAGTGTGTACAAGCTCCATAGGGAGTGTCTTTGATCGAGCTAACATCTCCCTCATGTCTGATGCATTTTAATCTAGAGGAAAATGAATTCTGTGTGTGTACCTTTTTATCCCTCTTTTTCATTTTGTGAGCAAAGAAACTTCTAGAAATCTCATTCTCTTGCTTAATCACAGATACACACGCAAACATATACAAACTCTATTCCACTTCCACCTCTTTCCTCCTCCTCTTCTTCTTTCTCATTTTCACTATTGAGCCTCTACTTCTCCATCTCCGGTTCACAGCTCTTGATGAGTTTGTGAGTCACTGAGGAGAGACGGGGATTTCAGAGAAAACCTTGCACTCTGAACCTCCAGCCGAAGCTGATAATCCACGGAAGCGAGAGGTGGTGAGGAAATTCAGCTAATACCCAAACAATTGCTATCAGTGCAACTCCCACTAAGGTGACAAAGCCCTTACACAAATTTGGCTGTTATTGTGTGCAAACAGCAAGCTAATATCTGTGTAAAAATTACTAAGGCACAATGCGAGATGAAAGCCTGTGCATTTGATTTATATACAGAAAAGTAACTCGTCTGCTAGTGTGCGCATGATGGTCTTGTTGTTGCCACATCAAGGATTAGCCTCAGATGACAGCTGCTGAATCAGTCATTCAACTCAGGACATATAAAGCCCTATTAAACAACAACATCTGAACACACTGTTACATGAAAAAAATGACAAAATAAATAGCAATAGGTTATTAGGTGGGCTCCCTCAAGTCTCAGCTCAAAACACCAGGGGAGTGTTATTGTCTGGACCACTGGAAAGAGAAGGTTTTCAGGCCTAATGGGCGTGTGGGGGCGTAAGGTGCGGAGCTGGTCAAGTGAGCAATGTAGGCAAAAAGACCTAAGGTGTTGTGGATGGAGGAAGCTAAGTACTGACAAAATATAATCTCAACAAATGCACATGTACATCTGTCCGTATTTGCACAGTGGAGCTGCACTCTGACACCGGGGCTGCAGAATCACAAAAGTACCAAGACAAAGACAGAGTGCAACAAAGTAAGTATACAATCTTAGTAAAAAGGCTTTAACTTGGGAATTAAGCTTTCGCAGTAGAGAAATAAACACACAGCAAAATGTACGGCACGAGTTGGGAAAAACTTCCTTAACATGGACCAAAAGGAAGAAGAATGTGCTTCAAAACGAACTTGGATATTCAGACATCTCTGTTCTGCTAAACAGCTGCTGCTGCTCTGAAACTGACACGAGGCCATCAGCTGGGTCTTCTATGGGAGAAAAACCTTCGCTTGAACAGCAAGAAGCACACAGCCCACTCTTTATCCTTTTCAGTGATGTCTCTGCTTTCACAAATCATCTTTGGCCAAATGTTAATTATACAGACAGACACGCAGAGAGAGTGAGCATAAACAGCCAAGACTCTGTAGTTTTCTCCAACTCATAGAACTAATATTAATTTTCTACAGCTAAATTAATTTAGCCGCCGCAGTTGTCATTACAGGCGATGAAATCATCAATCACCAGCTAAAACTTTGACTTAATTATGGAAATTGTAATTAAAAATTGCGGGAGTTGGATTTAAAAATTGCACTCTTTCAAAAATCTGCCAGTCACTCAGCCCAGGGTGCTCCCAGACCAGAAATCCGAAATGCCTTGTAAAATGCAGCTGTAAAATGATCATAAACATGATTGTGCCCGCGTGGAAAAATGTCCAAATCACAGCAAAGTGAGTTGTCTCCAGGGCAAATGAAAATAACCGCTGATAAAGTAACTACGGAATTAAGTCGCTCTGCTATGATGGCCTGTGGAAGCCTTGTCTTCATGTTGTATATTTTCACATGGAAGGTCTGCCAGGAATGACATGTACTTAATGAGACACGGGAGTGGAGCTGTGCGTGTACGTGTGTACATGCGTGTGCTGCTCTGCAGGTGGTGAGTGGAGGCTTAATGAAAGGGCCAGTTGTTTTTGCGGGGCTGATTTGCAGAGAGCAGATGGATCGGTCTCTCAGGCTCTCCGGTCTCAATCTTGTCCCACATTGCTGCCGTCGCCCCATTTAACAGCCGATTTCTTGCCAGCTCATCACAAACGCGCATAAACACACACATATACATTCAGGGGGGAGAGAGCAGCAAAACAGTGTGAGGTAGTAGAAAAGAGGGTGAAACAGTGGGGCATACAAATAAATGTACCCGAGCGCACTGTAGATGATGGAGTTACACGCACCTTTTGTGCATAGACGAGCGCAAAAGTAACACAGATAAAGGGAATACACACACACACACACACACACACACACACACACCACACACACACACACACAACACAGTAAACTCCTATGGGGAAGCACGATTGGACACTATACAGTTTTTAATGAGCTTGCTCCAGATGTCTTCCCAGGCAGTGTGTAGCATACCCTCCGAAAGATGGTAAGAGACTCGACTGATGGTTTTTAGATGTTTATTGTAAGTCCGTGAACCAACGTGAGAACTAACAACAAAAGAGAAAACAATCACATTTCTATTTCATATCGGGCGATAAAAAGCGGGTAAAAGTTAACATAAATTTGCGACACAAATCATTAATTAATTAAATGTCGCCATAAGCACGACACACACCAACCTCGTGCCTCCTCGGGGGGTTGCCAAAACATACGTTTACTGCCGTTTATGTTTTATTTACTTATTTTCCTTTTTACTGCGAACTTTTCCGTCCTTTCGCTAGCTCATTCATTCAGTCTTTTCGCTAGCTCAATCATTCCGTCTAGCAAACAACACCGGCGGAAGTACAAAAGGGTGCCTTTCAAAATAAAATACCGCTATACCAAACGTAATGAAAATCATGTCCAAAAACAAGCGAACATACACACAAAAATACAACTGCAGGTTCCCTGAAACAATACAAACTGTCAACCCACACAAAATAGGTTTGCTACACTCCCACCAAAATTATGAGTGTTTCATATTAGCTGATATGAACTACGAATAATTTTTTCCCTTTCAATAAGAATATAATTTAACTCATGTAGCCAAAAGCTTAAGGAGCTTCAATTAGCAGAACTAACTTCTGCACTGGGCGTTCCAACATGGAAGGTTAGTAAGACGCTCACCTCTCTTACTCAGTCCCCTATCTCCTACTGAGATTTTTACTCTCCTGACCAGACCATCCTTACCACTGACAGTCTCTATGACTCTTGCAAGTCTCCATTCACCTCTGGGTGACAGTTCATCTTTGTCCATCACTATATCACCCACCATTAGATTTCTCCTTGGCATGTGCCATCGTTGCCTTATGGTGATGTTGTGCAGATATTCACGCTTCCACCTACTCCAGAACTGTTCAGCTAGGAACTGTACACGACGCCATCTTTTTGTTCCATACAAGTCCTCTCTAAGGAATGTGCCTGGTGGAGGGAGTGCCGTATTGGGCTTCATGTTGATCAAGTGATTAGGAGTGAGTGGTTCAAGGCTGTCAGGGCAATTTAAGTTGTCCACAGTGAGGGGTCGACTGTTGACTATGGCCATGGCTTCGTACAGCAGCGTCCGTAATGAAGCATCGTTGAGTCTGCCTTGAGCAGGTGACAGAGTAGCGCTCAGAACGCCTTTGACAGTCTTTATCTGGCGTTCCCACACGCCCCCTGCATGACTGGAGTGGGGTGCATTCATGATGAAGTCACACTGTTTCTGTGACAGAAATGTGCTCAGTCTTTCTATGTCAAGCTCTTGTAAGGCTGTCTTGAATTCATTCTTAGCGCCTACAAAATTAGTGCCTTGATCACACTGAATTTGACGAACTGCACCTCGAACAGCAATGAAACATCGCAGGGCGTTAATGAAGGTGTCGGTGGACATGTCTTCCAACATCTCGATGTGAATGGCTCGTGAGCAAAAGCAGGTAAAGAGTAGGCCGTATCGTTTGTGCTGTTTTTCTGCCCTGTGTAGTGGTGAAAGGGCCGAAGCAATCCATCCCACAGTATGTGAAAGGAGGGGAGGGCTCGACACGTTCTACAGGTAAGTCACTCATTCTTTGACCCTCTACGGCTCTCCTGAGTTTACGACATATCACACACTGATGGATGCTTGATGCTACTGCTCTGCTCATTCCTGGAATCCAATATCCACTGGCTCTAATTTCATTGATAGTGAAGCCTTTCCCTTGATGTTTTGTCTTTTCATGGTTGTGGGCTATTATTAACTTTGTCACATGGTGCTCTTTGGGAATGACAATCGGATGCTTGAAAGAGTCAGTGAGTGATGAGTGGCGGAGTCGTCCTCCCACCTTGAGGAGACCGTCTGTGTCAAGAAAAGCGTCAAGATGGTGTAATTTGTTGCCATGCTGTAGTTGATTACCTTTGCTCAACAATTTGATTTCCTCTTCATATGCTTGCCTTTGCAGATCCCGGATTATGACCTTCTCAGCACTTTCTCTTTCGCTCACTGTAGAAAGAGCATGTGATGTGACCTTTTTAGCTCGCCGAAGCAGCCGGGCCACCGCTCTGGTAGCTCGGGGACCATGATGAGAACTTGGACAGACGGTTGGCAAGACTCATTATTTCTGTAGTTTTTGTTTGCAAGGCTTGTGCTTTCTTAATTTCTGGATCCCCTATGGATAGTTCTGGTATTGCATCATTGACCGTGGGTATCTCTCTTTTCCAGAGAAACATGGGGCCAGTGAACCAGTTGGAGGTAAGAAGTTCATTTACAGTTTTACCTCGGGAAGCGCCATCTGCTGGATTTTCATCTGTGGGGACATAGCGCCATTGCTGGGGGGTTTGTGCAGTGGTGGATCTTCTGGACTCGGTTGGCTACAAAGGTGTGAAATCGCCGAGCATCGTTATTTATGTAGCCTAACACAACCTTTGAGTCTGTCCAAAAATATTCTTTTCCATCAAAACTTCTCAATTCTTCTCTGAGCATATTGCTGATGGAGACTGAAACCACTGCTGCGGTTAATTCGAGCCGTGGTATTGTAGTCACTTTTGTGGGAGAAACACGGGCCTTTCCTATCACTAGTGAGCAGTGAACCTCTCCCTTCTTGCTCTTGACTCTCAGATAAGAGCATTGCCCGTATCCGCTGGTGCTCGCATCTGAGAAGTGATGTAATTCAGTCTCTACAACTTCTCCAAAGTTAGCAGGTAAGTAGCAGCGAGGTATGTTTATTTTCTGTAGGTTGGTGAAGTCACGTTGCCAACTCTCCCACCGTGGCTTAAGCCTCTCTGGCAAGGGTTCATCCCAGCCAGTTCCCTGATTGCACATTTCTTGGAGGATTCTCTTCCCATTGAGGACATATGGCGCAAGAAAGCCAAGAGGGTCATATATGGAGGCGACAGTAGACAATATGCCTCTACGTGTGGCTGGTTGGTTCTTTAAGGTGCTTCTGAATCTGAAGCTGTCCTCCTTTATACTCCATTGAATTCCTAAAGCTCGCTCTAGTGTGTCATTGAAGGTCAAGTCTTTTGTCTTTGACTCTGTTGCACGCTCTGATGATGGTAGGCTCTGTAATACAGCGTTGTTGTTTGACACAAACTTATGGAGACGGAGACCACCTTTGGTGCATATTTCTCTTGCCTCTTGTGCTAACTGAATGGCCTTTTCTACAGTGTCCGTGCTTGTGACTCCATCATCTACATAAAAGTCTTTTGCAACAAACTGGGCTCCTGCTGCATGGGAGTGGCTGTGTTCTTTGGCTAGATGTTTTAGTCCATAGTTTGCACACCCAGGAGATGACACCGCACCAAAAGGTGTACTTTCATACGATACTCCTGAGGTTGTGTGGTTGTGTCTCCATCCTTCCACCAGAGGAACCGGAGATAATTGCGGTCTTCCTCGTGGACGTGAAACTGGTGAAACATTTTCTCTATATCACATAGAAGAGCAATGTGATGCTGTCTGAACCTTATGAGGATGCCTGTTAGGTTATTGATCA
Organism: Nibea albiflora; assembly: GCA_014281875.1. NCBI lineage: Eukaryota > Metazoa > Chordata > Actinopteri > Sciaenidae > Nibea > Nibea albiflora. The sequence continues at coordinate 16,813,049 of CM024789.1, read as the reverse complement.
TGTCTGGCCCTGGGAGCAGGTGCTCGTTTAGGCTTGTGCCACAGTATTTTGCAGAGCAGTCAAATACAACACGCAGTTTGTCTGGCTTCTGAGGATGATAGATGCCATGATGTGGGATATACCACAGTTCACCTTGAGTTCCATCTGTAGGCACCTCTTCCACGTCACCCCTCTCTATGATTTCTTTCATGTACGTCGTGTAGTCTCTTTTGTATTTCTCATCCCTGCTGAACTTCCGCTTTAAATGACTGAGTCTGATTTCAGCAAGCCTTTTGTTATCAGGTAGGGATGGCCGTTTTCTAAAAGGAAGAGGCATCTCAATAATGGCTCTGGGCATTTTTCCTTATACCATCTTTGAGTTTGCTCAAGAACATAAGATCCTCTTGTGAGACAGTTTTGTCATCTCCTTTAGTGTCCTTAAAGTCAGACTCCAGTAGGCTTATCACATCCATTGGGCGTTACTGGAGGGAGTTCCTTTACTGTGACTCTGTGACACAGGCTGGGATTGTCCTTTCATTAAGACCAGGTGTAGAACAGCCTACAATACTCCAACCTAAGTCTGTAAGTACGGCGTAGGGCTCATTGGTCCGTTCCATCAATTATCTGTCTGGGTTTTATAGCTCTGGGAACAGTTATACCCAATGAGGAGCCCCACATCACAACTCAGAAGAGGTGGCCAACTTATCTGCAATTGCTGCTAAATGAGGCCATTGTTTCGCTGTCTGATTGGTAGGTATATGATCACGGTTTATGGGGATGCAGTTTTTTGTGTACGAAGGAGGAAGGTCCATGTAAACATCTGAGTTATAACCTCTGGACACGGAGTCCATCTACTCTTTCACTTTCATTATCATGCTCTCTCCCATCATAGTAGTGAGTTCAGTTGTACAGGGAAGGTGTTTGATTTTAATTCATCACTTACTTCTTTCTCAATGAAGGTGCTGTCACTCTGTGTGTCTAACAGTGCATAGATGAGCTGCTCTTTGGATGGCTGCGTGGCAGAGGAGTACCCACACAGGGACGATCATGGATGTGCTGCCTGACGGGCCTCTTTAGTGACACAGAGTGGGCTAGCTGTCACGATTTCATTTACACAATTTGAATCTGTGTTCACATCAGTTGTAGATTTCCTTCGCTCACATGAATAAAGGTCTGTTTTTCTCCTCAAGCCTTTGTAATTTTCATCATGTAGACAGGTTGGATGCCTACCTTTACATAGTCACAGGTGTGACGGTGACGACATTCCTTGGCACTGTGACCTGGTTTGACACATCCATAACACAGCTTGTTGTCTTTTATGAATGTTCGGCGTGACTCAAGGGCCTTTCCATGAAATCTGTGCACTTGGACAGTTGATGCTTGTTATCTTGCACCACATGCAGGGAGGTTTTTCCTTTCCATAGTTTAACCTTGAGTTTACAGTGTTTGCATTTGTTTGAGTGGTGAAGACGCTTGCTTTACTTCCCTTTGTTTCATTTGTGCTTCTTTTGACATAGGATGAGCTAGAGTGCAGAGCATGTAGGGAAGTAATTGGGTTACATGCTATCTCTGCTTCTACTGACACAAATTTAGCAAAATCTTCAAAAGTGGGAAATTCTCCACCTTCCATGAGGGCCATTGAGACCCGACGGTTCCAATGGGCTGCTAGCCAATCTGGAACTTTCTGTGTCAGCTTTTTGGTTCTCTTCACAGTCATTCAGTATTTCTAAAACCTTTCACATGAGGCATGGCTTGGTGACAGGCATTTAGGAAATCTGAGAAGGCCCTTAATCCTTCAGCATCTTTGGCCTGTACTTTTGGCCATTTGACAGTTTGTTCCTGAAGGCCCTTTGGATGACACATGGTTGCCCGTAGCGTTGGTTAAGGCTTATTCCATGCATCTCTGTATGCTTCATCGTCGTTTCTGTAAAAGGTGCCTTCAATACATTTGTGAGCAGGGCCATTGACATATTTCTTTAAGTAATAAAGTTTTGTCGGCTGATGAGATACCTTTTCTGTCTATCAGTGACATGAATGAAGCTCTCCATTCAATGTAGTGGATAGGGTCTCCCTCAAACACTGTGGGCATTGGCATGGGGAGTCTGTTAGTGGTTATGCTGTCTTGTATTGCTTGGGCTAGAGAGGGGACATCGATGGAGGGATTTGGTGGGACGATGGAAGGGTTTTGGTGATACATAAAGGGGGTGGCATCATTCTGACTGTTATGCATACTGCCTATTGGCTGTAGGGGCTGACTGTCAGTTTCCTGTCTGATTTCCCTGTCATAACTTTCCAGTCTGGCACGTGCTACCTCTATGTCCCTTTCTGCTTGTAAACGCTCATAATTCAGACTCCAATGCCCTTATTTTTCGGCCTTCTGGTGTTCTTCTTCCTTCTTCCTCCATTAGTTTGTACTGAGGTCTCCTTTGCCGCAAGCTCTGCAGCTGCTTCAGCCCTCTTTGTGCCATGACGTTTCAGAGAAGTGACTGCTAGCTGACTGAGAAGCAGTCCCATATATGGAGTAGGCATAGTCATGAGCATGTAGCTCACGGAGTTTGCGCTTTTCATGCTCTGGCATTAAAGTCATCTTCTATTCCAGATAAGCGTTCATTTATTATTTTCATGATGTCTTTGGTGACTGCCTCACAAGCATCTATTTTTCGTCTTAGATCAGTGGAAGGTGTGGCATCCTGTCTTATTTCATTGTAAACTTTCATGATGTCATCCTTTCCCTTTGCCATGATATCTGCCATTTTGCCAGTTCCATATCTGATGCGTTTCTCTTTAAGTTTCTTTGGTTGCTCTGATTGCACTTTCCATTGTTCATAAAAAATAAGCAGTCTCTTTCTTTTTTACTCCTTTCTTCCTTTAGATAGGCGAGAAATTTCTCTCGTGGTACACTTTTGCGATTTGAATGACGTGATGTCCTTTGATTCCCTCCAGCGTATCCAGTTCATTGTGAAGGTCAACTAGTGTTTTCTTTTAGTTTCAATTTGCTCCTTTAATTCCTGCCTTGCACATGCCTTCTACTTCCCCTGATTTAGTAAGCCTCTCTTACTTCAATTTCTGTCTGTAGTTTATTATCTGTTCATTTAAGGCCTCCATTTTAACGTAGCTGTATTCGTTGCTGTTCCTTGATCATCACTTTACCAATGCGATGCTGCAGTGCTGCTCTGCTTGCCTTGCCGTGCCGTTTGATCGTGGAGTTCACAGGCAGAGTGGTGTTGCGCGGTTAAAGTTGTCCACGGTCCCTTGCTGGGTGGAGTTCTCACTGTAGCATACCCTCCGAAAGATGGTAAGAGACTCGACTGATGGTTGTTTAGATGTTTTATTGTAAGTCCGTGAACCAACGTGAGAACTAACAACAAAAGGAGAAAACAATCCATTTCGATTTCATATCGGGCGATAAAAGCGGTAAAAGTTAACATAAATTTGCGACACAAATCATTAATTAAATTAATGTCGCCATAAGCCGACACACACCAACCTCGTGCCGCCTCGGGGGGTTGCCAAAACATTACGTTTACTGCCGTTTAATGTATTTATTTACTTTTTTCCTGTTTACTGCGAACTTTTCCGTCCTTTTCGCTAGCTCATTCATTCAGTCTTTTCGCTAGCTCAATGCATTACCGTCTCGCAACACAACAACCGGCGGAAGTACAAAGGGTGCCTTTCAAATAAAATAACCGCTCTAAAATACCAACGTAATGAAAATCATGTCCAAAAACAAAGCGAACATACACACAAAAATACAACTGCAGGTTCCCTGAAACAATACAAACTGTCAAACCCACACAAAATAGGTTTGCTACACAGTGCATGAGTAGTTGATTAATCAAGTGCATTTTACTAAGAAACACTGACACACACACTAATCCTAATTTATCACACAAACACAGTAATCTCAATTTATCACAAATACACAAACACAGTAATCCCAAAAGACCCACCCCCCCAACACAAACCCCACCCTCTCCCTCTCTCTCTCTCACACACACACAGCATCTAATTTTTAATATGATCGTGCGTCTATGCATTCAGTTACAGTCTGCTATTTCCTGTTTCCATTTTCCCTGGTTCATCCTTCTCTCTGACAGATCACAGCACAAACTCACGCACACAAAAACCTGACTGATTCACACTTAAAGTAGCACTTGCTGCGTCTTTCAGATTCGCACGTCCGCGTAACTGGACACATTGCAGCCTTCAACTATTGTTGTGCCTATACACGCACACACGCACATGCGCACACACATACACACTTGTGGAAATGGCCTTCAGTACCAGGATTGCTTATTTTAACTCCAGCAGTATTGAGAAGTGGCTGGCCTCCACAAAAAGGTCTCTGACTTTCAATCTTCGCACCTTGTACAGCGGGAGATTATAATGGCAATTTTCCCCTTCCTTGCCACTGGCAGTCAGCCTTCACTCCGGGTCATGCAATGACGTCGGTCAACCACTGTGTTAATGGCATTTCACTGGTGAGATATGGATGCAGGTGTGAGATATGGATGCATGGTATCTCATGGCTATTCGGGTCACTGTTTACATTTGTTTGTTTGTCATTTATATTTTCAAAGCATTTTTTTTTTTCACTTTTTTTACAGACTGTTTAGCACTAAACTGAGTAATTATAACACGCTAATTCAATTCCCTGCTCCAACCTGTCTAGGCATGTCTAACCCCTTTTATCTCATCCTATCCCATTTGTCTCAGCTCACATAACCCTCTTCCTCACACCCCGTTCCACCTTCTCTCTCAATGCACAAACCACGGGAGGATGATGAAGCCAAAGATCAGCGAGACGTGCCCCAACCCAGAGTCCCAAATGTAACGCCACTTTTGGATTCCTCCAAACCCGTGCCTCCGTACCCGATCCTCATACAACCCTTCATGAGTCTGATCTGTTGTGCCGGTTAGCGTTGGCCTTCTATACTCAACTCAACCACTGACTCGAGACAAACTCAAGAAATTCAATGCGTCATCATTCTGTAATTTCCGCTTGTGGTTACAGCTAAAGTTATATTGCTTTAATGGACTTCCATATAATGGCAAGGCTCACAGAGAATCTTGAGAGGCTTCAGGGGAGCTGTAAAAAAGATTTTAGACTGGATTGCTTAAGTCATCAATGATAGTGCAAGAAAATACAGGAGTGATTTTTTTTTTTGTCCGTCTAACAACATTAAGTGAATTAATTCTGTTGTAAATTATGCATAGCTGTAAAGTACTATCAGCTGAGTAAATAACGTTGCACCAAACATATACAGTATAGTTACTTGGGCTGACACTTGATCGTTGATTGGTTGATGATGATGTGCTTTTGCGCGACCAAATTCCCATTGAGCAGACAATCCATGGGGAAGGCACATATGCAGACCTGATTTCTGAGTGATAGGTTTGACTGCAAACATTGATTCTGTTATGGTTTTATAGACTAGCAATATTGAAATTTAGCACCTCCAGTTTTTGACATCAATACTACTGACGAAAATATGGAAAGTTGTATGAATTTGTCCAATTATACCACAGATTTACTCTTGCTCTTGTTTGGTTACTCTCCCCTTTTTTTATCCTTAGCATCCTCCGTCAACGTCCTCTTCACTTTGCGCCATTATGTCCATAGAGGCTGCTGAGCTCCATTGCATTGCCTGCTTGCCCACCTCCTGTTTCTGGCACAATACAGACTCCACTTCCTATCAGAATAACCCTGAAACCCAGGCCTAAAAACCTCCAGATACCAGTGAAACACGCAGTGTTTACCACTGTAAACACAATCACAAAGGGTGCTCTGAGCTCGACAGTCTGAGCAGCCCGGCTAACAAACTGAGCTGACGTTAGCTAACAGCAGCTATAGTTTGCAGCAGTTTACTCTATTGTCCATCGGGAAACTATAAATAACAGAGTTGATGCAGACCAACCAGAGGACATGAGAGAAAAAACAAAACATTTTCTCCATGAAATAAGATCCACTTTCTCTATAATTAGTAAAATAGTTGTATGACTCAGTGCTGTACAGTGTCACATACTCCACATGGGAGATCATACCAGAGCACAGAGTTCAAGAATAGACGTACAGGGTGCAGAGTGGGGATGACAGAGACACCATCCACCTAAATACACGTCAGTGAAGCATTAAAATGATGATTTGTTATTTCATGGTAGAAATGACACAATGTTGCTTTACAACAGGAAGTAAAAACACCCCATTTTCACAACTTTGAACTCACCCAAGCAAATGAAGACTATTACGCTTAACTTACTGAACATTTAAGCCCTGTTTTCACCAAGGAGTTTGGTTCAGTTGATGGCACATTTTTTTGGATTTCCATTGCCAATATTTGTGGATGGTGCCAACAGAACCGCTCTACTATGTCCCATCTTTTTATTACCCTTTTTGGAGGTACCTAACACGCTGAACGGGTCGGTGAGGTGGAGCCGAAAATACTGCAGACCACAGAGTCGTCTCATCGTCTGCATTCTGATGTAGGAACTCTCACTTTCCTGTATTTTTCATCTTTTTTTTTTTCTTTTCTCAAACTAAGCTTGTGTCCTTTTTGGGGGGGCTAATAAACAACCACTTTGTGTGTGAGAGCGGCAGAAAAGTGACTCTGAATGCAAGCGGAGCAGAGGAAAAGGATGGCAGTAAGCCGTCAGCCTGGCAGTAAATGTAACGTGTAGGTTACAGTGTGCCAGTTAATAAATGCTGCAGTTTCAAGAGATTTTTCTTTATGTAAATTAACTTGATAGACATGCCCTGAAGGCTAATGATATAGCTACACGTGAAGAAGAAATGGCCAAACTGCAGGAAATCGGCAATGTTGTGCAACATTGATTATCACCCAGCAGCTACCAAGAGTGCACTGTGGTGCATTTAGTTTTGATTAGAAGTAGAATATTTTTTGGTTGATTACAGCCCAAATATTCAGCAGTATTTTCATATATCTATACAGTATGTCTCAGCATATACTATTTGTGTCAAATGGTGAAGAAGGCCACCAATCAGCGCAGAATCCCTGAAAGCAGGGGAAGTGAAACAGACACATATAATATTAGCCACCCACTATGTTGTCACTGTCTTGGCTGAGACCAATAACTTCCAAGATGGCTGGTCTCTCTACCTCACGTCCCACCCACCATATCAATCTTTTTTTTACAAGCACGTTGATTTATCTCTCACCGCTTGAACTGCGAATATAGAAAAAGCAGCTCTTCGGCTTAAGGTTATATGAATTAAATTTACCAAACGCGCTGGAATTTACATTTACTTTACGATTTCTTTGCCTCTTCCTAATATCCCAGGCCATTTTATGCTTCCAGTGACAGGTGATGCGGCTTTGACAAAGTGGCACATGGCAGGGAGGCGCCAGCAGGACCATGGAGAGTTATAGCACAGCAATATGAAGTGACGTTACAGCTTTTCAACTCAGTGAACTGCTTATACACAAACACACACATACACTGTCACACGAACACGGCACATGCCCGTACCTTCTGTGCGGATGGTGAAGGGGGAGTCCCCCAGTCTCTTGGCTGAGAACTGCCCCCCCAGAGAGGTCATTAGAAAGCACAGGCTGAAGAAGCCTATTCCCACCACAAATATCCTGCAACACAGGGGGAGGAGAGAGGGGAATAGATGAAAAAAAACGACTTGAGATAAACATATTTATAGGGAAGGGCAGGTAAATAGATGTTTTGGGTGAGCAGTTTGGAACTATGAAGATGAGGATATAGAGAGAGGGGTGGATAGTGAGATAGTCTGAGGGAGAGAAAAGGATAAAGAGTGAGTGAGGCTTGAAAAAAACAAAAAGGGGGAATGTAGGCAGATAAGCAGGCCAACAATTATAGAAGACAGGTTTGCAGGCCAGAATGATCGACAGTGAGGAGGGGAAAAAAAAGCGGGAGACGAGAGCATGAGGGAAAATGTGGAAGGCAGCAGAAGAGAAAGGGAGAAGACAATCGAAGGCACAGTCAAGAAACAGCAGGCAGCACTTGCAGAAGGCAGAGTATAAATATAGCCAGTGATATGGAGAAAAGTGGAAACCTGAAGCCAAAGGGCACTTGAAGCATTTTAGTGTTTTTGTGTTATTGGCTGGCATACATCTAGGACAACTGACAAAATAAGGGTGAGCGGTTTGTCCTTAAGTGCAGGCAAACTCGACGTGATTGTTTATGTAACATCAGAGGCGAGCGGAGGGGAGGGGAAGAAAAGAGGCAAGAAGAGGACAGAAGACAGCCAAAAACACTCCGGCTTTTGAAAAGGTGAGAATAAGAGTGTAAAGTTAGCTAAAAACACCAACTGGTCTCATTCTCACATGCCTGAAACAAAACACAAAACAATAGGCTATACAATACAGTCTTAACTGTGTGAGTTACTCGATACTGTGTCAGCTTGAGTTATGAAAAACATTTACATTCAAAGAACAGTCCTCTGGTCACTGCTTGGCCGTATATAAAATGTTGTGGTTGGTGACAGAGTGTTAAAGGATAGGTTACCGGTTACCAATTCAAAATGTGTGTGTCTTTTTAAATGAAGCGAATACGAGGCTAAGTTAATTGAGCCAGAAGTGTGTATTTTAATAGCCGGGACAGACAAGAGGAATGATTTGAGACACAAATAGATCCATCAAGGTACATGTGAGCATGTGAGAATTGTTTTAAGATTGAAAAAAAGTGAGGCTATCCTTTTAATTGGCGCTTACATTTGAAAATTCACGAGAATGTGGGCTCTGCAGAGATCTGAGCCTTGAAACATACTGTAAACTTCTGCTATACCACGCTCTGTGAAACAGATCTCGTATTTGAAACGCGCCCGTACCTCAGAAGGGAAAATAAAATGAGACTCTGTGTGGGTTCTCTCTTGTTAGGCAGCCGTGAGAGAATCAGATCCTTCACTTAAAAGACTCGAAAATCAGGTCTTTTGTATCTGTGTAAATCCTGCCCTAGTTAAGCTAGTCTCTTCAGTATATATGGATCAAAGGTTATCTTATGATGCCGAGGCTCTCTGGGGAAAACAGGGAGGCAAAGCTGTCTGTGATTCTCATCCGCTGGACAAAATACCAGTCAGCCTCCATGACTAACAAGTCAAGTCCCACTTTAAAAATGCGTGCTGCTCTGCTGCTAACCCCCGACAAGGGGAAAGTCTTGGAAGATTTTGCAGAAGCAGTGCAGCGGGAAGGCTGATTTACAGTACATGACAATGAATGACGAACACTCCACTGCTTAGGCCACATATCTTAGCAGCTGAAGATATTTTCTCAAACATCCTCTTCATGTGCATTTGTTTGGGTAAATCTATTGTAAAATATTTAAGGTTCCAACAATACTATCCAGTCTATGAGGAATACATCTAAAGCAATGGTAGTAACAGTATGAAGAAAAGGAGCTTTTGCGATACAATTATCACAATTCACTTAATTTATGGCCAACCTTGCACAAGTAACCTTTAAACTTGTAACTTCTGCACAGGAGGCTGGAAAACTGAATCTTAACATAACAAATGAATGAATTATTCATAACTATTGCCTTCTATTCAAAGCCAGGCAAGAGCTGTTTGCTTGAAAGCCTGGCCCAGAGTGAAATCTTACAGCACTTTCCCCAGAACGGTACGGTAAGTAGCTCCAGTCACGAAAAAGTTCTGGACGAAACCTCTTAATATTGATGAGGCCGTAGGAAATGAATTTCTATCAACAGCGAGGAAGAATGGCTACTTAAAAGAACATTTGCTGCAGTGATCTGATTGACCCAAAGGGATCAAGATGATGTTGAATAATCTGTTAAGTATAGACCGTTGTGGTTTGGCAAGCTCTCAGGGTGACTATATTCCAAGACAGAGCCAGTGTCCTGAGTTGTAATATACAAGCTTCAAGGACAGAGGGCGGGATGTGACTCTTTGATAATACAGTACGAGAACATCAACAGTAAATGATCATCATCATCATCATCATCAAGACTCTAATTTAATGGGTCGCATCACACATGCTTACAACAAACTGATCACTCCAAAAAGTAGAACAGTTAAATCAGTCATTAATCTTCGCTCACTATACGTTTCATAAGCGGCGCGATGACATTCTGAGCGAGAGTTGGATTTAATGAATTATCTCACTGATTACACTTGCGACGAGACAAAGTGCAATTTGTGTATGAATACATGCTGAAATTAGACATCGCAATTCTGATTATCAACTTCATTTGCTGGTGGCGGAAACAGATTATTAGACAACACTTCAACGTGATGATGACTGTGATCAGCAGGTTTTTGTGTCGGCGCGACAACAGGCCCTCCTGCATGTAGCACTTCTTTACTGATTTACACTGAAAACATCAAGGAAATTACAACCATACTGTATTTACATGGAGCCTCTGAGCAGCTGACACATGCTCGTTCGCTGTGGTTTCTCATTTACCTCTCTGTGTCTCCCAGGATACTGTAATATTATGAAATAATGAAATATTACCCCCATCTGTTTCAAGCATATTGCAGAATTAATTAGAATAGCTCAATCATTGTCAGAGGATCACAGAGCAGCAATACGTTAACTGATATGCATCTAATCTCATACAGTCATAATGATCAAGGAATTATTTGTCATGACGCCACAATCCAGAGATGCTTATACCTGCTCGGATTATGGATTGCTGGGTCCCTGTAAATAATATTACAGTTTTAAGCCCTCCAAGTCAAGGTCCATGGTGCTGAAGAAGGGGAAAGTGATTGACAAGTTCCGTTTTTCCATCTCAGGAACTGTCATTCCAACCATCACGGAGCAACCTGTCAAGAGTTTGGGGAAGCTCTTGGAGCTCGGAAAGCCTGAAAGACTCTGCCACCATCTAGAATTCCAACAAAGAGTTTGGAGCTTGGCTCACCAAAACTGACGGTCCGGTCTGCCTGGCAAATTTAAAGCCTGGATCTACCAGCATGCCATCCTGCCCCGAGTCATGTGGCCCCTGTTGGTCCATGCAGTCCCTATGACAACAGTTGAGTCCCTAGGAAGATCAGTGGCTTTCTTTGGAAGTGGCTGGGCCATCCACGCAGTCTCACCAGCACGGCACTGTATGGGATGAGTGACATCCTGCAGCTGCCCTTCAGTGGCCTCACTAAACAATTCTCGGTGGTACACACCTGGACAAACATCTTGCAGGCAGACTTCCATCAGGGTCCGTTTCCTTGTACAAGCTGTCTACGATGCCTTGACAAGCCCAGAGAACCTCCATGGTTTTCTGGTGGAAAAGCGAGACACCTTCCTGCCTTCTTTGCTCTGGCTCCCTAGAACATCTCCTCAGCTACTGCTCAAAGGTTTTGGCTCATGGTCACTATCGTTGGTGCCATGACCAAGTGATCTCAGTGATCTGGTGAGAGCCTAGCCTCAGTCATCAGCATAAGCAAACACCACCATGCTGTCTAAAGCTTTGATGAAGGCAGTCCCCTTCATCAAAGCTGGAAAGAAGCCTCCTCCACACTGCCTCTGACTGGCAGCTGCAGGTCGACCTGGGGAAGCAGCTGAGATGCAATGTAACAACAAGTCTCCGCCCAGACTGATCATTAGCTCTGAGGCTTCAAGACACCTGATCATCCTGGAACTTATGGAGCCCTGGGAAGAGCGTATTGAGGAAGCTAACGAGAGGAAACACGCTAAGCACCAGGAACTGGTGGAGGAGCGCAGGGAGAGAGGCTGGAGAACCTTCTATGAGCCTATGAGCCAGCTGTAGAGGCTTTCAGGGCATTCACTTTGCAAAGTCCTCAGCCATTTGGGTGTTACAGGGGCGACCAAGAAGAGGGCCATTCAATCCGTGAGCGAAGCCGCAGAGAAGGCCACAAGGTGGCTTTGGGTTAAAAGAGCTGATCCATGGACTGCTACTGGGACGCAAGTCAGGACTTGATCAACCCCAGCTGGGTTGCCTGGGCGAGGGTGCATGATGTTGCGAGACCCAAAACACCTAATGATCCCAAGGACACATCACTGAAGATGTGTCCCAGTGCATCCATGAGATGTTTCTTGCACAGACAAAGAGTACGGCTCTATATGGAAAGTGTCATCCGATGACTATGATTTGGCGTTACATAAATAAAAATTAATTTAATTATGCCACCATATGGTCAGCAAGCTAAGTAGGCAGAAGCTGAAAAACACAGTCACTGAAGTCAGGCCTCATCCTCAGTGTGCTGTATTATTACAGTAAGGAAAACTGAAGAGGCTCAATGGCCGCTTTGGAAAATAAAGGGGTTACACAGAGGACGTGAGGCAAAATTGGCTGATTTTACGGTTAACCCATCCACTCTGTCCATTTTTCTCTCTGTGATCGAAGCATTAATAATCATGCGTCTGTGTGTGTGCAGGACTGGGGGGGAAAGGCAGCAATTGCTTGTAAGCAAAACACAGAGATTGATGAAAAGAGAAAAGAGGAAATATGATGTTGGCGAGCAGAAGCTGGCCTGATGCTGTCCTAGGGCGATCGCTTCCACTCTTATCATTGAGCCGTTTTACAAAGTGGCGTTAGGTGGGTGATATGAGAGGATTAGGCCCTGGTCCTGCCTGACAAGTCTTTAATTAACAGGCTTAAAGTAAATGCTCTGCTCTCTATAATTGGATCAGAAGGAGAGATCTGCTATCAGCTAATTGGCTTCCTCACACATATAGACTTATCAGATTTTGCCTCTAGGTAGATGATTTTGAAACCAGAGGAGCTCTTCCAGACATGGACAAGCTGGGGTGTCGATGTTAGTTGTGTTTTTCAAGAAACTTTTCCTGGCAGCTGAACGAACCTGAATTCTGGACTTGTAATCTTATGGCGTTCATGAACAGATGGTGTTGATTTTTTTTTTTTTTAAAGATTTATTTTTTTTTTGGCCTTTTCCAGCTTTATTTTGATAGAGACAGCTGAAGAGTGAAAGGAATGTGGGGGGAGAGAGAGAGAGATGGGGAATGACATGCGGGTAAGAGCCACAGGTCGGATTCTAACCCTGGGCTTCCGCAGCAAGGACTGAGCCTTCGCACATGAGGCGGCTGCTCTACCAACTGAGCTAAACACCGCCCCAGATGGTGTTGGTTTTGAAATGTTTACAGTGCAACAAGCATCACTTTTGTTTATTAAAATATTAATCATTTTGTTCTCGTCAATAGATCAGACATACAAATAAATACTCCTCTTGCCCGATAATGAGCACATGGTTACCAGTCTTTATTGCCTGAGGATGTCTAAGATGTTATAAGAAAACTTCATCTCTCCTAATGTTTTGTGTCTTTCATGTCAACATAATCCAATAAAAGGCAAAAATGCCATGAAAATGATCTCCTCACAAATCTCTCCTTTCAAATATTCAGACTGAAACTGAATGAAAAGCTCTGGGCTACAGCCATGTTTTCATTTTGAATGTGATGCACGCATTTGTCACAAACTTGCTTAATCGACTGTGGTTGAATAAATGCTTGATCTACTGGAGAAGACCCACTTTTTTTTTTTTTTTTTATTTACAGTGGTTGCTGCACAGCTGCTGCATCATTGCTCCAGCCCGCTGAGGAAATTGCTTCGGAAAATCCAACAGTCTTAGCAGGTGGAAAGTGAGGGTGGGGGATGTAAATTGCAGGTATCCACTGGAGGAGGTCCTCTAGGTTTTGTAAAGGAGGGAAAGAAATAGAGGGATTTGTTTGAAGATTTAGCCTAAAGCCTGCCATCGCTCCTGTCAGGCACAATCAGATAAAGCAGGTTTGCCTCAATGGACACTAAAGTATCAACTGTATAAGTGGTTAACATGTTTCCCTTTCACGTCTCCACAAAGGCAGCCCAGCCTCACAGTGATAATGAAGCAATCCACGCAGTAAGTAACTAAGTTATCGCTTGGCTGACTGGTTGTGCGGGCTTATTTTACAATGGCTCTTTTATGATTTATGGCTCTGTGTTATCCGTGTGGATCTAAATCTGATTCATCTAGTGGAGAAAACATCTGGTGCGTGTTTGGGAGTAGTAATACACATACACATACTCGGCTCCACATGATGCACACAGTGTCAGAGGAGTGTAATCTGTCAACTCAGTGTGGCCGGTTTAGATCAGCTGTTTGATAGAAATGCACACAATGCTAACCGACCACAGTGCTGGAGGATAAATGGGGAAATGAGATTACAGGGTACAGATTAACGTCGCCAGCTCTTTGTCTCTTACCTGAATGGTTTGAACGTTACTAGACATCTTCTGACCATTATTTTACCGTCGGTGCTGCCAGTAATCATTTTCCAAAACGGGCGACCCCTGACATTGTTGCTAACCTCCCAACCTGGGACTTGAAGTGGCCAAACATTTTATCCAGCGGCGGTCCACGGCGTCAGTCAACTCGGTGATTTTTTTTTTTTCTTAACTGAACACAGCTCCCATAAATGCGTCTTTATCCCTCCGAGAGAAATGGGACAAAGTTTCATTCAGCAAGTCTCCTTTGCCGTGTCTGAAAATGTCATTTGAAGCGTTATTCCGTCGTCAGGGTAAACACTCTTGAAGAGGTGAAGTCGCTGCAGGTTGTGTCGACCGTTGGAGTCATATCCCATGTGACTTCTTCATTTATACATAAAAATAAAATAAAATGGCGCTGTTGTTGCCGTTGTTAAACATGCGGGTAAAAGTGCGAAAGTGTGAAACCTGCGGAGAGAGCAGAGCTAGCTTCGTGGACGGTTTTAACTTCACAGCAAAGCCAGCGTCTGTGTGGTAAGTCAGCCGTGTTGCCTCGTACTCGTTCACTTCTCAACGGGCAAGTTAGCTTCAGGGAAGAGCTGCACGTCCGGTCGGTCCTTTCAAAATAAAAGTTTTTTTATCGACGAGCAGCCATTTCTGATATGTGACGGACACGAGGCAAAGTAAAATGTCATGTTATGTCTTGTAATTTTCATTTTAAGTCCAAAACCAATTTGTATATCAATAATTCTCCCTCTGAGGACAAATAATATGTTCAGCCTGCTATCCTTATCACCACAGATGATAAAATAAGAGTCCATGAAAATAAATAAAGAAAATACTTTAATACTGGTAAACTCCTTTAAGAGTTTTCATTGTACAGTGCTTGAAATACATCGTTTGAACTTATATATATAAGAACAATGTTCAGAAGAAAAATAAAAAGATAGATAAAATGTTCTTGTCGTGACATTAAAAGAGTTAATACCATACAAATAAGCCATGTCGCTTTCTCTGTATCCTGCTCGTGGGATCACTGTACTCACCGTGTCTCTGTTCTGGTTTGTTTGACATTCATGTGGTGAAAATAAGCCAATAAACAAATAATTTTACAGAGCAGGTCTGGGGAAGCCTATTGATTCGAAGAATGTTGGGTTTAATTGATTTCAATGGCATAATCACCCTAGAGGATAGGGGCTAAAGCACTTAAACCACTACTCAGTCCATACACATTTTCTTCTTTTATTTTGGGAGGCAAATTCCTACTGTTTCCTGTTTAGTCGCAGCTTCCTCTGGCTGACTTGAATCCGTTTCGGTGCCACAGTGATAGACAGATCCGGATGGTCCACAGGCTCCATAGCCGCATTCACCTCTATATGGCGCCATCCACGGCTTTTAAGTTGTGACATGAAAAGCACTCAAGTAGCACTCAAAACTCCAACTTTCCTTAATCCCACCACAGTGTGAGAAAAGCATTTACCACATCAACACAGCCTACTTTCCGTAAGCTATGCAGTTTATCAAGGAACCGTTTCTTTATAGGGCTCTGAACTGTAGCCAAGTTGGACAAGACCATCGCTTTCTTTGATAACTAAGGGGACTTTGGCTTGGTTCCAGCAGGTGCCTGGAAGTGTGAGAAGAGTGATTTGAGTATTTCATATTTCTTTTGGCACTTGCAATGGCACGCTAGGATTTATAGTCGAGGTAAATTGCTGTCTGTTTGATGGTGAGTGATAGGAGGAAAATGTGGGAAGTACTATGTTGGGCATCACAGTTGATCATTTCAGGACCACGGACAGCGATTATGATCAGGATACAACAGCGGCACCCAGCGGCGAATAGTGTCACTGCAGCACTGACAGCTGTAGTTGCTTTAGTTATACTGTGTAGTACAAAACTGTTTAAAAGACCTAAACATACAGGGAGCTGTGCAGCTCGGACAGCCACGGTATAATATTGAATGTGATAAGCATTTTTATTCTCAGTGGCTACTTCAAAAGTGTTCAAACTACAGGCACACAGCACACAACTTGTGGCTCTGCACATAATTAAGTCAAGCAAATGTGGAAAGACTTGCATGGCACAGATTAACAGTCTTTGTGGTCAGCAGAGCGTTAGAGCAGGAATAGAGGCAGAAGGAGGGAGATCTGCAGGGGACCAGACTGAGGATGACAGTGAAATCTCAAACTCCCTTCATGCATCGCTTGCCTTGGTACATGTGGATTTGACTGACAGCCCACCGCCCACGCGGGCTGTCCCTCTCTGCTGGTTGTGGGAATAGTCTTGCTCTACGAGCAGGAATCCACTGGGCAAACATAGGATTTTTACACCTCTTGTTTGTGTGTGTGCAGCACGCATTTTAGTCCACATAAATTAACACACACACACACCCGGATACTTGTGGACATGCACAGACTTTAGTAGAAATCAGTGAGGTTTAAAAAAAACATTCTGTCATACACAGAGAAGAATACCCAAAGGCTCGTTGCCTCAGATATAAATATAGACATTATCCCTGGCCCACTTTTAATGGATAATTTAAAAAATGTTGAACTGTCGGAAAGATGAGTTTTAAAAATGCCAAGAGCTGCCCACTGCAGCAGTAAATGGTATTATTTGAATGGAAGAACTGAAGAGGTATTATGTCCAGTTCTAGAGTGGAAAAAGTGTTGCAGGCCCTGTCACAGACACAATACGCCCAAGCCTTTTGCTTTTGCTGGTCCAGTCCTCCTTCCCCCTCAGTTGGTTAAGTTCCCTGTGCAGCACTTGTCACTATTCTTAATGAGCTGTCTACCTCGGGAGAAAGCATCTAGCCCCAGGCTGAGCTAACCAGCATCTGTAAAGCCACCACAGGCACAGAAGAAGAAGGCAATCTGTAATAAAAACAAAAGGCAGATGTTCGGAGTGTTTATCGCTGTGCATTTGGCGTTGTTGTATTTTCTTTTTGTACAGCCACGTCTCTGTGTTTTTGAGTTAATCTCTTCCTGTGTCTCCTGTTTTCTCACCTCTTTGTGTGTTTTTGACTGGGTGTGGTCTCCCCTCCTCACTCTGGCTCCTGGCTCCATTCTCTATCCACACCTGCCCATCCAGTGCAATCAGCACACCTGTCCGTCCACCAGGTCAGCAGAAGAAAGTCTCTGAAATTCCCTGGAATTTCCTAATTTTTCAAGTTAAAAAGTGCAAAACATTTATATGGACAATTTTCAAATGCACTAATAACGACAAACCTACTGCCAAAGAGACATAGAAAGAAAGAAAGAAAGAAACAAACAAACAAACAAAGATAATTTCTTACATATTGCTTGAGATTTCCTTGTCGAATGCAAGCCTAAACTAGAAGGGGGCACTATCAGTCTATTTGTTTCAACTTCACAAGAACTTCTTTTGTCTGCCCCACGCAGTTGTTATCACATTTCTGTTCCAACTTCCTTATCAAGAGGGGGGAGGGAGGATGACTAACACATTGAATGCATTTATTTTCACTTTCACTTCAACAACGCAGCTGGTAACCTGATTCCTCGAGGCTGTTCAGAACCAGACACAGTCTAAACACACACTGA
Organism: Nibea albiflora; assembly: GCA_014281875.1. Classification (NCBI taxonomy): domain Eukaryota; kingdom Metazoa; phylum Chordata; class Actinopteri; family Sciaenidae; genus Nibea; species Nibea albiflora. Next base: position 16,795,350 of record CM024789.1, on the reverse strand, counting down.
CTGATGACTAATGGTAAATCTTGTGGTGTGTGACGCTTTGTGTGCATGTGTGGGAATGTTGCTTGCAAATGTCAGGGCACAGCTCAAACGATTATCTCAGCGATCTTTGATTGTCGTCCATTAAGTTATCCAAACAAATCTGAATTTAGCCAGTATTAGATAATGTCAGAAAATAATCTGCAGAGCAACAAGTCATGACAATTTGATGGGTAATTATAGAAGTAATCAGCGCTCAATAGCCTTATATATGATGCCGTCAATTAATCTCGGTCTACTAGTCTCATTTGCAAATATGCCTTTTCTTTGTAAAAAGAGAGAGAGAGAGAGAGAGAGAGAGAGAGAGAGAGAGAGAGAGAGAGAGAGAGAGAGAGAGAGAGAGGGAAGTTAAATGTTTCCTGCAGAAAAGATAGTTTCTTCATACTATATGAGGATGCAATTTTTCATGCGGGTCACATATGAATTACAAATGTATCTTTTACGTAACCTCTTAATTGTGTAACTGTAACAGACAATATGTGCTTGGATCACGCTGATGATCCTATTTTTTGAGTCGATGCAGACACTCTTTGTCGGTACAGCAGCATAAATTGATTTTCTGTTTCTGGGGCCAGCAAAAGTCAAAGCCCCTTCCACTTTTCCAAACGCGTCTCGTCGGAAACAAAGTGTGAGAAGTGTCAGCTAAACAAAATGTGATATCAATTGAGTGATTTATGCAGGCCATTATAAAGGTATGGTGCTGTCACAAGAGGAGTTGAGATAAGGACAACAGACTGAGATCAAACTCTGATCACGTAGACAAACGCATATCAGTGTCAGCGCACCCTTCGGCAGCCAATCTAATTAAATTTTCTCTGGCAGCGAGGAGAAACAGCAAAAAAAAGAAAAAAACAATGTTACTGTTGCAGTTCTTAAAATACAGCAAAACTCAGACAGAGAGATACATCAAGAGAAGCCATTAAAAGACTTTAGTAAACAATTAATGTAAATATATGCGCATGTCCCCATGTCTGAACAGTTCAGGCAGTAAATCCGCTGAATTACATGAAAGAAAAAATATCGGTTTACATTTCTATTCTTATTCCACTTCTGGCTACAACCAAATAAATGATGTCATAACGGGTGTTTTCATCAACAGAAAGGCAACATCCTGCTGCGACATTGACTGTTGTGAGGCCAAAATAACAACATGCCTCAACCCAGAAATCAACCCAGACACATCAGAGCAACAGCAGTTTTCTGTCCTTTATAGTTTATATTTGTGGTGTATTTAGAATACATTATATTTACCTTTCAGTTACAGAATAGGATCAAGTCTTAATACAACACTCATATGAGATACGTATTTTGAACGAGCTGCTATAGGTATTGTTTCTCATCTCCATAGCTGAGCTATGGTGGAGGGACACAGTAGATCCTGGTAGTCACATGAAATGACCTGCACACAAAGTGCCAGGATGAAGATACCCCTCAACCTTGTCAACTTGAGGCTGCTGAAATACTTACGCTTGGTTATCTTAATAAATAATCCAAATAAATGACTTTATTGTCAATGTGCACAAGCTATTGAAATTTCTTTTCTCATAGCCTTCCTAGTTTTTTTTTTCTTGTTATTGGCTGCATGACTGAGCTCTCACCTGTTGCTGAAACAGCAGAGCAGACACAGCACTGCGTTTGAAATGTGTATTCTGCTGTTATCTATTGGAGGGAGAATTACAGTCGACTCTCGCTAAAAGTCTTTCTTCTGGTCTACAACAGAAATCCTTGACCTTTCAGCGGGATAGACCCTTGTGCTAACACAGGTTGCATTTTGCTACAGGACTGATCTTCAAACAAAAGAGGAAATCAGAACCGACAATAAAATAAGCCTCCCCTTGTTAATTTAGACCCAACTCAGTGTTCCTCTCAAACTCACTCTTTCCCTTCTAACCTCTCTGGTCTCCCGAACAAAGACGGGATAATTGGGAGTCTGGAGGAAAAAAAACAAAAACAAACAAAAAACAATCAATTACCTCTGAACTGTAATTGAAAACAGATCCTGGACTTAATTACTAATCATTAATCATCCCATTCACCTCCAGCTACTGGTTGGCTTCATCGTTTTTCATCCCAACCAACTTTTTTTTATATACCAATTACAAAATCTCCCTCTGGATGTGGTGGAGGGAAACTGTTTGAAGGAGGGATGAAGACAAAACAGTTCAGACAAATGGAAGAATGACAGAAATCGATGGAGGAATGGAGAATAGACAAGAGGAGAGAACATAACAATAAGGGGGATTGATTTATCTGTAATGAATGAGGGAAATAGCTTGGTGGAGTGATTTGTCCCAGTCGTGTTTGGGTTGATTGTGAGTCGTGTGTGCGGTTGAAAGGCGATGGAGTATTGTGATACTGATTGACAGCGCAGGTTGACATGAGAGAGACAATTTGCATTTTCATTACGTCGGAGATTGACTTCCATCTCCTGTGTGGTTTCAAACTCTCACTCTCTCTCTCTCTCTCACACACACACACACACACACACACACACACACACACACACATAATACAAACATGGAAACATCATGGTGCTGTCTCCTTGCGGGGACTGACCCTCAGTATCTCTGCAGTGTGTAACTGACAGCTACACAGTGAGTCTTTGTGGGGTTTGGGGGAAAAAACAACAACAAAATAACAAAAAAAAAAATCTAATTATTCATCGTAAACAAACCCTAATATTGAAATAGGATCAACATTAAATCATGTGTCAAACTTCATGAGAAACTGTGAAAGAAACTATTCTAAATGAAGATTTTCGATACACCTAATTTAATATCATTATACCTCAGATTACAGAGGATGTTGCACATAACTGATATTTTTGATATAACAGTTTACAGTTTCAGGATTTGATTTCCTTCCAAGTTGGATGAGAAGGTCAATACATTCTCATTTATGTGCATATGGAGTGGAAGCATGGCGCTTGGACATGATTGGCTCATCTAAATTAACGAACAAAAACAAATCAAGGACATAAATAAAGAAAACTACAACGCGTATTACAAATGTTAAGTGATATGCTATTCCGCGTTTTCTGCTTAATAGTTTGCCTTTGTGACACAGTCTCATAATTGTGAAAGAAGATGAAGAGGTGTAACACTATACACAACACTCAATGAAAAGCACTGTCAGTGACGATGAGGAAAGTTGCAGATTCCAACCAACTGACAACCCCTCACCTATAACATAATTCTGAAAATAATTTTCCATTCTTAAATTGTTTGCCAATAGAGCCACCAAAATCTTACCCACTGGACCTTTAAAGTGTGAAATGTAATCTATAGTTATTGGTTTATTATCAGAAGTTGATAGTATTATTTTTTTAGTGTTTTGTTACCTTACGAAGGTAGGTTGAAGTTTATTTGAAATGATTAAATTAGTAATACACTGCATATCCAGCGTGTAGCTGTGACCAGTATTGAGATGGGTATTACACCATTATGATGCTTCGGGTTGGGATTTGAGGTTCATACAGACACACACACACACACACACACACACACATGCAGACACACACACACACTGTTGTTTCCTCAGAGAAGCACTTTTGTCAAGCAGACTGTTTTGACAGCCAGCAGCAAAGGAGCAGTCATCTGAGTGTGGCATCACTGTGGAATGCCAAAAGGGAGAGGCCTGCGGGGGCCACCGAGGGCCTTAATACTGACACTGTGACTGACAGACCTACAGTCTCAGTCTGTGACAGCAGGGCAAGGATGATATATACAGCATCAACGAGCTCCAGAAAGCATACTCCAGATCATTGGCATTGTGATCCAAACTGAAATTCTCTTTATGGTTTACTGTCTCACACTGCACACACCACAGCCACAACACATACACCCTGTCCTGGAAGAAGAAACTACTGGCCGTACATAAAAAGTTCAATTGCATTACAGAGTTATATAAGAGCGCACACACACACACAGACACAGACAGGGCAGTGTAGAGCCCTCTCTGTTCACCACCTAATTCCATCTTCTTCTCCTCCATCAGTCAGTGAGCAAAATAAATACTCTGAATGAAATAAGGTAACTCAAGTAATACATTTGTTTATTTTCATGGTTTGAGTTGAGCCCATTTTTTCATTTTTTTTTTAATACGGCTTACAAATTTTAGGAAGGAAGGAAGGAATTTCCTGGTCCGTTCCTAGCCTCTGGTCTCCTTGTGCTCAGGTCCACCATCATCACCTTCAGCCATATACCTTCTTGCCTGCTCTCCACCAACCATCTCCAGACAGTCCACGTTCCGTGCCTTCATCGTCCATTCCAACCTCAGCCTTTCCCTCCTCCTCCTCATTGGACCCCCTCTTTCCCCTTCCTTCCCACACCACCAATAAATCCCCTTCTACTTGCCAACCTTTGTCTGAGTCTGCATTTGGGTCAGTTCCTGTGAAAACATGCCAGAGGAACCTTTTGTCTTTTAACAAGATGATTCACCCGCGCAAATAGCCAGCTCCATGAAGAAGTTAGTTTTCTGTTCTGGAGAAGTTGCTGAAGTCAGAGGTCAATGAGGTCAGGAGGGAAGAAAGTGTTCAGGAGCCTCTGATGTCTTATGATGTAATATTTATTGACACTTGGACAAGGAGAATAAGAGACACTCTCAAAGTTCATCAGAAGTGCCTGAGTCGGTCTCACATTCTGCTGAACTCCTGCAGGTGGTCAGAGATTAAACCCCTACAGATAACACCACAAACATTACACGCCTAGAATTAGTCAAAGAGAATGTTTTTACCCATGTTAGTGTTACCGTCAGCATATTATAGTCTGGAGACACACATGTCTGTTTACACAGATTGGAACGTCAATGACCAGCCGTCTATTATGTCTAGGAAGGCAGCAGTAGGTCTCTTCGACCCTGGCCCCCACAGTGTTGAGATAGACTGGCGCCTACTGTTCACAATCAAAGCCAAACAATTAATACCGCCAAGGACGTGACCTTGTGTAACCCAAGGACAGAAAATTCCGACATTTTCCATGATGACAGTGGAATTTCTGTGCCACCACTCAACAACTTCAACAACGACATGAGTAGCTCAGCTAACTGCAACCAGTTTCCAAAAATATTGTGGGAAGTCTTTCACAATGGAAGGTGAAAGACATGCAGAACATTAATGATGCTCAACAATCATGGGTATACTAGCTGTTTGCGTTCTTTTGGTCATGTAGTGTTTTAATTAGGACTGTGTGAAATGTATCAATTTATTTATTGAGTTAAAGGGTTAAAATAATATATGTCTGTTTGTAAAGGATAGCAAGTAAAAGAAACAAGATGAGGATTGAAATATTTGTGTAATCTTGGTGTCCCTGTCTTGTAAACTCTGAAGTCACAGCTTGCCCTACTTGCTGCTGTTCTCACCTCCTCTGGGGCAGTTTCACACAAGCTCACTATGACCCACTGCCATCACATCCGTGTGTTCTGCACTGCTTTTGATGGGGAAGAGAGTGCAGAAAAGGACTAAAGTCATGGAAATCCATTCAAGCAATAAAGGAGCTGATAAAAGCCAAACTAGAAACCATAGACGTGGGAGTGACAGAGCAGTCGCATCCGTTTGGAGCTGACTTTAGACGAAGCTCTCATCTCTGTGTGAGAGTTGAGTCCCAGGACGACTTTGTCAGCCAACCACCATCCTACTTGCCACATACAGTACATGTCAGTGTCCCCGTGTACTCTGAGAGTGAATCATTGCCGTCTGAGGGGTTTCTCTCTCTTTCGTGCCTCACAGTTTTCACCAAACAGTGGCTCAGTCGCTGCTGCAGCTAGACACCATCCCAGTTTTGACATGCAACTCAAAACCTCGCAGAAATGAGAACAAAATCACCCCAGTTCCCTCACAGCAAACATATCTGGCAGGTGATGGTACTCCTCCCTCTGCTAGTGTCTAAAAAGCCACTGAGGTCTCTGCCTTTATGTGGTAAATGGACAAAAAAAGAGGAGTGATTGATCTTATCCACTTTCCACCTTATGTAGCAATAAAAGGACAGAGCAGGGCAAAATCAATAGAGGTTTATAAAGGTTGCAGTTACGCCGTGGATATAATGTTGTGACCACTCTGAGTTAAACAGAGTGAGGTAGAGGAAGAATGGGGGGGGTTGAAAGTTGTATCACTAGACAAACTGACCTGTTTTCAGATAAGCATAGATCGGGTCAATATGTCGGAAGATTCACCCGTTTCTGTTGTATTTCAGTGACGGGGTCTATGAGGTGCGGGAGGTGCAAGAAAGCCACCATCAGTGCAGGTGAAGTGGGGATGACCACACACCAATTTTCACAGCAATTCAACCTGTAGCACAGCCATGCTGTATTTTACCCGCTCTGCACAACACCAGACCCCCAATATCTATATAACTGTGTGCAAGGGCAGGGACAGTGTCCTAAATAGGACAAATGGTGCGAGTGCTCTGAGAAGGCAGTGATGTGTCAAACCCTGCCATGGCTGGTAAGAGGTTGGAGAGCCAGAGTGATTAAAGCAATGAATCACTAGTGGGGAGGTTTCAGCTGCTGGCGTCATCTCACACACAAGCTGGCAACTCGCGGGGTGCCCATAAGCAGCAACACCAATTCTTCAATACAACTAAAGCAGAAGAAGTGTGTGTGTGTTTGTGTGTGTCGAGAGAGAGAGAGAGAGAGAGAGAGAGAGAGAGAGATGTTTCAGTCTAGACGCAATGTTTTTCACTGTTCTGTTTATACAGCACTGTATAAATGTGTCCAATTTCATTCTCATTCTTCGCCAGCCGAAACAAGACTCATAAATCTTGATAGCAGATGTGCGCGGAGAGCCACGATCACTTTGTAATGCTGAGAGCAAATGAGTTCAGGTGTTACCTGCAGCTGCGCGTTGGAGTGGAGAGAGACTCCACAGTGTTTACGCTTAACACAGCAAGAGAGAATCAAGATTTGATTATCGCGAACTTCAACTAAAAACATGACAAAAACATTGCTGTAGTGCGACGCAAAGCTAGACTGAGGGAAAAGATTTTGCACGTCGAGCTAAGATAAAATATAAATAAGAGAATGTAAGTAAGAGAATGCATTTTAGGAATTCAGCTTTACTGAATGCAGTATGAAAACTGGGTGGCACTATCCTGTACACTGAACTGTTAAAGCATAAACATTAGCATATAAGTAATGATTTAGAGGAAAGTATTACCTTACCGACACTTTACTGTTTAATGTCAACTGTCTTGAAATCTTGAAAAGAAATGAGTGAAACAATTGCTCCCATTCTTCAACCTGGTGTTAAATTAGTCTGTATGTGCAGCATGAAAATTAGCCAGAGGTAAGCTCTGACTCGCTCTATACTTTGGCTCTGCACGTTTGGTCAGCATGACGATCTTCAAAAATGACAAACACCACTTTTATGGTACTTGAAGACCAAATGCAATCGTAATCGTAATATAAGCAAAATAGTACAAAGTAATAAATAAAGTAAAATTGGTAGGCTATAAACAAACCACACCATTTACACTTTAATGTCACTACCACTAAACTATGTGGCATCATGACATTTAATGTCCTGACAACCTCTGTAGTCTCATTTAATTACTTGTTAATCACCTTCTTTTTTTTTACAAGCTTTACAAGTGAGTTTTATGCCCTGGAGCAAAACAATGATATCTTAAGATTGGGTTAATCACATGTAACAGAAAAAAGAAAAGAAAAACATTACTCATTATTCCCGGGAATGGAAGGGACCCATTCCTGCCCCTATTAGTAACCTTGGATAGAGTCAGATCTTTGCCGCAAGGGGCTTTACTATATGTACAGCATGCAGCAGCCTCTATCTTTTGTCCCCTGATTCAGATAGACAATATACTAAAAAAAGATTGATATTATAAGCAAGGGCTGCACTAGTAACCGTGGCTCTGCTGGCCACATCGACAGAGACCGAACCAATCCATCCTTGTTCTTCATTTCACGCCTCTGCTTGCATCGTTTATCCTATTCAAGTGAGGCGTCAATGCCAATATTTAGCAACATGAACTGTGATTGATGATGACACCCACAGTCTGCCACAGTAGCCATCCTCCCCGCAACAAAAGGATACTTAGGTCTGCCTTGATTGACAGAACAGAAACAACAAAGTTTCCCAGCTTCTGTTCTCTGACACATGGCAAACTGACAGGAAAGATAATGGGTCAGTAGGAGCCACAGCTCTTATGAACAATAGGATATTAGGATAATATAATATATTATTTTATACACATCAGAATACAAAACAGACCTTTTTAAATCGGCTCTTTTTTATTTTATCTTGTAGAAGTTTATTGGTAACTTGGGGTCACTCATTATACTGATGTTTTTCCAGTTCAAAATGTTGCAACGAGACTAATCACAAAATCCAATGGTGTAGCAGAGTCCACATAATGGCTATATTTGCATCTCTGCACTGGTTACCTGTGCTTAGCATTTTTCTTTGACTGTGATTGGTCAGTCCATTGTATGCTCAGCTGATATTCCTTGATAGAATTCCATATAGAGTTAACCCTAGACTAGTCGTTTCTTTCTATTTTGACGTTTTAAGAATAGCTTAAGCAGCACACCTGTGAATTACAGCTTGTTAGGCATTATTGTGCACTTGACACTGAAAGGGAAGTTTGTTAAATCTGCACTGATTTTGATGCTAAGCCTCCAGTTCGTTTAATGAATGACTGGTGATTTCCATGTAACTGTTGCTCAAAGGTATCTTTGTTTCTTACTGCCCTTTAAATTGTCAGTCTGATTTAAACATTCTACAGTGGTTTGTTCTGTATAAAACATTGCTTTATTTTTGCAAACCTGTCATAGTACATTCTAATCCTGACAGAAATCTGACTGTACCAAATCAAGCTTTTGTGGCAGGTGAAAATGAATATATACTGTATGGAGATAATTTGAATTTATTACTGTGTAGCATTACATCACAAGTCTGCATTTCAGAAAAGGTTGCCATATGTATGCCACTTTCTATCTGTCAAGACTGCTTTAGTCATTTGTTTTCAAATTAAGTCAAGAATAATAGAGTAGGTGTGCTGGAGTAAGACAGTGATGTTAGCAGATTCTTGAGCGAGTGTCTAACATACATGATATAAGAGTAAATGAAGAGGAAATGATGTTCCTGGATACCTGTAAATAATATCTGATCCCATGCCAAGCCTAGTGGAGAACTTGAGATGCCCCCCCCCCCAGACTCAGTGAGCTGCAAGATTCCTTGATCACAGGCCTGTGAACAGCGGCCAATCTCAGACTCAAATTGAATCAAATCTTATTTGTCTAGCCCAGAATCCAAATTTTATTAAAGCCAAGGCAGATGTAATTATTAAACAATCTAGTGTGGGGGTGTTTCAGTTTTGTACTGCTTGATTTTTAAACTGACTCAGCAGGAGAAGGATTAAATCATCATTTAAACAGCCTTTGTGATAAAACGAAAATGGTAGTCATGCTCCGTCTTGGCCGTGGGCATCAGTCAGTTGGCAGGATTTAGGTTTATTTGTGATGATGAGTCCAGACGGAGGGAGATCAGAGAATAGGAAAGCTGTGAACTGATGTCCATATTTCATTCAGCAGCACATTTTTGTATTTGATGCTCAAAGTCAAACAACTCGATGAAGTGGCTCACAAATACACAGGGCCTACAAAGAAACAGTTGTTAATTTCGTGCCAGCATCATGCTTACATTAAAACAGCAAGTAGTCTGTGATGAAGGTACTGGACAGATATCTGTGATAAAACATTTGCAACTAATTCGTCTTCTATTAAGGCAAACTATGTGTGTGAACACAACACAGGGCGGTTCAGCAAGACCAAGCCTTAACTTGGCAGATTCACACTGCTCCTTTCCTTCTAATAACTCAATGTATTCATTTTGGACTATGCTTATCTGTGTATGCGCAGTGTTACATTAGGCATTCAGACCTATTTCCTGTTATGATGAACATGTATGGTACATTTTGAAACAATGGGTCCTTAGTTTCATCCAGTTTTAGTCTTTTGCTTTTTCAAGCCAAAATGAGCCTGGCCTGATTTTATTAGCCAAGACAAAATCTTTTGTATAACAGGTAGCTTGTGAGCTGTCAGATTATGAGAAGAATTGTAAGATTAGACTCCTTTAGATATTTACTTTCAAAGTACAAAATAATTGGTTGGTATTATTTACTCTTAATTTTATTAATTTTCTGAAAATATGATTGAAAAATTAAAAAGTTTATTTTAAACATTTTAACATAAATTATTTTCTATCGGCGTAAATAAATCTAATCAGCAAATCAAGAAATGAGAAAATGACTCAAAGTTTAGGACTGTTCATCTCAGGTAAATTTCCCCAAATCCAGTAAAAAGCAGCAAGGACAATGATATAATATCCGAATTAAAACAGAAAATTCAATCAAATATACTTAATAGATACCAAATACCTGAATCTGATATTACACTATGGGAGTTATTATACTATAGGATAAACGATTTCTTTCAATATATATAAATGCAAATCAAGTCATCCACAGTATAGCCCTTGATCAAAATATAACATTTATTTATTTATTTTCTCCAGAACAACTTTATTGTCACTCATTGGCTTAAACTATTAAAGAGCTGTACTGAGCTTTGACTTTTTTATATACATTAATATACTGTGTATATGAAGTAAAATGAAATGATTATTTTTTTAAATTCTGTTTTTCTATTACACTCTCAGAATTTGAAGTCACGCTTTATTCAGTAAGTTTGTTTACAATGACTTATTTCCTAAAAACAAACGTTACAAGAATAATGTGAGATAAGAGAACATGCACAGAGTGCAGGCATCCTTTTTTTTTTTTTTTTTTTTTTACCCAGAGACAATGTAAATATTCAAGAAGAGTCATTGTGATCGATGCACCTGAGGTGCCGTAGAAAGAGAAGTGTTTCACAAAATGTATTCAATCACTTCATCTAGCTTGCAGGTGAAGAACCGGCTCTGAAATCCACTCCTGGGGGAGGACTTCATGTCAACAGTGATCAATCACTGAGGGACCACCCAACAAAGGGTGACATTGACGAGTTGACACAGCTTTTCATCTTTTCGCTAAGATGAATGGAAGTTTGAGTTTATTGAGACTAACAGTGTCCTACAGCCAGCGAGGAAAGTAAATTCAGTTGCAATAATTTTAATCAACTTGTTTACATTTCTGTTCCGGAAATCAGAGTATTTTTATTTGATCATGTAACCCATAAACTGTCAGTTGGGTATACATAAACTGTTTTATTGCTGGAGGGCTTTCTATTCTGCACCTCTCTTTTATAAGACAGCACTATTCAGTATTGTTTGGCAGTCAGTGTTGGTTGGCTGCAAAGCAGTAACATTTGAAGAGCTGGAGACAGAAATAAATTGATTCTATTTTGAGACACCTGCTGTGTCTAGACAACCCAGATATGCCAATACTTGATCTGGCGCACTGTCACTGCCAAAATATCTCTCATGGCCAAGAAAGATTGTACTTAAACACACATGGGTAGATGTTTTGTGCCCCTGGTTTGTTTGATGAGATAAAAAGGAATCTTCTCTCAGCTTTTATTTAATCTCACATGCTTAACTGCCTTCAATCAATTTTCAGCAGGTGAAAATGCCCCTTTTGTGTTGTCATGGTCCTTTACAAGAATTCCAAGCTGTCCTGTGAGCTCAGATCTTTATATTATGAAGCTCTAGTCATATTCATATAAGCCATATAAGTCATATTTAGGCAGAAATCACCTTACCTTAAGGAGAGAAGTGCCCACTCTGTTTGAGCTTTGAGGGGGGTGTCGTCACGCAAAGTTTTCCCTTCTGCTCCTAGTTCTGGTCCAGAAATAATCAATATCCACACACTTGCACAACAGGCTTTGCCTTTTTGTGTGAAAATTTAGAAGTGTGTAAAAATACCACCTGCTTCCTGACAGTATAAAGATTATGCATCTCTTGGCCTACAGTTAACCACAAATAAATTAAAAAAAATCTACATTCATGCTGACACGTTATTCTGCCCAAAATATTTAAAAATCCCTGAGGCAATGTCATGCTGATCAATAAGGCTCTCATTACAAAGTCAATTTAGAGAGTTATAAATATTGACTAAGTCTGAAACTAAACCCAAGGTGAGAGGTAAGAAATGTCTACAATTACTGATGCTTAGCTTTTCTACAAAGTAATGAGCATAAAGGAAAACTTCATAACTTTAAAGCAATTTGAACTTAGCACTCAAGGACACTGAGGTTGATCCTCTTCACTTATGTTTTACTATCGTCATGTAGCTTTATTTTTTTCACCAAAACGTGTATATATTGTGATTTTCTTTGCTCATTTCTCCTTTCTTTGTATACCCTTTCTTCTCGCAAGTCTCTGTGTAGAGGAGGTCGTATGAGCTCCCATTTGGCGACACCTGAAGTCATTTTTCTTCTAGTCATTTTTCTTCCACTGAATTGAGGGTTTGCACACTGTCTGAATTGTAAAGGCTAATTGAAATTAGAAAAATTGCAATTTGTTTTTGACTTCACTTTACTTGACACATGGAAAGATGTCTGGAGAGGAGCGTCTCCAGTTTGGGAACCTTAGGATTTGCATCTCTCCTGTTTGCAGATGATGTGGTTCTGTTGGCTTCATGGTACCGTGACCTTCAGCACTCTGAGTTTGAAGTGGTCAGGATGAGAGTCAGCACCTCTAAGTCTGAATCCATGGTTCCCTGCCGGAAAATGGTGGAATGCTCCCTCCGGGTTGGGAGCAAGTTGCTGGTTGGAGTAGAGATGAGAGAGATGAGAAGAGTAGATGGCTAAAATCTTATCCTGGTTAATTTTTGCAAAAGTTGCAGAAAATATACAGGACGTCAAAGTTGTGTACCTCTCGGTTAGGAGTTCTCTTCAGCCACACTGAATGACTATTTGATACTGACAATGATCTACTGCCATGGTCATAATTAATCGTCATATACTTCTCTTACATTGTATCTTCTACAGCTGACTCATGCTATTAGTGTGTACAAGTGAAATGTAGTGAGGATAAAATGTGCTTCTGTTCTAATTGAACCATACCATAAGAAATTTGCAGTGCGTTGCCATAAAAAGTCCTCCTTCAGCTACAGACGTATGTTTATCACTGTCAGCTTGTTAGCGTTAGAGTGGAAAAAGAAGACCGAAAGTGTCCACTTACACGATGTTGCTGTGCCCCCCTGTCTGCCCACTCCTTTCTCCCTCTCTGTTTAAACTCCCATTAACCATTCACACTTAATGGCTCTGGTATTTCAGACAATTTAAGGGCCCTCTCCTACAGAAAGGACAGCGCGATCGAGTGTGACGGAGAGCTAATTGAAGTCCGCTGACACTATTAGCCAACTGCCATCAGTCTGATAGCCAGTCGTATAACAAGGGGCTGAGAGGGCCAAGGAAGAGAGACACAGCGACAGCTGATGATGAACAACATAACAGTGATTTCTTTCTCGCAGGTCAGACCACGTCTCCTTTAACAAGCTGAAAGAGAGTGGGAGGACATGGCGGCATATTTACACACATACAGCTGAATGCATGTGCAAAACTCACACTCACGCTTTTGAAATCTCTAATGCCATACAACCCCATAATAATTCACCTCTCAGTTGTTATGGAGCAGTACTTAAAATGCTCCAGTATTCTGCTTCAAACAGGAAACAAAGCTATTTCAGTTTATTATATTTATCTACAAAGGTCATTGAATACAGTGACCGGCCGGCTTCTGTCACGTACTGGCCTTTATCTCTGTGGCCCATGCTAATGCACCATGACTGGTGCCTTTGCTGAAAGCACTAGCAAGTGTAGTATTGCTGAAAATGGGCTCTGTAGTATTGAGTCTCAAAGAGAGGAGAGGGAGACTGTGTTTGTGTGTGTCATTTAGCCTTGTAAGGGTGCATTACAGATGCAGACAATGTATTAATATGCATTATGTATTATATTTGGTTAACGATTTTTTTTTTTTTACAGCGTCTTCCAGAGTCATCTCTGGCAGTTAGCCACAGTGGAAATCACGCCTGCAGCTTTGGCGGTGTTAACAATATTAAACCATTAAACCACCCCCGGCGTGGCTCAAGAAGCACCACAGAAGGAGCCTAAACAGGCCAGTAACATGCTGATCCGCTCCCACTGTGCTGCAGATTTGATTTGGCTGCGACCGTCTTTATTTCCCCTGGGCTACGCGGCTATCACAGTGAGGCGAGGAGGTGAGCCATCTTGCTGAATGGAAATGCTCCCATAGATGTGCAGTATGTGAGAGACTAGCCCTTGGGACCAATACTGCCTAATGGCTGTCTGATTGACTGGGCAAAGAGAGGAAGAGAGGCGAAGAAGCGAAGACAGGGAGTGCAGGAAGGTGACAAGCCTGTCTGTCTGTTTGTCTTCCTGAGCACTCGGGTATAATACTACGTAGAGCATGTTTATGCATCCTTATCGGTCTTTGGTGTGTCCCCTTATGTCTTTCAGCCTGTGGCCCTAATGAAGGCTGCTTACAGTATAATGAGAGATGCGGTCAGATAATGGAGGAGGTAATTACTCCAGTGTGCAGCAGCCGCTGGTTAAGAATTACATTATTGATTGGCCAGATGCAGCAGCATGACAGGGCCAGGGAGGGATGCAAAAATGGAGAAGGGAGAAAAATCAACTCCTAAAATAAACAGCTCGTCTCGCTGGCTCCCAATCAAGGCTGAGGAATGAGGCGCACAGGTGAGTGGAGAATGTGTATGCGCACGCACAAAGACAAACACACTCCAGCTGAGCGGCTCCCCTCAGCAGGGAACATCTGCAGTGTGTGTGTGTGTGTGTGTGTAGTGATCCAAACAGCTCCACTGAGCAGGGAAATTTGTAGACTGCAGCTAAGCCTGGTTAAATGTTAGTGTGTCTTTTCCAAGCATGACTAAAGAGAGAACTACATTCCGAAAACATTTCATTCGCATTAAATACTGTACGACTGATTTCATTTGCTCCATGTGGCGAGAACAACCACCCAATCTGACAACTTTGCCTGCAGCTACTGCGCTGCCCCAAGCAAGCAATTTGCACTGAGCACACAGTACTTGTGTACATACTTCAAATCAAAGTTTAACTGCAATTATTGTTGGCCAAAACTGCGGATCTCCCCCTACAGACACATTCGCTTGTTAGAGCTTGATACAAGCGGACTAAACCAACACTTTTTAGAGGAAGGAGTCCGGGAACACTAAAACATGACATGTTTATGGGTTCAGTCGATATTTATACAATACTATGTGGCTAGCGGTGGGTTACAGGTGATGTACACGTCCTGTTGATATCAAGCTGACTGCCAGTCTTTATTTTAGTTGGACACTTAAATTCATGTTATGTTAGGAGTGCACAGTGAACTTGCACAAACACCTGCTGCGCTGCACACGCAAAACACATTTCCTTAACCCGCAAGCCTTCATACTCAGCATTAATCGATACATTATATTGATTTCTTCTTAGACAGCAGCTTGTAAGGCATTAGGATCTTCTCTAGTTCTCCCTGCCCTTCCCTCGTTAGATCATCTCTTCACTTTAACCAGGCATCAGGAGATAATGCTGAAAACAACAGCCTACTATTAATACATTTAATGCAATTAATATATTGATCGATGCTATCAAATTTGATTATTTATGCATATAAACACAACAAGCCTAATTTTTACCACTCACATCCCACATAAATCTGCCAACCAGCAGGCAAACAAGGTGGTAGCTCCAGTTGTTAAATGCCAGCATGAGTCCCCACAGCAAAAGTAATTATGGGCTCAGATAGGCCCACTAGCTAGCTACAGGGTGTGTACATATGTCTGTGTCAGTTCATATGTGTGGCAGCATGTATGAGAGCTTTTTTTGTGTGTAGGTGTGATTGCTGGGGCTTTAGCTTTTCATTAAAACAGAAGGCCTTGCAAACCCAGGCTTCAATATACGTCCCCCGAGGCTGCCTTTTTCCAAGAGCTCAACGCAATTAATTTGCCAACCTGGGGAATGGAGAGATGGATGTGAAGGGGTGGACTGAAGGATGGATGGATAGAAGAATGGAGGTAGAGACAGACAGGGGCTGAAAGCATGGCAAACAGGATTGATGACAGAAAACTCCAATAGCATAGAAATCCCTTCATTTTTTTGCCAGGAGGTCTCCTGCGGGTGACGGGTGAAAGCAGAACAAAGTCAGAGGAGAGAGGAATACTGAACAAGGGTGGCAGTAAAACTCCTTCTGTCTTCTGTCCATGCCTGTAGTTGTGTCACTCAGGGTGTGTAATGACCAGAGCCACCCTATACTAAATGCTCACACTCTCTGCAGCTGCCTAACACATTCATACTATTATTTTTTTTCTCCCATGAAGCACTATGTTCAACTATAATAATGCATGTACTGTAGCACTTCGTAACATTTATTAGTCTCCGTGAAAAGAGAGAGGGAGAATCTCCAAGGACAATTATCTTCGCACTAGCCGCTGCAGTGATCGTCACATTTGTGTCTTTGTCAACTTGCTAATGAATGAATGAATGAATGCATTCAGCGTTGTTCACCCACATTTTTTGTTTTGTTTTTTTGCTGTAAGAAGGTTACACTTCTGTTACAAGTCAAAAGACATAAAATCCAAGTAGACTGCACATGAATCAACAAAGAGAAAAAGATATGTCTTTCCAAATTCTTGAGTAGTTTAGGAAAAGCAAATACTTTTTTCTCATGCAAATGTTGCTGAACAGAAAATAATATTTTTAAAAAAAGAAGAAAATGAACAGAAAAATTATCTGTCTGATATCAGTTTTTATACATGCCAAACTGTAAACACACTGGCAACACTGAGACACTTCCAGGGTTCAGAGAAGCGGTTGTAGAGCATGAGTATAACTCTGTAGTACTCTCATGGCACAACAAAGTCTTATTGACAGAAGCCCATTAAAACCCTCATTACATCCCCAGCCACAGAGTAACAGCTGTACATTGTGGCCAAGTAGATTGTGCTACAGCTTGCCGGTGTGGTTGCACGCCTAATGGAAAATCTCAAATCCTTTTCAGTGCTGAGAGTGAATTCAAATTGTGGTGACTGTGGCTTCATCTAAATCTATACATCTCAAACCAACCCTGCACATTAATGAGCCTCACTGACAATTGTGTTTCAAAGTTTTCTAAATCTATAAATTTTCTATTATAGATCAATAAAAACTAAAAAACATGTCTCATTTCTCTTTGTCTGAATGATTTCATATAGATTTTAACCTTGGACGTGTGGGTCACAAAAAGAATCTGAAACAAAACAGTTTCAGATTCCCATTTAGGACACACACAGCAACAAATGTGCCATACAGGTGCAAGCTTACCAGTTACAGACGCATTCCACCGATCAAAAGGAAAGCAGCAGGCAAAGACATTCATTAAAAACAGGAAGGCAAGCTGCAGACACAATACAGTAGGTTCACAGAGGGAAGTGACTCAGCAGTGAAAAGCCTCCGACAGATAACGGAGATAACAAGCATTCCAGGAGACATGGGCAATGGAGATTGCGTCGGTCGTCAGACAGAAAAGGTAAGAGGAAAACTGCTTTTGTGATTAGCAAGCTGGCGTTGGTGGTTGGCAGATAAAAGCTTAATAAAATGATTATGATGATGTTATGTTTTGAAGTGTATGATGATATGGCTAGAAACTGACAGTGATAGCATGACTTATGCTAAGCATATGCAAAATCCAGGACAGGATAATAATTAGACAAGAAACAAATCACAATCATCAGGACTTACTGTAACTGAAACATTTTTTTTAATGTTTTGACTGACTTCAAGCACTCAGGCTAAAATGGCTACAATGGTTTGCCTTTTAACTTTTGCTGGCCAGTGAACTGAAGCCCGGGAGGACTTTCTCAAGTGGACTAAAATTTCTGATGAGTTTGTTTTGGCCCAAATGGAATTCTCTTGACACCAAAGTAATACTCTCTCAGCATTACACACTTTTCAGCCTTACACAAGTGCAATTTTGAAGAGGTAGGGAAACAGGAAACACTCCTGGAAAGCTGCAACACGAGACTCTCTACCGGAGTCACAGAAATATAAAAGACAAAAATGAAGGAAATGTGCAATTATTCATGCAGCATTATCGGAGTGATTTATTTTACCTTTTGCATATTACCATTTATCTTAACTGACACATTTCAATGACAGACATCACAAAGCTGGTGGCAGATCATCTAAATCAAATTAGATAAACCAAATCAATGGAGGCATTCCAATAAGAGCTGCTTTTCCATGCGTGTGAATTAAATTCAAATGTATTTCTCCACTCACTTTCAAACTAACTCTTCTAAATCTAATTTATGGTCAAGTTAGTTTCAAAAATGATCAATTTAACCTGGAATTATGCCTCTAAAGCTGCATTTATAGATTTACTGCTCACTTGGGGGCGGCGGAAACAAGCTGAATACTACATTGACATTCTCATTACCATTTAAGTTGATATGGCAACAGTCACCTTTTTACACATCCAGCGGACACAGACTAACAATGATATTAATTTCAAGTTGTGTTTCTGGCCAACTAACAAATGTCAGTTTGATATTAGCTCTCCTTTTGACATGTTTTTAGGTCCACTACCTCCTGAAGAATTTTTTTTTTATGCTCCACTGTGCTAACTGTTCAGCTGCTGTCTGGTGCCGAGCAGGAGGTCCAGTTCATTTTTAGTGCTTTTTCGCAGAAAACAGCTGCCTTCTGTGGCCAAAAGCAACGCAATGACAGCGATTAAAATGAACCAACTGTGGGCCATAAAACCAAAACAATTAGTTAAAATATGCTACAAAGCAGAGTCTGGTGATAATTCTCTGGGGCCTTACCACTACAATATCAATATCATATGATCAATTATTAATATGGAAATTGATTAAAGCCACTTTGCATTAGTGGATAGAACCATAGACCATATAAAACATGCATGATGTCTGCCATAGTTTTCTAAAAGATTCATGAAGCTCAGAGTGTGGTAGTTCTAGTTGCTGCCATCTTGGCAGTCCAGCCTCTGCGGCCTGCCAGCTAATCCAAAAAATGTAAATAAATGAATTCATAACTTTAAGCTTCAATATGAAGTTATATAAAAATGAGACTCCGTGCAGTTGTCATGAACGGAAAACTGTTCTGTAAACATGTTTATTTCTGCTGTGAAGTTGGGCCTCAAAGGGGCCATTTGAGGAACTCTGTGTTTTGAAATCAGACTTTATTATACATGGCATCTTTAAAGATCTGTCTCTATTCTTTGAGTGCCTGTGTTATTCAAGCAATATGAACATGCACCGCTGTATCCCAAAGGAAACTGGATAAGTGTCAGCAACCAATTAACTGATGATCTTTCCTCCTATAGCACAATTATTTATTTATTTATTTTTCGTCTGGCATGATGGCTTTACTTTCTTGCATTTACTAAGCCAGCCCTGCAGCATTTCTTTCTATCACCTTCGTAATTTAATGTGAATGATTTGATCAGCCAGCTTTTGGCAGCCCTTCTTCTCGAACTTCTATTGATTGTGACTATCACCAAGATTGCCTGCTGCTACTGCTGTCAGATAAAAATGTAAGTCAGTAGGGAGCATAATTGAAATGATGAAAGAGTGCATATACTTATACTTATACACATATACTATACTATACGGTATTTGATAAGTTGGAAAAATGCCCCCCGCCCCGCCTCTGACAAGAAGACTTCCTACTTTGGCATAAAAATTACGACAAGGAAATTACACACTTCTCTGTCGAGAACAATGGTCGCCAGCCAGTAGACCTTGACAGACTAACATAAACATGCGTGTATGTGAACTGGATGTAGGGGCTGCAAGGGAACATTTCTTGTTTTATGCTTACAGGATTTTCCCCTTTCTCCTGTTTCCTGTGTCCTTTGTACCACCTTCAGGTGGAAACCACTCTCATCTCCAACAAGGACACCGCCTGACACTTTAAGTCCACCCTACTTGTTGCCACAGGAACATATTATTGATGCATGTACTGTATTTTTTTTTTTTTCACGTGTTGGTGACCTACAAGGCAAAGATAATGGATGACACTTCCTTGGCACCTTCTCTCACTGGGGGAATGATCCTCAGTCGCAGGGTCATAGAGGTGTGAGAGCATAGATAGAGGCCATTTTCATCAGCAGTCAAACAGCTCATTTTATCTACTATCACTAATGGACAGGGCTATCATTGATGAAGGGTAATGCCTTTAAAGGAGGCATGAATGGAAGCTAATGATCTGACTGGCACTCTGTTAGAAGCAATCTCTTGTTGGATGATATTTAGGCTCATATTTTAATGTAGGTGCTTTCAGTGATGAATGCTGAGCTGTTTTCACTGGTTGATTTACGATGGAGATGTGTATCCTTCAGGTAAATAAAAACGTTGTAGTTTGTAGTTTCCATCAAGGGTCTGGCTTCATACAGCACATTTCTGTTTGACCACACGGAGCACGGCTTGTGGAGATCAGTTCTCCTGTGAAATACAAAGACATTCCCTCTCCCTTGTGAATTCCCAAATTTCTCACTGCTATAAAGGTCCAACTAATACATATCGCTTCCTTGAATCCTTCTTTCCTCATGCACTTAATTATTTATCAGAAATCAGAAGCATAACACTTTCCAAGCACTTCCCCACACACACATATCAAGACTGTACACACACCCCTCTTTCTCTCATCAGTGCCAGATTAAGGTCCCTACAGCAGCCTGTAAACAAAGGCATAAATCATTTACGCCTCTCCTCAACTGCCTGACTGAAATTCATGGATCTCAGCTCCACTAAATCACAGTGGATGAGGGCCCAGAAGAGGCTAGAAGGCTAATACACACTCCATGAATATCATCAGCAGCGATGGCCACTTATATGTGTCTAAACATAGTCAATTCAGAGATGGATTGGCCTAAGATAAGCAGCCATAGAGGAGCGAACGGGGCATTTGATAATTGTAGACAAGTCAATTTTCTTTGTATAGCCCGATATTACAAATACCTCAAAAGGATTTATTATCTGTACAACACAGATATCCCCTACCCTTAGACTTTTGATTCAGATAAGGAAATTACTTCCCAAAAGCAGTGGCCAGTGGTCCAGCACAAAGTAGAAAAAAGAGGATAAGAAAGAGAATGTACTGTTGGGACAGCAAACAAACAGAGGTTTAGAGAGATGCAGCAGGTTTTCAGGAAGTTTACAGCACTCTATTTGGCAGCACAAACATGGACTACAAGGACTAGGCCAATAGATTCATTGACACTGTGACACTTCCACAGGAAGTATAATGGTAAAGGCCTGAGGTCTTCAAAGAATAAGCAGCTTAAAGTTTTGAGTTTTAAGTTTGGCTCCTCAACAGTCAGATTATCTAATATCAACAGTGATATTATTCCAGAAGAATTCCATAGGAACAGCATCAGTCCCTGCTTTGTGCTGACTCATTGTTAAACTCTGGAGACAGACGGAGGTCCCATATTCTGAAAGCAGAAATCACATTATAAGCAGATCCTATAGGTATGAAAGGACGCTGCCTATTTTGGTATGTCACCAGAAGTAGCTTAGTTCAGTTATTTTGAAGTGGGGTTGTATGAAGTACAACATAATCAGTATGTGACGCGCAGTAGATGGTGGAAGTTACACAGAAAAAGGCTATAACAGCAAGGTAAAGTGTCGAAAATACTATTGCGTACAGTTTAATGAATATTAATTTTTTGATTTTGAAGTGGGCCTTTTTATCTGGCTAAGTTAAGTTATTGTGCTGACCCTGTCCGACAGCGATGCATAGCTGTGCTTTTGTTCCGGGAAACCAGGGGCACACTGACTTATTAAGTACTTCTTCCACCACAGGACTACAAAAGATCAAAGAACAAGTTTGATGCCTCACAGAGCAGCTGGCATGGCTACAGATTCTTGCTCTTGTTGACTCGTCTTGTTATGATTCCCCCTGCTGTTTCATCCTTTGTTTCTGATTATGTTGCAACTGGAATGCAGACTCACGGCCAATTCTAGGTGAAGCCCTAAAGCATAATCGAGGGAAGCTGTATTGTAAACACCAGTACGTGGACATCTGTGCAGTCTTATTGTTAAATAGAAAATAATTAGATATGGATGTCTTATGAGGGGAAGAAATGCATAAAGATCCGCGCGTGCTTCCACTGTAATTACTATAATCATTTCGTTTTTATAATTAAGGCGAATACACCCACATTAAATCCCAAGCAGCACTCTCTCTATAAGCACTTCAGTGTGAAGTGGTTGTCTAAGTGTTGTTAATCACACAGAGGGTCATCTTTTTACTGAGGCAGGCTGAACCACATGTAATCGTTCTATCATAAAACACCTTTAGAAGCAGGAATCTCATCCGGGAGCCAAAATAAAGAAACTGTTCAGTTCCAGTAATGCTGCAATAACACATCAGCAACTTCAGAGTGCAAGCAAACAGAGGAGGCTAATCTTCTGTTAGCAAACACTGGCGTCAAGTTTGAGCATGGCTCGACATTCGCTAAGAAGGCAGGCCAGCTACCCCTGTATGCTGTGAGCCAGATTAGCCTCCTGATTCTGCAAAAACATGCCTCTGATCTCCTCAGAGCTGGTTTCAGAGTGATAAACTCTCCCTCAAACATAAATTTGTCCTGCATCAAAGCTGCTGACAACACCACCAGGCTCACAGGAGGCACGGGATATATATCCAAATATTCTATTTTACCCATTTACTGTCCAAACAAAAGATAACAACCTGACATGGTTGTTCTTTTGGAGATAACAGAGAATTATGGCTTGGATAAATCTGATTAAGCAAGACAGAATGATGTTGAGCTGGTTAAGAACAGCAGCTTACATTTGATAAGGGGAACCTTAAATTGCTTATTAAACTAAATGTGTGTTTTTGTTAGTTTTTTACTTAATCTAAATATGACTAAAATGCTTCACAGATGTATATATTATATGGTTTGAGGTAACAATTTGCAAATCAAACCTCTAGAAGAAAGAAAGAAAGAAAGAAATGTTCTGTTTTAAAGGGCATGAGCTTATAATTTGGTGTCAGTACAAAGCCAACAGTTGTGCTAATGCAACTGCATTAGCATTTCCATCAAATAGAAGTTTAAGAAGTTCACTGCATGTCAGTGCTAATGAAACTAACCCAATCTAATTAACCAACCCAAGAAAGTTAAGAAGCACTGTCTGGGGTTTTGGTGACTTGTCCATTGTCACTGCTCTTTGATACAAATGTACAAAGACACATGCACATGACGAATAGGAATTACATGAACCGAAACAATAAAATGGATTTTAAAAAAGTACAGTACTCTGCCGTGCTGTTGGTGGCAAAGACAAAATAAAAGATACGTTGTTACTTACACGATGGTTTTCTTTCCAGTTTCAAATCCCTCAAAGTTCTGTTCGTTCCAGCTGCAGCAGGCAGCTGCAATACAATCAAGATTATTCAATTGGATCCTTTTGAAGACCGTAACAGCCTGTAGATTATGCTGAGATTGATGTATCATGAGGCCACAGATGGAAAAGCACAATGCTCCCTAATGTCTCCGTGTTCGCGTTGCGGCAGCTGTATCTAACCACACGAGGGTAATTTCTGCTACAGTACAGTGTAGCTTTATCTTTTCTAACGTTGATGTTGAGACCTTCTAAAGATGTTAAAAGGAATGACCTTTAAAATTATATGATGCCAGAGAGAGATCCAATTATCTGCATTTATGGCTTAAAAAACAATGTCAAGAAATGTTTCATTGATCTGATGGCCTTTGTGGATTTTCCCACAGAGGTGTGATATAATGCTGATGAATCGCATATTGTCAAAAACGTTAAGAAAGGTAGAGCTTTTTAACAATTTGCCATTAACCTTTCCTGTCTTCATTTTCTTTCTGGTCTGTCACTTGTCTGTACGTTTAAGTGTTTGCTCCTTTTCACTGTGAAGGTCATTTATGACCGCCAGGAGTAAAAGCATAAAGAATCATTTAAGATATCTCCTCGTCTTTCTCGTCAAACTGTGAAACACGTTTGACATTGTTCCCGTTGAAACGTCTCCCACATCCGGAAATTTAGTTAAACATAACTAAAAAACAAACAAACTGCAGTGATGTTTTGCTCTCGTATCTCGTTATATATACAAGAACGAGTGGTTCCTCTTAACTTGACAGGATCCTGATTTCTGCTCAGTCCAAAACTGAGCACAACATCCCCGTAACGTGTCAGAACAGTGCATCCCATTCCTGCGCACTCTCATTCTCTACCCTCTGACAAACCTTCCAGCGGACATTAACTGTGTGATAGCAGTCTTTATGGGTGGAGACTGGGTTAGGTGGTGTGTTTATGAGTGCAGCAAAGCTTCCAGATCCGGTAATAAATGTGATTCATGATTGTGTGTGATGGAGATGTCCTCAAAGTTTAAGGGCTCAGACAGAGGGCACAGAGTGAGAAAGAGCACTGAGGGATTCTTATCATGCGTCGGTGAGGATGTTAGCAGGAAACACTTCAGGCTCATCGGTAAAGTGGAATTACAGATACTGTCATATATTGCTGAGTCACAGGATGTGGCTTGTTTCGTTTGCAGTGTAGGGATTAGGCCCAAAAAATAACCACATAAATGTCACATGTTTTAGGGCACTGCAGAGTATCATTGAATACAAAAACATGTAATGTGGATAATAATGTTAAAAAAAAAATCTATCTAGCCGTATGGTAAGTGTGCCACTGTTGGTATACAGTACATGTTACATATACATGTTCTCCCTCTAGTGGCATGTGGCGGGATCTCTGGTATATTTTGTTAAATGTAAAGAATTGATTTACTTTACTGTCAAAATCCATACATACGTAACATTGTACAGAGGTATAGAAGATACAAGCCAAAGGCTGAATTGAAAATCAAAATTTCTTTTGAGGTATATTTGCAAATGGTTTTGAATGAGTGCACACTAACTAAATGAACAATACTATGATGGATTGTATAATATGTGTACATTACTTACTTACATAGATGTATAGCTTTACCTTTTGTGGGTGTGTGTATGTTTATTTGGTTGTTTATGACTTGAAGGTTTTTATTCACACGCACACAGGAATTATTGTTAAACCTGATCATTGCTTGACACAATAAAGTATTAAAATAAAATAAAATTAATAATCCATAGATACGTGATTAGTTTTAGACAGTAAGGCAGTAAACCCAGATAAAACTGTTAATAATACTTACTGATAAACAATAATTAAAAAAAAAAAAAGTCCATAGCTGTGTCAGTCTGTGCTACTATACTTTTATGTCATAATGACAGAACGTACAGAGCCTATTATTTTCTGAGGTGGTACATGGTGTAAAATGCTCTCTGCTTTTGTGCATTTTAAACATATTGGCTCTTACATTTAACAGTCATTGGTCTCTTTGTCTTTCGGCTAATCCATTAGTTCTTTTAATGTGAAATCTCTTTTACTACCAAATCAATAGCAAGCAAAGACTAAATAAGGCAGAGTGATTAGTAGATGTTTAATTGTGTGTGTGTTGCAGGAAGAAAAGCTTAGTTCATATTTTTCCCTTAGAGCTTTTCATAATTATCAACAACTGAATTTACCCTGCTCGTACACCAAACTTGACCGTTATAGCTTTCCATTTTAAATTTCCATGTTGCTCCAATATTTATATTGTTACTAGGAAAATATGACAGGAAGCCAAATAAGGCTGCATACACATGCTCAACTAGAAGTCATGCATGGCATTAGAAATGCTTAAAAAATAAAATAAATAAATAAATAAACTCTGGAAACTCCTGTCATTGTAATGGCAAGAATGTATGAACTCGGTCTAGTGGAGGGCTGAGGCTGGAAAGCAAAAACAAAGCTAACTTTTTTAAAATCTTTTGGCCTGGACCAGCCTTTGAAGCGGACCACTTCTGCTTCACCATGGGCCTCTCAGGCCACGCTTTCTTCGTCCACCACTTGTGCCCTATTCTCATCTGAAGGCCCATCTGAGGGTGGAACATGCATACTATCAGATGATGGACAAAATTCGGACCTTCAGTCGAATATGGGCTGTTGGTTGGTGTTGTGCTCTGTGGGGGAAGATGGGGAGCTGATTGTCAACTTTTGAGGGTTTTGGCGGTTTTGACCTGATAATGTGAACTGATCAGTTCTCTCCTTGGGACTGTTTAATAAAGGGAATCTATTCTCATCTGTATCTTGACAGCTGTATTGTCAGATATGAAAAGAGACTCCCACAAGCTTGAGTTTTACACATGTCCTGAGATTTTCAGCCAATATATAGAATATATTAGCCTAATCTTTACAGCAGGTAGCCTATACACACACACACACACACACAACACACACACACCTGTTGCTGTGCTGTCTCTCTCTGTCCCTCTGCTCTCTGGACTGGGCTGCCTGTTCTTATGTTCTTTTGGGCTCCTAATAAGAGGCATGGACGGGTTCGTGCAGAGATTATGACCGAGCGTCGGGCTGCTTCTTTTCTTTTCTTTTTTGTTTTTAGTTTCTTTTCTTTTTTTGGCCGGGTTTGGACTGAGAATTAATGCTCATCACTAGCATTAATTAGTCACTCCTCTCCCTTATAGACGGTTGAAAAATGTAAACACACTAACAACAGCGCATCACTTAAGCACCAAGCCATACCGGTGGGCCCACTGACCCACTGGAGAAACTCTCGGTACCCCCGTAGGCCACTTAAATCCTCTTCTTAATCCAGCAATGAACCAAATTCGAATGCCGAACTGAAAGACTACAGCAGGAGATGTCAAAGGAAGACATATCAGACAATGGAGTCTCCACTGATAGGTTAGAGCAGATTTAAAGTCTGCAACACTGAGCCATATAGCACTTCCGACTGTGAGCTGGATACAGTTACTGTTTGTGCAGATGCTCAAGCAGGCAGGAGACACAGGCTGACTGCTGAGTGTTATGTAGATGATATCAAGAGATGTGTCTACAAGGCTTATAGAAATTATTCTCTTGAGATGAGTTTGTCTAGAGAAGATGTCTATATTCAGTTTTAAGATGAGGACCAAAGGTTAACATGAATGATGTTTTGTTGTTTCAATTGATGTTATAAAATTTTTATTGAGTTGTTTCTTTTTTTTTGTGAGTTTCATCTCTACTTAGTTTCTGATACATGTTTAGAAGCGGAGGGGTATTCAACTAGTTGCAACCTGCAACCTTCCTGCTAGATGCCACTAAATCCTACACGTTTCAAAAAAATCTTTCAAAATCAATTCAGATCAGTCTTTTTTGTTCCAGTCTTCTTCATTCCCTTCATTACCCACAATGTAACTCACTCGGCAGTTCAGTTGGAGATACAGATGTGTTGTACTAGTAGGGCTCAGTATCCCAGCTGTGCCAGGCCAGTGGCCTCAATGAGATAAATGAAAATGTTGGATTCTTCATGCAGTGCTGTCGTCTGTATGAACGACAAGATGCCGCTTCCATTTGGAGAGAGGAAATGATAATTATGCATGGAAACTCTAGTTCTGTAATCACACCCAGAGCACTCTAATTAGGCTGTGCATATATAGGATCTGCATCTTCGTGCATACGTATTTGCATTTGTTCTACATACTACAGCGGTTTTTGCATTTTATTCTTGCTACTGATGACCTTGTAAATAATAACCGCAGCCATGTACGATCCAGGGAACCTGTAACCAGGCCTCCATTTTGTGACTGGAAAAGAATAATGGGAATCAAAGTGATGTTTACACAGAAGAGAAAGATCTCAAGAGCACACACACTAAAGGGCATCATAAGAACATTTGTGGAGGCGCAGTCTAAGGAAGAGAGATGTGACCCCACTGGTTTCACTTCTTTTGAACTTGTTTTTGGTCACAAGATGAGGAGCCCGTTGCACCTTTTTAAGGATCAGGTAATTAAATCAACTCGCCAAGTATGTCTTGTGTGCTAAAGCCAGACGGCCATTGGCCTTTGGGATTGCAAGGAAGTACCTGGTACAGACCAAGCCTGCATGAAGTATAGGTATGATGAGAAAACGGTATGGATGGACACGTTGGTCCAAGGACCACGTTTTCTGTTGGTACCTGGTTTGGCTGGGTCGGGAAACAGAAGTCTGCAGAACAGAGTTTGTTGAAGACGTAGTGAGCACCATCTTTTATAACAGAGGCCTGAGCTGTGTTTGCAGTAAAGCTTGAATAATCTACCTAATGTCATGCACAGAGAACCAGCCAAAGAGAATTGTGCACAATGTTGATGGCGACACCATCCCTGTAAATCAGCACCTTTATTGTTACCCTCCTCATAAAAAGAATATTGTCCAGGAAGAAGTTGATTATGTCCTGCAGATTGAGGTTATTGAGTGTTTACAGCTTAAGAAAGAAAGGCAGACAGGTTCTGTGTGGATTCCAGAAAGGCCAACAATGTGACCAAAGCCGCGTTCCCTATTCCTCGTCTCAAAGACTGTCAATAAGTTTGATTAGGCCACATGTGTAACCAAGGTGGATCTCTTGAAGTGTACTTTCACTAACAGAACATGTGAGCGAGATTTCAGTTTTTATTACATTCACTGGTCTGTACTGGGTTAACTGTACAGGTATACTCGATTTTGTTTTGTCTGAATGTTAGGGAACACTTCCTTAGATCATGGAGCTTGATAAGCCATGTTATCTGGCTCCAGATTCGTGGCTGCCCTTCCTGCTTGTAGTTGATGCTTTTGACTGCTCTATGTAAGGAGGGGAGTGTAAAAGTGTTTTTTTTTTCTGGTTAAATTCAGAACTGTCGAGGCTCTGATTTGAGTCTTGTTCTACCACGGTATAACCTTGAAATTAGCATATTGCAGACAAGAACAATGTTTTAGGGGACTCCTGGGCAACTAGCAGACCGGTGTCCCGGTGCCGTTTACAACCTGATGGAGTGACAGCGGGGACGGCCAATCACACAAGAAACGGCAGAGCCAATCGATGAGCTTGTGGGGCGGGTCTAAACTGAGGGAAACAGGTTTCAGGCTGTGATTTTTGCGTTTGTGGGGCAATCAAGTCAAAATCAGTGAGTGACGTCTGCGGACAGCTATGACAGGATCAATGATGGACAAGGCTGCATCTGCATCTGTGTTTGATGATTGTGATGAGTGAGACTGGTCTAATTAAGACACGCTTAGTGTTAAATGAAGGGAAATGTGATATGAGAGAAGACACGATACGATAAATGAATATACACTGATATTGTTAACTGATAACTGATATTGTTCAATTCAGCAAATTGAGGATTAATACATGTTTAATACATGTTTAGTACATGTTTAGTACATGTTTGTTCGCTGCGCACTATCTATTTCCAGATTGGCAGTCAGGTTAGAGGCGCTGGCTTGTAGCAGCTGAGTTGAAAAGCGGGTACAAGAGATCGGCTTTAGAAAAGGTGTGGCCCTGGTTTGGTTTCTGAGTACTGCGACAGAGACAAAGGGTCGTCAAGTTTTCCGTTTCACCTCCGGCGTTTTTATTCCAGGGGTTTTGTATTAGAAGCTCGTTGAACCGCGTCCGACCAAGCAAAGCCAGCCACGAGGCAAACAAGTGAGGCAAACAAGTGAGGCAAACAGGTGAGGCAAACAGGTGAGCCCATACAGTACATCTTTACATTTGGCCTGGCAGCCGAGCACCTGTTCCCGGCCTGTAATATGCACGGGCAGGCTAGCCTACATGAGCCTTTGACAAACATATGAGTAAGTGATCTGTTCATGGGTGTTAATGCTGCATTTAGCAGGATTTCCATGCAAAATGACACCTATTACACCATATTTGGAAAAGATCATTTTCCAGAATTCCCACTGAAAATGAATCAAAGCTGATCAGCTCAGCTGCACTTTGTCCAGAGAATATGTATTTTTTTCTTGAGATGTTGGAGTGTGCTGTTTGAAAATCACGAATATGAGTCAAACACGAGCGTCTGCGCAGTATACATCTGCCAAAACTTTTAACAAATCAGGGAGAACAATGCCAAAAGTTATCAGAGTAAAGGATAAATGAAATATCATTTTAACCAACATTGAACATTTTGAAGTGCCTAAAGCTACCTCAGTAAAAAACAAAATTATATATTGTTTTAGTGGACTGCTGTGAAGTTATGCACTTCAGGCACTTTGTTTTAATGTTGGTTAAAAATATATGTAATGTATTTAGAAATGACACATATTCTGACATGTGTGACATATTGTTTAAATATGTTTAGCATTTGATTTGAAGTTGGTGAAATGTTTTAATGCTATACTGACAAAAAACAAAGCTGTCAAACTCACATTACTTAGAAAATTGTGTTTACAGTTAGTTTATCATACTACAGTATATTTGGGAAACGTTTGTTCCCAAATGTTTTTCACGGTCTGACTGATTGGTACAGCCAAAAACACGGCAATGTTTCACCATTTTTCATGAAGACGTTCAAGGTGTACTTCAGTGAGTACCTCCGGATTGCTGATGCGCTGATGACATGCTATGAAACCCACCCTCTGTATGTTTTGTATGTATTACTCTCCCATGGCTACTTCCAACGAAATCAACAATACTTCCTTAAATGATTTAGAGTGACGTTTGAAGCCTGTTTTTTTCCCCCTGCGTTTGATGCCATGGAATTTGACATCTCTTATCATGTTCATAATCATAATCACTCACTAGGAAAATGCTTCTGCTCGTGGCATTTAGATAAATAGAGCCCTCCCTCCCTCTCTCACAGTCAAAGAAAGACGAACATCCTCTCACTTCCCATTGCTGAAAACACACGCCACCTCAGTGCTAAAACTTTAGGGACTTTCCTCTTATGAAATAAGTAACCGTTAATGTTAGAAATCAGAGCAAAGAAAGAAGAGCTGTGGAGAAGCAACAATCCTACTGAGGTCAGTTACACTCCAAGACTTAACAAAGCTGCGGCCTTTACAGAAAAAAACTGGAGTGTGTGTATATATACTGAGAAATGTTTTAATTTGATTGTTCTCTTTGTTACAGTGAAACGCAAATCCACTGACAATGACGGTCACAGCCATGCTTATACCTCTTTGGGTTCTAACTGCACTCCCTCTTACGACACAAGGTATGTGAAATTATTATTGAGTAGTTTAAACTCAAGTGTCCGTTGTAAATATTTTTACAACACAGAAGGAAACTTTAACATTATTTGTGCCATGCAGAAGAGAAAGTTTAAAAGTTCACAGGATGATCACAGTGTAATAATCATATCTCGTTATAATATCGGTATCTTTATCAGCAGAGTTGGTGACACCAAGTGTGAGTCCCAATATTACTGCAGAGCGGGGCAAACAGGTTACCCTGGACTGCGACGTGTCCTCATCTCTGAATGGATTATCAATCATTCGCATGCAGTGGTGGCATGACAAGTTACTTCTGTGTTCAGTGGACAGTGACGGAAATATAACCCCACACAAGGAGAGCACTCCAAGCCCTTTCCATTGTGAATATAAACATGGACAATTGTCCCTCATCTTTGAAAGAATCGTGCCACCGGAGTGCGGAAAGTACACTTGCAAACTACGTTCCAACAAGGGAATGCGGAGTGCTGCTACATGGGTGGATTTACAAGGTCAGAGTCCACTTTTTTTCTCTTTTTTTTTTTTTTATGACGGCTGTCATAATCATGTACACATTACAGAAAGATAAGCCTGCTTCTCATTCGCTGTTTTTCTTCATTTGCATTGGTGGCATTAAGTGTGTTACTCACCAGAACGTATTGTGTGCACCCTCGAGGTCTAACAAAGATGCTAAGTGCAACAAAAAATGTAAAAAACAATTTGTTTTAAATACTTTAAAGCAGCACAAGGGGGGAAAAGCTGGGACTGACACATAAATATGCACTTATGTAGTGCTGCTAGTGGTCCCAAACTCTGCAACTATGCTACTGTAAAAGTAGTACTAGGACTGTGTAAAATTACCCCATATACATATGAAGAAGTACATTATTTACAGCTTAATGTTCTGATGTCAAAAGTGAATTTCCACATGCATAAAACCCTAGAATATTATTCCTAATGCATTAATGGTGTAAGAACCACTTTACATGAGAGAACCACTCTGACATGACAACAGCTCTCTAGTTAACTATAACCAAAGGTTTTATCATTGGTTAATAGATAACAAATCAAATCATAAAAAAGAACTTATAAAAACAACCTTTGTGGTTTTCTGGTTATAAAAAGTTAATTATCTAACAGCCTGATATTTGCTTTGCCTTTAACAGCAGATTGGCTGAACAAAAATCAGTAACAAAACTTACTTCCTTATGTCGTTGCACACAGTTTATTACAAAATGAGTAATCTGTGGGCCCTATTATTAATTGACTGTAAATCGCCACCCACCCACTCATACTACAAATCCCACAATGCACACCTCTAACACCGCTGCTTCGGTTCAGTGGTCCAGTGTTGACAACTTGGCGACTTTGTCGCTATATATTTAGCAACTTTTCAGACAAGTGATTTGTTTTTCCCCCTGTTTTTTCCCTATCTCGCGTTTGAAAATATATAAATATTGATTAAAATATCGATATATCGCCCAGCCCTGTTCTGTTGCTCTGAAGCAAGTCATCATGTATAACACTGACAGTAGTTACAACTTATCTTATAAATTATTACTTAATTAAAATTTAGCAGCCAACAAGTGTGATCTATGAAAATAAGCATCATATAAACTCACCGTGTAATTTGTGTGTAAAATCTCAGCATATGGAGTAACTACTAACTTTTCAAATCACTGTACAGGACCAGAAAATACAATTTGTTCCTCTGACAATGTAGTGAGTAACACAGCATTTAAGTAAATGTGCTTTGTTGCTTTCCACCAGCGCTCTGTTGTGGTTGGTATAGATTTGATCATGGGGTGTGGTGGTATTAAGTGTTCCCAGTATTTTGTACATGAAGTGCATTCCCGAGGTTAGCTTCTAAACTCCTTATGGTCTTCTCCACAGAGGGTTGTGGGAACGTTGAGGACTCTTCTTCTGGTGACAAACACACGTGCACCTTCCACCACGTCTACCCAGACGGAGATGTGCACTGGTTTCATGGCTCCCACGATGTCTCAGACTCGGCTAAACACAGCACAACTAAACAAGTGGACAATGAGGGTTGGCTGACCGTCCGTAGTGAAATGGAAATGGAACATTCAGATAAGCCCTACAACTGTTCCTTGATGAGCACCAAATCTGGTAGATACATTGGGAGCACTTTGATTCAGGTTCCTATGCCGTACACAGATGTGGACAGTAATGGAGTTGAATCACAGGGACACCTGTGGACATTTTTGTGTATTTTCACAACGTGTA
Organism: Nibea albiflora; assembly: GCA_014281875.1. NCBI lineage: Eukaryota > Metazoa > Chordata > Actinopteri > Sciaenidae > Nibea > Nibea albiflora. The sequence continues at coordinate 16,762,075 of CM024789.1, read as the reverse complement.
TTTCATACTTGCTGTCATAATGAATTAATGAATTTTCCGGTATACTCCCGTCATGGAGTGTGATAAGATATCAGAGTGCAGCTATGATAACACTGATTAGGAACAATGAGGTGTCGATATGTCTGTGTTTCTTTTAAAATCCAGGTCCAGGAGGTGAAATTACAGACCAGGACAGGGCGTGTTGGTTTAAACAAAACAAATACACACACAGATACAACACACATACGGAAACACACGCTCATATAATGTTTAAGGAGTCATTTTGGCTACTGGTTCAGTTCAGCTCCGGAGTATTTATTTCTGAGCCAGTGAGATAAAAATGTTTGACATGTGTCAACTATGTGTCTGTCTATTGACTGCCGTGTGAATGCATGGGAAAAATCTGTCCGTCTTGAACAGAATGAATGGACTTCAAGAGACACATGAAATCCCCTTCAGAAACAAAGAAGCCTTTCTTTGCAAAATATCAAACGGTTGGCTACAGAAACGCCGTCATGCAACAACTGTGGGTGGATGCTGCCCTCTGATGGACTCATTGTGATCTGTGAGACGCGTGGCTGCTGTGCAACTCTTTCAGAGGCAGCTGACTTTAAAGTGTTCTACTTCAAATCAGTCATGTCATCATCATCGTGTGGTCTTGTAGACAGCTTTGACTACACACCCTCTGAGATTTCTGATAATCCTGGGTACACTGGAGGAATGAATGGTTTGTGTTGCACTAAGCGTAAAAATGACATTTGAAAATCAGTCCAGATTCACTGATAATTCTCTTGAAAATGTGAGTTGTTCTCTTTAACATGTTAATCAACAAGAGTTTTTTTGTAATCTATGTATCTATAGTGACAAAATGGGATGCACATTCAGTGATGATGACTGAAATGTCAAAGAAAATGTTGTATTTTGTACTGATTCAGAACAATCTGCGTGATCAACTGTTTTATGATCTATTACATTAACGTGCTGCATGCTGCTCGCAGGCATGTTGTTGATTTGTTTTACTATTGTATTGTATCTTTCCTAATGGATGCACAACAGAGTTTACTGTAAGCTGGTTTGATTGTTTAAAGTTATTATTATTATTATTTAATTGTTATTATATTTGGGATTTTAAAAACATTGTAGCTGGGCATTTGAAAAATAAATAATAACCTACTGTGAGCTTTCACAATGGTGCCTAAAAAGGGAAATAAAGAACAAGTATAAATAGAATGAGTTGTGTTTACTGATGTCATGATGTGATGCAGGCCTTGGTGTTCCGTGACTTAGATCAATTTGGACAAAATGATGAAAGGAAAGAAATGAACAAATATAAATGACACTGTAAAGTATGCTAAAACATCAGTCTTTAGAACCTGAAATAAAAAATTGAATTGTGAGTACTACAGGTACCAAAAAATCAGGAGCTGGCCTACTTTAAAAACGCATCTATAGGATTACCATTCCTGCTAACTCATGCAACCTCAAACAAAACTGAAGTCGGGGATTGACTTAAAGCTTTTTATTTCCCAAATCTAAATCTAATTGCTTGGATAGATATAATTTATGGGGTTTTAATTGGTCCGTTAAAGTCAAAATGAAGCTATACTTCATTCTTGACTTTGTAAACAATAGATCTCTCAAGTTCAAGTTCTGTTGAGTAACTGCACTTTTTCTGAGAATACATACAGACTGCATGCAGGAGTTTACTCAGTTGTCACAGGATTGCGGATGGATCAAATTGAATATTCTTTCTGATATTTTGTTGGCTCAACATGGACAAGAAGTTATTGATGACGAAAAAAAGTGTTTATGAAACAACAAGAGCTGCTGAATAGACTTTGAGATGAGATTGTTTGGTTACCCGTACTTCCTCTCTGAGTTCTTGTAGTGCGTCCTTCTTACCACCAGAGGGAACAGGTGTCACGTTTAATCCTCAGGACAAATTATGATCTCAAACTGCTTTTCATTTGGAGGCTGCAGGGTTCAAAAATACCCAAGTTACTCATGAGTGAACTCAGTGAACCATTTTTACTGTGCAACAAATCGTTTGCTGCATAACGAGGGTTACACTTGTGCTATCTTAAAGCATCATACAACGCTAATTTGTTCTGAAACTCACAAATGTGTTACTTGAAACTACAGTCCTCACAGTAAAAACATCAAATGTTTGAATCAGACGACCGTGATTGACCATCAAGACTTCTACCTCGATAAACATGGCCATGTCTCTGCAAGTGGCCCTGCTCCTTTTGTTACATCATCTCTCGATGTTTGAAATTTGTTTCTCCTTTGAGCACCTCATCTGGGCAAAGTACACAGTGGGGGGTGTTCACAGAGATGTGCGTGTGTGTGTGTATACTGGGGCTTTGGGTCAAGTTCCCATGGTAACTGAGAGGTGTCTCGCTGTGTGCCCCTGGCTTCATCTGTGTGTGTGTGTGTGTGTGTCTGGTCAATTATCCCAGTGGGCTGTTATCTTCTCTCAGAGAGGTTTACATTATCACCCTGACAGCCTGGTGGTTATTGGTCAGGTGAGCGGCCACAGATGGTTATATCATACACATGAGCAGAGGGGTGGGGGAGGCAGACGGCTCAAAAGAGACAAGATAAGAAAGTGACCAACAAACAGCCAGACAGGATGGATAAATGGGACGGAGAAGGAGAGAAGACAGATGGATGGAGGAATGGAAAGACAAGATAACAGCGGAAGATTTATGTGAGGCGCTTATAGCCTGTTACCTAACATTGCGGTAAATGGGAGCCATCTTGGGATTAATTGCCCCAAGAGCCGATGTACACAAGGAGCAGTGTTGTTGGTGGCAGTTTTCTTTGCTGCGGCTACTCTCTACTAATGATCTTTAGATCATTCATCACACACACGCATCCTATGCATAAGCCATGCATATATATATTTTTTTTTTCTTTTCATAACTGTATTTTTAGAGCTTTATTACACTTCATTTTACTTAAGACGTTCACTTTATGACTTTAACATGTATTGCAGTATTTTGACTATGTGCTATTAGTATTTTTACTGTCATTACATGAAATACATTTGAGTACATACTTCTTCCATCACTGGAAGATACTATAGTCTCTGTATGCAGTCTGTAACAGGTAACAGGTAACAGAGGAGGTCACATTAAACACTTCATCCCTCCTCTGCACCGTGAACATAGTCTCACAGAACAGAGAGCATCGGTGACTCAAACATCTCCAGCGCTGCCAACGTGAACTTAATTTTAACACTTAATATTCTCATCAGAATCTCTTCACTCCTCCGTTTCTGTGTACATTCAGTGATTTCAGACTACTGAAAGCCCGCTTTATATAACAGCTGTTGCTTCATAGAGATCAATACATGAATAACCCAGCAGGGAAACTGAGCTGCGTCTCAGCTGCTGAGAGCATGCGATGTCTTAAAGGTTACAGCGGGAGAAATAGAGGTGTTAAAAGGTATGAATATGAATAAACGTCAATATAAATTCTGAAGCTATGTGCCAAGGCTGATGCCCTGCTTATTCACAGCAGCTGGAGAGCAGAAACAAGGACCGTTATGTGAATCAAAGATGAATCTCTTCATCTCAAGAAACAGCCTGTGGAAAGCCTCACAGCAGACAGAGTGTGAAGTCTTCCGAGTGCTATAATAAGATGCCAAAATATTACAGCTAAAGCTGAGATGCAGGATGCTGTTTATTAAGTCTTACATCCCGCTGTGGCAGCTAAGATCCACTTTTTTTTTTGACAGACTCAGCTTGAAAGTTGGTGGAATGTGTCCTCATTTGATCTTGCTGTAAGAGTTTTATTGCACTCCTTTTGCATAATGTTTGATTCGTCCAATGTAGATAGAAATAAGGATGTCGTACGACACCTATGTCATTCAATGCCCAAGGCCTAGCACCCGTATGTGACGGTTCATGTTCTTCTCCGCGTTCCTGCCAGTAATCTGTGTGGAAAGCTGTATGGTAAGGGGGGCCCCCTGACGGAAAGCTACAATAAAAGGATGAGACTGTCCCTACAGCACACAAGTCAGCCAAGATGCTGCCGATAACAGTCGTCGTAAGGCTCATGTGTTCCTCTGCATTGTACATTTAACCTTTCAGGCTTTGTACAAGGACATTTTCACATCTAGCTGGTGCATTCATACCAGTCACAGATAGCAGCCAGACATGTTTGTTTAGTTTAGTTAGTGTGTGTGTGTCGGTTTGTGTGTGTGTGTGTGTGTGTGTGTGTGTGTGTGTGTGTGTGTGTGTGTGTGTTATAAAGCGAGTATTCCATGTAACTGCATGCGCTCTTAGCCTTGGTTGCCCTTGGAGACCACACACAGTTCTAATCCTCACCTCACAACTGATCTCTCATTAACATAACGCTTTTCACAAAATCGTGTGAAGTGAATTCAGCAGATCTGAACGTGCAGTAGAATTACGATTGTATGATGTTGGTGTATAACAAGAGTAAAAGGTCGCGCCTGTGAATACTCAGATTTAAAAGAGTCCATACATTTAAATGATTCTACTGCACTAAAGGGCCCGGGGCCGCAGATAAGCTGTGTGGCTCCATTGATCCTCTGTGTTCATTCATTTGATCAAATACAAATTATTGTAAAAACCTTGCACAGTATACATTTCAACAATGGCCGAGACAGGTAATAATAAAAGATTTGATTTGATTTGATTTGATTTGATTTGATTTGATATTGGCAAGATGGGAAATAGAAAAAACAAAAACTTTTAATCAAACAGTGAGGTGTTAATACCACCCAGTCACTGAGTTGTACTGTAGTAAATAAAATACAAACAACTTTTATAGTTTCTTCTCTTATTTTAATTCGCTTGACTAATATAGACTAAATATTCACCCACTCGGCTAGTCAATTAAAGTCTGAACCATATGCAATAAAGCCTGTTTCATTTTTACACATATTGAGCGTCAGAGGTGCATATTCCCAAGCAAATTTGCAATTAATCAAACTGATACAAACCAACTTATGCACACTGAATTTCGGGCCGTTAGGTCTCGGGACAGTTTTATTGCTAATCCAGCCGTGCTTGTATAACAACCAGTTCAATAGCTATGTCTCGTGCAGGACGCTTTACTTGTCGTGGCTGGAAAAGCACGGGTGTAATCAATAATAATTAATAATGATTTCTGATTCCATTTATGTGGGGCAATGGACGGGTATGGACCATTGGGAGACTTGATGGAAGTGAGCTGTCGTTACTGTAATTAAGTCTACCTGTGTTATGCTGCCTGTTGTGCAGCCAGTCCATATCAGGTCTGTGTCTGACATACCAATCATGTTGTCATAGCTTACTGTTTTACAGCTGGAGTTAAAAAACAATCGAATAAAAGTCACAAAGCAAAAACAGCCAAAGAAAAATTTGTCTGAAAATGATTCAATGAGTGAACCAGACATCAGTCAGACATCAAATTGTGACCATTTTACAGTAACTGACAAAGTATGACAACAGCTCATGCAGTCACAGTCTCAGGCTGCTGCTGTGCTGCATGTTGCCTCACTGGAAAGGCTCTGCTGCAATAAATGAAACATCTGTGTTGTTGAACTGCTGTAAATGGAACAGAGGTATCTTTATGCTCACAGGTCCGCTTCTAGCATTTGGAAGTTGTTTATTACATGTTCCCATACCACATCAGAGTTTACTTCCTGCTGAAGTTTAAACTCTCAAACTGCCCTAAAGAAATTACAACGCACGTAAATACCATTCAAAAAGCAGTGAGTCATCATACGTATCCTTCTAAATACGCCAAATGACCAAAATATTACAAGCACCTTCCGGAGGTTGAGTCATGACTCCTTTTGTAAAGCGACATCTGAATCTCAAAGCTGACAAAGCTTTTGGTCACATTCGTGTTCAGTCAGACTAATTAGCTTTTCAGTTTAGGATGAGTGATGTTCCTCTCTCACAGCTGACTGTGAAGTCATTTATCCTGCATTATGTAGTACAGCATTACTGAATGGACTAACAAGATGGTGATTTTTTTTTTTTTTTAAAGGCTTTCAGTAAATAGTGTTCCACGTAAAACGTAGTGGTATTTAAATTTGTCCACCTCAACTCAAAGTTTTATTTTTTCATGTTGTTACTTCAGTTGGAGGTCTTTTCACTACGCAGAGCGACATATGTGCAGTTTGACTGTTTTTTTACATTTATTTTTACATTTACTGAAAGTGGAAAGTGTGTATAAGATGTGAATGTAAAAGCATGACTAATATGCAAATGAAGATTGAAACATCGTCATCATCAGTGAAAAATATCTGCATATTCACAGATGGATTCTGAATTTTTCAGTGAGTGAAAGAGAGTAGATGTAATTTCAAGAATTTCATGAAGAGGAAATCAAAGAACATGATTACAGTTATGCAACCATCATGGTCATTAACTCACAGACAAAAACAACAATCTCCATCGATGACCCATCGATGCACTCTAGTGTCTTCTCTATGTGGACATAGTAGCATCACCTGACCTCCCCCTTTGTTCCTGTCATTCTTCCTGTGGTGGTTAGAGACATATGTCGTTTCAACATAAACATAAGTCGTGATGGAGCAACTAAATGTTTCTCACAAATGTAAGTATTTACAGTTATGTAATACAGACTGTTAATGATCGTAACAATGAATTGTAAATGGAGGAACATTATTATAAATTAAAAAACTTATAAAGACTTTAAACAGCTCATAGACGCACTGCATGATGCATGCAAGTTAAATCATTTTTCACCACAAAGTTGATGCCCAAAATGGGCTCACCTTTTCACCTAATTGCAGCAAATGTGTTATAACAACAAGTGCTTGATGACTGTTTTTCACTGTCTAAGAGTGTTTTCTAGTATTGGGGTATTGAGTGATCGCTGTTCGATCAACTTTTAAAACGACTAACCGTTGTCCAATAAGTCTTTGAGAGAGGGCACGGTTGACCTTTTGCTTTATTGATTGCCGTTGAGGTAAACATGCAGAGAGGATGGTGTATGGATGGTAGTAAGTACAAAGGCAGGGTTTGAAGAAATAACAAACTGGGTGATAGAGGTAGGTAGGTAGTTAGGTCCGACACGTTTTAACAACAACAGGTAAAACATCAAAAGTCATAGTTAAAAAGTTGAATGGGAAGCTGCATCTGTTTGCATGGGCTCAGCGATCACCTGCTCCAGCAGGGCTCTTACATCATCAAAGAAAAAAACACTTTTTTATAGGCCAAATAAAGTGGCAATATTGAGACTACCTCACCCTCATACGGGATATTGGTATTTCCTGGATCCCACCATAAAATATGCATATCTTATTGAACCATTCTGAGTAATACTGAAGAATCAATATCTCATTCCTAAACATATGAAAGCAAGCTAACAAATGGAGTGCCTTCATATATTGATAACAGTACCGGGTTTGTGATGGCGGACTGTAAGCTAACAGACTTAAATCAAGCCCTTTTGAATCGTATATGGATCGATTCATCTACCATGCCTGTTACATAACATGCTATCTCTGGGGGATTGCAATCCCTTCCAGGAATCGAATGAATGGGGCGTTGATTACCACATGTCAAAAAGTCATCTCTGTCTTTTCTTCATGCATATTACTTTTCCATTTATCTCACTTTTCAGCTCTGAGAAGAAAGGGAGGAATTCTCTGTAATTTGCGATCCCTTCAGTCTACAGGTCTCACTGCCCACCAGCCATTCTCTGCATGAGCGGACGGGTCTATGCACTACAGGCAAAACGGGTGTCTGATTGATATGGTTCAGTGTGCTCGCAGAATAATGCCCAGCTGGTTCTCATTACTCAGAGACCCCAACAGCTTTACAATATGCTCCACCGCTTCCTACCACTGTTGTGTGTGTCTGTGGAGTTATGTAAGCTTGGATTTATGTAACACCTGGCAACCCCAAGCACCAAACTGGTTACTTTTAAGTACTTGAAAGCTAGGGATGCATACTTGAGATTGCCATATCCATTAGATCTGAGTGCTGTATACTTGTGATTTCCAAGTACAACAGATGACTTTGAAGTGACTGAGGGCGTAGGAGGAAAGAGAGGTTGTTTGGTGACTGGGTCTAATGTGATTGAAAAAAAAACTGGAGCTGCAACTGGAGAGTCCCCTTTGAAGTGTAGGGAACCTTAAATGGAGGTGCCTTACACTTCAAAGGGGATTGTCCATTTTAGCCGCTCTTCCATCTTTCATAGTGCAGGGGGAAAAAAAATGTCTTGAGAGTTTCTGTGATCAAGTTTTATTTTCATATTCCATCTGGCGGATGGCTCGTTCTTAAGCTCGTATGAAATGGTGAAGAGCAGCGGAAAGTTTCTTCCATCTCATCTCAGTTTTCATTTCCCACATTTTGTCCACAATAAAGATCTGATTGGTAATTAGTTCTCGTGGTATGTTCTAATCTGATCACTCAATAGCTGCGAATGAAAACCACCTAATTAATGACAGATAATGACACAGCAATCAGGTGCCATCTGGCTTGATCTTTCACAGATGCTATTTGATTTTTTTTTTTTTAAGTTTAAACTGCTAAAATTGGATATTCTCTGGCACAACCGGTAAGTAAACACAGCCATCGCCGCTTTCTATCAAAAGTCTGGTAAATTAGCGCACATCTCTTCTTCTTTCAGTTTCTCCTGTTAGGCGTCACTACAGCGGATCATCTGCTTCCTGGCAAAATGTGCCCTGCCCAACTCAGCTATAATTTAGGTTGGGTTTTTTCGTGTGACTCGTGTGCAATCTTCTCTGTTGAAGTGTACATTGATGAATACAATTTACCCTTCCACTTGTATGGTCATTCTGACCCCTCACTGAGTTTGTATTGATATATACAGAAATACTTCATATCAATGCAAGATATACAACATCAAACAAGATACTTTCATAATGTAATAGTAGTTTCAGACACACATATTATCAGTGCACAAAAAGAGATGCAGATTCATTCATTCTTATTATTATTATTTCTCTGTGGATTAAACATTAGGCCAAAGTGGAGCTAATAAGAAAACTGCATAAGGTACTCATGCAGAGCCCAATGTCAGTATAACCCTCACAAACAAGACAAACACAACAAACCTAAGGTAAATGCCCAGTTAGAGATTGTGCAGCAGCAGAAGAAATGAGGCTGAAGAGGTCTAAAGAGGACAATCCAGGTTAGTCTGACCTCTCTCCAAATAGAAATTTCTGAGACTGCGATCAATCATTCCTACTTATCTTTGCAGAAGCCCTGCAGAGCTTTCCAGATGGATTAACACCTCAGAACTATAGGTCATCATCTCACACACATGCATGGATGCCCGCGCACATAAACATACATACACACGATGGTGAGGCAGTGCTGTCAAGACCCCAAAACCTTCATGTTTGTTTGACATTTTATATTCATGCTTGATTGATGTTTAAGGACATGCAGGCTGATAGACGAGAAGAAAGGAGGATGTTTGAGTATTTTAGCATTTGTTTTCAGTTTTTGTTCTATTTTTTCATTCATTTTTTTTTAATTTAATCATTTCTGTACCGGGTAAATAAAAGCCACAAAGAGAGTGTTGGGAGCAACATGTGCTGTATTTTTCCCAAACTACTACACTTCCTGTAAATGATTTCATAACCATGGTGATATTCAGGTGTTGGAGTTGACATATGGCTGGATGTAAATGTCCTTCCTCTCTTAAGTAGAGTGGTAACAATCATGCAGGCACAGTGTGTACTTTTTTGTATCCCACGGGCAGAGCTTCCATCACACAGGAAAGAGCCCACTGGTTTCCTATATATATATATATATATATATATATATATATATATATATATATATATATATAAAGCACAGATGTCAGTCACGGGTGCTACAGCTGATGCATTGGCAATAAACTGTCCAGGCAACTTGTCACAGGCAGTAACATCACACAGTGTACACAACAAACATTGTCCTACTACTCCTAAATCAAAAACACTGGTGAAAAATCATGATGCATACTAGGTTAGAATATAAAGTTTGCAGTACAAACCGGTGGCATCAAATAACTACACTATGATTTTAATGATCAGTGCAAAAAGCAAGCGTTTATAGCTGTGGGGATTCTTATTTGGCACGAGGATTAAATTGAGTAGTGCCAAACTGCAATCCCTATTGATTCTCATATTCTGTTACTTCTTCATGTGACGTTAACTGTCTGGGCCAGACACGTCAATCATACTTAGATAAACTTATAGAGACACATAATTACATTTACTTTGCACTCACCTCCACGGCAGTTACTAACTGCTGTTACAACTGTCAACATGTGCAGCAGGTATAACGTTTACCCTGTTCACCACCTTAGTTTAATGTGTTAGCATGCTATCATTGCTAATTAGCGCTCACAAGGTGCAGCTGAGGCTGATGGGATCATCGTTATTTGGCAATATTAGGTCATAACGCGTAAATAAGTTTGAGCTTGTGATGGCATTGGATGAAAGCTATCATTCGCCCCGATCACGTTTGTTGTGGTGTTGCTATCTGATACTATTACTGCAATAACCAGAGCACACTGTCCTCAGTCTCTGGCCAGGTGGGCTGTGTTTCACCTCATTATCCCATTTGTCAGTTAAACAGGCTGGTACAGGGTTTCCATGGTGAGTGATAACTGTAACAGGTATCGACCGAAGTGTTGGAGACTGTGAGAGTGAAAGAGAGAGAGAGAGAGAGGTGAAAGAGGGTAAAAAAAAAAAAAAAGCATGGTAGCACTGATTGCTGCCCAGAGCTTAAATATGCAGAACAAACACGGCGCTGCACACTCCATTAACACACAAATGTGGTAGAAATGAGGAGAATGAACACACATGCTTGCTTTTCATTCATTTGGCAAAAAAATATCTATATTTTTTCACTTCTACCACTCCTACAAGTGTGTTGTTGGCTACAGCTCACTATACTTACCCTTAAAAAGGCGCATTCACCGTCTACAACAAAAGCCCCTTTGTCTTACATGCCCCCTCCCTAAAGGGTCACAGCATAGACATCTCACTTCATAATAAATGGAGGATGGAGACTAGGGCTTACAGACAGTTTCATCATACTTTAAAGATCCACAAACGTGGGGATGGGCAGGGCTGCACTCACCGGGGTTCTAGTATTTACTTCAAGTCTGTTTCTAAGGGTTATTGTGTGATCAACAGCAGTTTATTGCAGCGTTCATTGCAGTATACAATAGATGTGACCTTCGAGATACTTTCATCCCGTGGCTTGTAGCTGAAATTATAAAGAGAACAACCTTCCAATTCTACATTATAAACCGTACAGATGGATGTGCCAGCATACAGACCTGTGTTGAGTTTGTCTGTGTGAAATCAACAGCTCCCATCTTTGTTGAAAAAAAAGAAAAGTGCGGTAGATGATAATAAGGGACATTAAAGCATTAGCATTTAAATGCGCTCGTGCTGTTTTTCCTCATCTGGGTGGATGTCCTTTCCTCTCGGCATGCAAGCCCTTCTCTGACGCCTCCCCTGCATGCTGCTTTAAATCGCGCGGTGTCTTCAATATGCAGAACAAATTTGAACTTACTCCTTCCCACCTTCCTCATCTGTTCTATGTCATATGTCACATATGGCTTTTACGTGAAGGAGCGCTGGGTCATTCATTGGAAATTGCACGATTAGTGGTCGCAAACAACAATTCATTGCTGTCCTACAGGTGAAATTTGAATAGTTTCAGCCATCTGCATGTGTTATAAGTGTGTTTTACATGCTGAATGCAGCTGTGGGGACCGGCACAGCAGATGATAATTATGTGGCCTGAGGAGTATGAATACGTACTGTGCAAGCAGTTTCACATAGCAGCGAGACACCTACTGTACCGACATGGATTTGCATTTTGAGTTCACTGGGTGAGTTTGAAAGCAGCCTCCATTTTCTGCTTTAAAATGAGTCCTCCTCTGTCTGCTGCATAATATACAGCCGCACTATCAACGTGGCCAACTCTGAAGAGGGCACTTTACGTGTACTGTCGTGAGAACGGTGATTTTCACCTTCATTTTCATCGTTCTTCATGCATCCAGACTTTTTATCATAACAATCCCACAGAATGTATATGTACTCTATACCTCTGAGCATGTTTCTAATCCAGGGCTGTGAGTGGGCAACTAGGTGGCTCCACGGTGGGATGGTCATGAAAAGAGCAAAGCTGTACCTCAGTGTTCACCCTTCAACTTCTCAGCTATCAGTCATTTAGCTGCATCTTTCTTTCTTTGGCCCATGCAAGCACATGTACACACATTTACTCTGCTCTATTAAAAGCACTTCTGCACTATTCATATGACATCAACATTACTCTTTTTTTTTTTTTTAATGTTTTTGACCTTGGCAGTTCAATGATTGAAATTGTCTTGACAGCCCTAAGCGACTATATGTTTTGTCTCATGATGATTATTAGTTCTAACACTAGCTGTAACACTAGTTTGTAGCCTAGAGGAAATCCAGAGCAGGCGGAAATGCAAAACAATGTGGATGGTCAGCGTGTGTCGGCTCTTTCATGCTGGCAGGGACTACTCCTGTCCTTTGTTAATAGCTATCTTTATAAAGGAGAGGCACGCTAAACTTGGGAACAGAAGACATGGGAACTTGAACCTCAGTCATTGGCAGTAAACTCTCTTTAAGTGAAACTATTTTTACATATGCTGATCACACAAAACTGTGTCAAATCAACCAACAAACCCTGTTAAATAAAAAAAATCCATGTTTTGGCCCCCCAAAAATGTATGAACTAAATTTAATTCCAGTATGGCTTTACAAAAATATGAGAAATTGGAGCATTAAATGGAGTAATTATATTTCCCATTATATCTGCCATTTTGGCTTATCAGCATGATGAGTCATTGTGGAGTGTGTTTTTCTGTCCATCAGAGGTTTTAATTAGTGTAATATCAATAATACCTGATCATCTGGGTCATCAGTGGTAATCACATCAAACCTTTCACTAATTTAGAGTTATTTTTTGCTGTAATTGTTCTTCTTCGCCCTCGGCAGTCTGAATTAGACATCTCAGATGGGTATCTTCCAATGTTGCAGTCATTTTAGAATTAATTTTTATATCATCTTTTCAGAATGAAACAGATTCTGGAAGAGGTAAATCTTTGGATTTATAATTGTATTTGTCTCTCTGCGCAGTAATAGATAATGAATAAATACTCATTTCAGGAACAAGACAAACAGGGCTACATTGATTCATGCACATTCAAAGAACGTTCTGAATTTACTGTAAGAACATGGAACATTCTTGAATTGAAAATGATTTTTCTGTTAATTGAATGCACACCTGATGGTGGGAAATCTCCTTCTCATAAACTAACCCGGAGAGACAACTGAAATGCATGAATGTCTTTATGTGAATGGGTACGAAACCTGCTGGAAGTGCCATGGAAACCACTGCTCACTGGGGCTCATTAAATCTACCTCGCTGAAGAGATGAAGAAGGAGGTGGGGGGTTGGTTGCAATAAGAGATAGGAGAAAGAACGATGAGGAGGCACAGATGAGTAAATATGAAACGGGTTAAGAAAGAAAAGGAAAAGAGGAAGGGCTGTGAGGGAATGTGTGATCAATATTCCCTCTGCAAATAAGTCAAGGCGAGCCAGATGTAGAGGTTACAATGAGTTTATACAAGGGAGGAATGATTCATTCTGTATGGGTGTACACATACTTTGAGGCGTCCTGTATGGAAAACCAGCTGTGGGAGGGGAGATAGTCTTATCATTTATGGAAAGAGATTTATTCATGAGCTATGAGTTGGATTATTGATTCAGGAACCTGCACTACAGTGTGCTCTGGGTTGTTCTGGGCAAAAACATTGCAATATGATTTTAAAAAAATCAACTTTTTCCACTATAGATCTTCTGTACATGTACTATATTGTTTTATGAGACAATATAAGCACATCTAAATTATTATATTGACATTGAATTAAATACCTTTGTGTCTAGTGAAAGGGGTAAGAAGAGAGCGAAGTTCAGACTTCAGATGGCCAGAAACTCCAGTGGAGAATAACCCTCCTGTTCTCCTCAAATTTACCAACACTTTTTTATCCTCAGGGGTCAGTCTGACCCCAGTGTGAAGCCGTCTTTATATTTTTGCCCGTTATTAGGATCATGTCATGACTGTGAGTCTGTCAGCTTGTTCGGGAGTTGTAGTATCAAACATTCATGAATGTAAATTGGTTTGTGAAGAATTAGTGAAAGTACGAGAGACAAGAAGTCTGACTGCCATCACCAAGAGGAGCTTAGAACTGGATTGGTCATTTGTTTCGAGAAGCTGGTGTCCTCTTTTACATTTTCCCACAGTACCACTGTCTTATACATAAATTACATGGACTATTGTTTACCCTTGGAATTAAATTTCTCATTTCCACGGTAAACCTGTAGAAAGCTATATACATTTATGTTATGCAGCAGGTTTAGTGAGTTCCCTCCCTTTACAAGAATGACCTCAATTTTCAACAAAAGACCCCAATTTCCATTCCACCCGGGAGCAGAAAAATGCAATTCCAGCGTCAGCATCACACTAAGTGTAGCAGACCATTCATCTTAAAAAGACTGAGTGCCGTCCATACCCTGTGAATTGTCACATGCACTTGATTGCTTCTTTTTGCCTTTGGGGCCAATTGAGGGACTTGCATTTGTACAGCGATATGGAGCGTTTACCCCATCGCTGAGGTACTGGAGAAGCTTTTCATCACACAGTTCAAGTGACAGAGTTGAGATAGCGTGATGTAATTCATCTCTTTGTGCTGGCAGGAAACTCTGTTTTGTACCAAAGTATATAGGCGCTCCCACACACCCTGATAGCTGAATGACTAACAATGCACTTCAACACAGTGTAATAACCTTCGAAATTGAGCATAGAGGGCAGGATAGAGCTGTCACCTGCCGCCTGCCTCCCCATCTTTGGGAAGTTTAAGGTATTATGCATGAGATGGATGGAGGAGAGGGACAGAGGAAATGAGGAGTCAGAAGGAGAAGAGATAGGATGAGGAGGGGGCGGGAGAGTGGAGGACAGAGCAGAAATCTGGATTAAGGTGGACAAGGTGAGTGTGCGTGTGTGTGTGTGTGTGTACACGAGCACATATTTGGCATCCCCTACCCTGTGCGGAGACACACCCGTTGTTCAGTCTACGGGGGTTTTGAGACTAACAGTAAGGCGCTGTAATCTTTCAGCAAGTGAGATGTAAAGAGGCCCTGCGGGGCAGCTTGTTGTCAAGGACAACATCATGCTCTGCCATCAACGCTGATGGGAAGCTTACTGTGGTAAAACTGTTTTTAAACGCAACATTTTGAGTGTGGCTTTGCATGCAAACACCCTCTGTGATTTGTAATGCATCTATTCGAAGGGAAGAAAGAAATTTAGATAATTTAGATAGCTTTTCACAAAGGGATGTTCATTATTTTCAGACTGCTTATCAAACAGTCAAAACTGAATTCAGGAATTGGCATGATCTCAGTTCATTTTGTAACCTAATACATTTTTAATATCTTACCAAATAGTGATGGGAACATATCATTGTGGCCAGCGGCTTAATAACAAGGGCTAATAATAATGAAGACAATGGACAGCCGTGTCTTTTTCCCTGATGACAGAAAGAAGATGAATGCCCGAATGTTTGTCTTAATGATTGCCAGAGGGTAAATAATGCGGATCCAGAACATGAAGACATTACGTCTTTTAGAAATTGTTGTTTTTGAGGGGGTGGTATTCAGTCTTGACAGGACAGCCGAAGGGGACGACACAGCTAAGCACCACAGTCTGGAATCAAACCTGGGTCACTGGAGCAAGGAGTTTTGCATAGGAGGCACGCAGTGAGGGAAATCTTGATAAGAAGGCTAATACATATCCCCAAGTGTAAATGCATTTTCAGCATCAATTGAAAAAGCAACCATAGAGGAAGTACAATCTTAAGTGTGAAAATGAATCATCAAAGCAGCAGCGTATATTGTCAGACATGACCCTGAACAAAACCTGTTTGGTCAGAATAAATGTGTGAGACCAATGATTCAAGAGGAAAAGTAATGGTAGTAATGATCTTACGATGGACATTTACGTAAAGGAGTGTTGTACTATGAGAGAAATAGTACATTTGTAAGACCTAGTTCATGAAATGAACACAAATTTAGACAACTTAGCACTACAATCCAGACTGGAGCCCCAAAAAACAGGGACAAGGAAACGAGGCACAGACTGCGCGGAGACTATTTGTTGTCTTAAGTGGCTTTGTTTCTGTTTATATGTTTATATCATGCATTTATTCATAAGCCAAAAAAGATCTGAGCAGACAAAATTGAAAACTTTAAACACATCTTCAGAAAGGATTCCAGTGCTGGAAAAAAAGGATTACCTCTTGCTGATTTCTTCTGTAGGTTCTGGTGCTGGTCACGGAGTAGGCTGTATTATTTGTCAAAACATAATGTCAGAGTATTAAGCACAAAAGTGCATGCAGTCAGCACCACGTCCTCATTAGCATTCATTACTAAGATTAGACCAGCGCTCCTTAGCTTCCATGCATAAGCCGATAAGGCTCTGCATTTTCTTTATGTGTGATACACACATTGAGAAACAATCTGATTAGCTTCTGCTGAGTCCTTTGAAAAAAAGAAAAAAAAAACAAAACATCTGAATAAACTGATTTCCTCTCCAGGCTTTACTGTGATAGCAGTGTGCTGTGCGTATCAGGAAACACTGTGTGACATTCATTTCTCTCTCTCAGGTGCCAAAACACGCCGCAGAGGAACACATCCCGAAGACGTGGTGGACACTAATAATTTGATTGACAGTCCAGAATTCAGTAAACATTTCACAGATTAAATGTTCAGTTAATGTTCTAATAGAATGTTATTTGGTTAATTTGTGCAGCACTGAGGAATCAGAAAAAATAACATGAACACGTTTAACATTTTTGACGTATGCTGCCCGTCTTTTTTGGTCTGTGAATGTTCCCAGGCAACATGTAGCCGTAAGACAGAGTTAGCTTGTGCAAGACAGAGAGAGAGAGAGAGAGAGAGAGAGAGAGAGAGAGAGAGACTCGAGTTCAGAATTTAGATAGCTGACAGTGTTATACAACCAAATGTGACTTGTTAGCACACAGATGCCCAGCAGGCTGTTTTCCCTCTGCCGCCTCTGACAGCTTACCTGTCAGCAACACTATGCCGACGTAAAGGGACTAATACAAGATGAAAACACAGCTCATCGTATGCACATATACAGTGTGTGTGTGTACACAGGCCCAACACGCGCACACACACACACTGAGAGATGCACTCAGCCTGGTTTCTTTGTGAAGAAGAAAAACTAGTAGATAGGAAAAAAAAAAGACTTTTTGTCAAGATAACTGAAGTGATGCTTAATTTTTCAACACCCTTCTCCATAAAAATTAGATTTTTTTGAATGTGAATGAATACTTGGTTTATCACAAACTTTATTTGCATACAGCCTGCAGGGTCGCAGTGTTATGAGGGATTGGAGCAGCTACAGAATAAAACTACGACAACAGCACTTCACATCAGAGCCCCATAGAAAGAGTACAACAGTCGGTGGCCATCGTCACTTTTGCATATTCTTATTGGATCTGCAGCACTGAAAGAAGTACTTGGATTAATTTGTATAGTAATGTAGTAAAAGTACCAATAATACAAAACAGAAATACTCCATTACAAGTTCTGCATCCAGCTGGAGCTCGTTTTAACTTAACAAAATTTGAGGTAGATTGGTCCAGTGGTTCCCAAACTCGCGGTCAGGCTCCCACCAAGTGGTCAAATTAATCTAACCTAAGATGAACTTTAAAAATGAATTATATTTCATAAAATTATCATTTTTTATGTAAAATTATCTATTCCATAGTAAGAAGTGACTATAGCTTTAAACAAAATGTGTAAAAAAGTGTGATATTTGCCTTGTAGTGCTTTGAAATGTAGTGATGTAAAAGTATAAAGTACCATACACGTAAATGTTTAGTACTTTAAATCTGTACTTCAGTACAGCACTTGAAGAACTGTAGATACTTGCTTAGTTACTTTCCACGATCTGTCGCTATAAAACGTAGAAACAGAAACCTTCAGGTTGAACCTTCAGTACATGTACGTGTACATCCATCATAGAAGAGATGCTACTCTTTCACTGACAGACGCCTCAGCAGAACACAATGCAGTCAGTGCTGTGAGGGAAGAGGATCTCAGACATCAGACACGCTATGATGCTCACACATCAGATGCTCTTCTTTCCATTAAAAAAAGAGAAAAGACATTCATTCTTTTTCGAGATCGCCGAAAGGCATCTGGTAAATGTAGGAAGTCACAAACTGAAACAAATGAAACCCAGGACACACACAAACAAATTAAGTGAAAATTAAGTGAAGACTTGATCACAAACTGAACACAGACTGAGGGCGAAGTAAAAGAAAAATAGATGCCGATCTCCTCCAAGCAGCTAACCAGGCTGAATGATAGAATAAAAAATACAGTCTGATTTAAAGGCTGGAGCTGGAGGAAAATAACAGCAGCAGCTGGAGTTCCTGGTAAATCTGAAATCAGTCCGTCTGTACTGTCAGTCACACGCAAACACACACAGTAGCAACAATGCCTGTACTGTTACATCTGTGTTTGCGGTTAATTAGTCTTGTATTGTCCTCATTACCTTCACTTCAGCACAATAACAGTCCAGTACGCCGTGACTGACGTTGCTATCCAACAGAGGTAGCTTAATGAAATAAAATGGACTTTCCCGGTGGGGATGAAGGGAATTCCAATTTGGGGAATCAGCGTTTCTAGAAAGGCCAACTATAATGCGGCACGTTGTAGTCATTAAGAGAAATACACGGTGTACCTGGTTAGTGATTAATCCTCCCGCGTTGTGGCTCGACACAGTCATTAGAGCTCAGTAGATCAGTGGTTTACTGCTCTGGCCTGGTGAACTGTCGTGACACCACAGGACAGGACTCACACTCACACAGGCACCGCTGTTATATTGATCGATCACATTATGAGACAAGAGGAAGCACGACGAGAGAAGGTGAGAGAGTTCCTTATTTTGTGTACTGATTAAAATGAGCTATTCACAGCTCCCACTGGGCTCATTTATCCTTATTAATTATCATCATTATTATTAACTCGTGAGCTTATTAAAATATCTCTGACAGGCATGCAGAGGTACCTCAGTGTGTGTGGGAGTCGTGCTGAGCCTGGGTCACAGACACAGTGAGGGCTACGGGGCTAAATGAAGGACAGCGAGACAGACAGAGGAAAAGTAAGGCCTTTGAATCACGCAGCAAGCATGAAAAACAAGCCTGCGAGCTTCGAGATGATGCACTTTTGGAGGGAGTTGTCATCTGCAGTATTCTTACTTCCACTGAACGGCATGAACAGAGCTGATGCCTCATGCATACAGAACAAGAGAAGAGCGTGTTGGTATATGTGAAAATCTGTAGTTTCAACAGAATTATTTATCAAAGTTCAACCATGACTCATCTGGACTGCTCCGTCCTACTAGAGACTCATCTGAGAAACACAGCACAAAACTAGACCAGACGCACAAAATAATGGACATGTATGGATGCATATTTCATCTTTACAACAATGACTCATTTGATGTACGTGTTTTAGGACCACCGCAGTACGAATGATTCAGCCTCAGGGGACAATGAATGCTTTTAAAAATCCATCCAATAGTTGTTGAGATATTTTTGTCCGGATCAAAGATCCGAGCGAGCAACATTGCCGTCTATACAGCCGTGGCTGTCCTCAGCTAGAAACAAAACAATGTTGAAGAAATAAAAAACATAACAAATAAAAATAAAATCAATATTCATCTGATATTTTGGACGAGTCCAAAATATCTTTTGACAGCTACTGTCCATATTGTCATTGTATGTGTTCTGGTTATCATGATTTGGGGCTTCCTGCTTCCTGTTTTATTTTGTAATTCTCTCATTTTCTCATGTCTAACTTCAGTTCTTGACCTTATTGCATTTTGGATTGCCCTGATTAGTGTCACCTGTGCCTTGTTATCCTGCCTTCACTGGTGTATTTAGTCAGGAACAAGTTGATCCAATCACCCCAACAACAAAGCGCTTTGGGCTCATTGACTGTGTCATGGTGTTAAAGTTAAAACTTTGGAAAATGTGTGCATATAAATAGGACAAATTATGCTGCTTGGCATGAAGTGAAACATAAAACAATATGACTCACACAAGTAATTTTGTCTCTTACCTAAATAAACAGAAGTGGGAGGTGATTGACAGGAGACAAGCTGATAGAAAACACAGTTCTCCAACGTCAATCCAGGAAATGGATCACTGAATGATTCAAGGAGGACTGATGGATTACAGTCCATGATGCCACCTTGGATTTGCATGTGCTGCTTCTGCAATTTTTCTGATGTACGTAGATTTTTATTAATCCTCAAAAAAAAAAAATCTGTTTACAGTTCATTTTTAGAAACTTTAGACACACTGGTAGGTTCGCCCATTCCTTCAATCAACATTGTTTTTTTAGGCACCTGAAAAGTCCATGATCTAGAAAAGTAGGTCCAAACATTCCTCTATTCCACCATTATCAGAGAAAACTTTAAATACTCAAACAGAACAACCTCAAACTGAAATTTATCCTAGGTTGACTATAATAATAGATACATGACGAGCAAAGAAAATGTTGATTATGATGATGAGGATTATTTAGGTCACCGCTATCATCATTACAGCAGCAGCTGTGAAGCTAACAAAATATCCACTCTAATAATATCAGCGCCCTAGATGTAGACCTCCATTAGCGATTCTACTAAATGACTCTCAGACACAATTTACCGGCAATCACAAACAATTAACACAATAATAGCATAATATCATGTGAGTAAACTCCAGTGTCTCCATAATAGGCTGTGAGGCTTTTTTGTTTAATTTTCTGAGTCAGAGCTCCAGAACTGTGTGTATGATATGTCATCTACTTGAGGACTCGTGAGTCAACAATAACAGTTACGGTTAGCTTGTGCAAAAGCACTGCGGCCTGGTTCGATATGACCTGAATATTAAATTATGGAGCGATTGGAGAAGTTCACACTTTCTATTCAAAATAAACACATTAATAGTAAAACAAAGTACACAGTAACAGCAGTGTGAGCAGAGTCTCTTTTTAGGTACAGTGGGGGCCAAATAAGTGACCAAATCTGAGCATATTAGCATGCTAAAAGTGAATACATGACGGTCGGATTTATTACAATGTAGATACATAAATCAGCCACCATGCTTTTTAATTTTTGAACTCCACCATGGGTTGCTCAGACACGTACTCAAGTATAGAATACCTCAAATGAATGCATGTCATAATATGAAAACAGGCGGCAGGAAAGTAAAGGAGAACAGGATATATACTGTCCAAAGGCAGGAGGATTTCTTGTCCTCATTAGCAGACATTGTTCCTGTAACTCAGCACTGGACTAAAAGTGTTCATTTAAACTGAAACAGTGGAGTGTGGCGGGCAGTGATTAGCGCTGCAGCACAGGAGGAGAGAAAGAGTACGCCGTGAATCACATCAAAATAATCTTTATTCAAACGGTAATCCAGAGATATGCTACCCTGAGCGGCTCATTAGCTGCCTGCGCCACGGGCTATTCTCTTCCATGCTCAGCATGCCTTCACTTTCAGTGCACATTAAATGGCATTCACCAGGAAGCATTAATAAAAAAATAGCACTCAGGAGTGTTTATTGTATACATTGAATGTCGAGTGGTACAAGTGAGAAACTGTATAAAACAGCCATGTTAATATTATTAGTCACGCTTTCATATGTTTCTAGCAGCACAATGTGTCTCAGGTGCGACGTCTGAAAACGGGGTCATATAATGAGCAAAGAGTGGGACGCATAATATGTAGGGCAATGGTCTGAGGCAGGTTTACGCAACATGTTGCTACTCCACGCACACCCACACCTGCAAGTGGACTCTTCTCCGCATTACATGATGGACAGCTCTTTGTATTTGCAAAAATATATATACGGAGCTTAGAGATGTAATGTTTTGCATGAGGGAGCAATTATCTTCTCCTCAGTTTTTCTGAAGGAGGTATTATTACGGTTCTGCCACGGATGGATCAAACAGCCAAACAAGGACTGGCAGCTTCATCAGTCAGCAGATGAACAATGCTGGTGATACTGATATATTGTCTGAGAGCCTAGGGCCTGAAAGATTAACTATGAGTGGGAGTGACTGACTTCTGGATGCGTGACATGGTTCAAATAAGTCAGAATTTTTATTTCTTCTTCTCCTCCTTCATTCTGTTTCACCAACAATGCCTCTTGACTCACGTCCTTCCTTCTATATATCTTCCTACTTCCCTCTACTATCCGGTCAGTTAAAAGTTTGAGACATAACTACCTACTTGTTCTCTCCAACCAATTAAGTCCAGCTTCCTCTTGCTTACCCACATGGGACCAAATTACTAATCAGCATGCCCTTTATTAATCCAATTAGCTGCTCCATCTGTCATGACGTCGTGATGGCGTGAACGCTCAGGTTCTGTACATTTCTGTGTTCCATCCCCCTGAACTAATCCAAACATGCATGCCAAAATATCATTTTAATTTGATCGATGACAGTGTAGCACTGTTGAACTCTGTGTGAGCCTCGGATTATTTGGCACACGCTATAAAAAGCAAAGCCATTAAATCTTTGACGCTTACAGTTAAAAATAGGCGTCTTCTTCTCTGTCTAAGTCCCGGTTCCATGTGATTTAGCTGTTTTTCTCTGTCTGTGTCATATGAGCCAGATGGGTGGATTTGGCACCGGTCTCTGTCGAATCCACAAAAGCATGACGGACTTTCAGATTAAGAGACAGATTTAAAGTTAATCATCATCGGCGATGGAGAGGCTGCGACTTAGTTTGCACCTGTAGATGGAAATATACAACGCACAAGTCCATAAATGTGCACACACGTATTGTGTACTCATGCGACGACAATGACCGAAATTCTGGAATTTTTCAAAATGCGACTTTCCTCCACGTTCTCCTCGTCCTCCTTGGAACTGCCGCTATGACGAATCCAACAGGATGTGGCATGACTGATCACCCAACTGTCACACCGTTGAGCCCGATGCAGACTGACAAGCCATCTGACTGTTGCTGACTCACACGTGCACACATGCATGTAGACTCACGCAGAGAAAGCGTTAAAAAGCTGACGCTCCTGCAAACCAAAAGCTCTTTGTCGGTAAATAAAAAGCTGTTTGGGTCAATGATTCTGAGGTTTATGTGGATTAAATGCATGAAACTGTGGATTCAGAAATTCTAAATTAAATTTTAATTCTAGGTTAAATTTACGAAGCTATAAATGGTTCTTTTCTGTGCACGTCAGTCGTTGTGTAATGGTGTGAACATACACAACCTTTGGCACTGTTGCACTCAGTTGCGTTCCCATCTATCTGACACATTCATCTCTGTCTGCTGTCTACATTACCCATAATAATGTAACTTGGCCACTGACATTTCAGTCAGAGATCCAGGTCAGTTATCAAAGAGACTTTGATGTGTGAAACTGATGAAAGTGACGATGTTCCGCACAGTAATTCATGACACATAGTATCTGCAAACTATCATCAGACAGCAGTAGCTCTGTTTTTTTTTTTTTCTTATCATGAAACATTAGGCATGATTACAGTCGTCGCAGCACGGTACACAGAATTGATTTACAAAGATGTGTCCACATCTGATATATGCCCCCTAAGGTCACTACACATGATTTTCACTTTGAGTATCTCTCACGGCTACTCTGACCTACTAAAGAGTGAAACAGCGCTGAGAGTAGCTGTGATATTCTTTCCCTACTTTCACCTTTTTTTCTCTCTCTGACAGGCACACGTTTCTGATGCAAGCGTGGCCTGAAGTTTGCCAGGACTCCACTCATCGCGTCTCTATCTCAGCGCTGAGTCACAGTTATGCCACCAGATTTGGCAGATAGATTGGTATTATAGAGCGGGATACATTAATCCACACGTTTGGAGGTAAATCATGGGGTTGGGCTCCCTGCATGGCTGCTCTTCACTTGCTTACTTCCTGTTGACTCTTCATTGCAGCGCAGCCACATTTTAAATTAAGATTAGAGATAACACTTATATATTTGATTACGGGCCTCGTCGAGCTATTTATGTTTTGAACTGAGATATGCTAATGCAGTTTGACTGATAAATGAGTGGCGTTCTGTTGAAATTCAATACAGCCACAGGAAGCTCTCTAAATTAACAGGACTATTCTCCAAAAGCACAAACTAAATGATAATCAGCTTTCATTTTAAGTTCATTTTATCATGATTAAAGGGGTATTTCACCACGAATGTGAAATGATCCTATTTTATAAAGGGTTTAAATTGCCTAGTTATGAACATGTGCATATTGCTGCGATCCATTCTAATTCCTGCAAAAGCCCATTTCCCCTCCGAAGTATTAAAATGATTTACTCGCAAAAATGTTTCTCATCAGTGATGCCTTAATCAGCCCTCACTCAACTGACTAATGAGTTCTTTTTAATTGATTTAAGGTATTAAACCCCCACCTCCCACCTCACTCAATACATTCTGCTGTAGTGATTCTCACACACACAAATATTCCAGCATCGTAAGTCATGGGAGATGATTTGAATAATTCAGCAACTTCTTTAAGTTATTCTCACACCATTTCCCCCTTTTTTTCTCTAGACCCCATCCACCACAATAATTTACATCTAGTTATCACCTAACCATGTTTCACTGGGAGTTTGTATTCTGGAGTTGCAGCCTGTGAAACCAGATTTTAGCACAATGCCACAGTTCATTTTTCCGGGCATGGACACTTACAAATGATCAACCATACATGCAGCTCACATCCAACTCAAGTATGCAAAACTCTGGCAAATTAAATTGGGGACTTTCTTGTTGGTTGAGACGGTGGCGTTACCCTGTGATGGTGTTGCGTGTCGGTCATTAC
The DNA here is from genome assembly GCA_014281875.1 of Nibea albiflora. NCBI lineage: Eukaryota > Metazoa > Chordata > Actinopteri > Sciaenidae > Nibea > Nibea albiflora. Next base: position 16,737,140 of record CM024789.1, on the reverse strand, counting down.
GCACATATGCACAATGTGGCGAGGCAGCACCTGCCATTTGGAGGACAGAGGGCTGTTTGTCTAATAAAACTCCCCGGGGATTTGTTGTCAGCCTCCTTAACCCCTCTGCTGAGATGCTAATCAAGAAGGGCCAGTTAATTATCTTGCCATGAGCGTCTCTGCATGGCTTGTGATCATTTTTAAACCAGATGCAGGATCGCTGTGTTCTCTACACTATGTGTGTGGGTTTGAAGCAAGATTTGACAGGTCGATGCAGAAAACAGTTTTGAACATTTGAATGTCTGAAACAGAGCAACTGAGGCTGAAGAAGTGTGGCCTCAGGAAACAACTCTAATCTGTTTAAATAAGAGTGTCGAGAAAATCAGGTGGTTGTGCTACGCTTCCCTGAATCAAAAGGAAAAAAGCAAAAATGTAGCTCTATAAATAAAAAAGAAGGAAGATAGCATCTGTGCAACCTGTAGGCCATGCAGCAAACCAAGGGAAAATAGAAATGGGGCAAACATGAGTGGCGGTTGAATTGAGATACATCTTTATTTCAGGGGTTCGTATAGAAGATAAAAATCTTTAAACGTATCTAAATGGTATTGTTTCATTTTTTTACAAGGTTAAGAAATTTCTTGAAAAAGCTGTGCTCTGTAGTTTTTAGTAAACGTTACTCAAAGTTTAGCCAATAGTGCATCTGTTAGGGAATATTTTCAGCTGTGGATTCGTTGAACAACGATGAAGCTCGGTGGGACCGAAGACGAAGATATATCAGGGTTTAATGATAAATATTTGTAGGAACAACTTCTTGTTGGTCTTGTTCATCATCAGACTTATCATTTGAAAGAAACTGCAGTTGATCCCAAATGGAAAGGAGGATCAAACAATATCGCATCTTTTGTAGTATCCGGTACTTTCCAGGAAATCCCTCGACTTTGTGTTTGGTGACCATTACGATATCGCTGCATGTCTATCTGCACACTGACAAAGATGAGGGCACTGATAGTGGTTGCCTAGTCGGATTTCACTATTGACGTACAATATCCTGACAGACATCCTGTCAGACCGTCAATAAGAATAGCACTACAGTATCTTCAAACCTCCTCCAATCTTAATTTCCATGAATGACAGCAAACTTGTTTGCTTTATCGGCTACTCTGGCTTATGACTTTACTTTCCAGATGAAGCGCTTCTCTTCGCGTGGAACGGGGAAAACATAGATCATGTTTCTACTTAAGGAAGTCATGAAACAAATGGCAAGGCACAATAGCCAGCTGTGCAACCATAAAGTCACAACACAACCATAAAGATACTATCTTTTCTCCCATTAACATTTACTACTCACTATTTACTCTACTCCTACTGCACATGTACGACTCAATTTGTTTGGCGAGCCTATGAACCAACACTGGCAGACTGGGAGGCCCTTTGGAATATGCCCAAACACCATATCAGCACAGTGATAGCCAGAGAGAAGATTTTACAGTGGCGACAGAAGGCTGTCATGACATGTATCATGCCAGGAAAATAAACATGGAAAGTGGACTTTGTGGAAGAATATAAAAATGATTGCATTTGAATTGATCAAACAAGAAAAAGAAGAAACGATGGTCAGTGGATGTTAGCTAATTGATGTAATATATAGGTTCAATTTCACTTCAAAGAAAAGGTTGATGGTATTTATAGGAATCACACCAGCAAGATGCATTTCAATTATTTGTTAAAACAAAAAGACTGTGAGTGAAGCTTGGACTGGATATCTGTAGATTATGTCTACAGCTGCAAGCTCATCTGAGCATCTGAGGATGGACTTGCAGAACAATTTGTAGCCCCACAGAATAGCTAGGTAGATTGTGAAGAGCTGAGAAAGCAACCTGGATTTCACTTGGTCCATTTTACCATAAACCACTTTAGAAACCGCCAAAGTCAACAGAAGCAGCAGCTGGTGTTGTTGTACGTACCTCAGAAAAAGCTGTCCACTGCATTCTTAAAACATAACTCTACTGAGCATCATGTCATAAGGAAGTAAACTGAGCTGTACATTAAAGAACAGGCCTGGTAGATTTCAGGCACATTAGTTATGACATTTAAATCAGCCAAAAACTTCAATCATATAATAAAAGTAGCAAAAATATTTAATATACCGCATGTATATGTTAAGAAGACACATACGGTTTATATGGTAACATAATTTTTACTTAACTCAGATGGTAACAGACAGTTATTATTATAATTAATAATGATCAATTATTCAAGGGCAAAGATTAACTCATCAAACGTCAAACATTTCTTCTCTGCCTCAGTTTCTCTCTTCAAACACATAAAGCCTAAAATAATCCCCCCATACTGTTCTCTCTCTTCTCCTCACTTGAATCAAACACACATACGCCGTCTATACTCGTTTACAGGGATAGACTCCTGCCAAATGTATTCCTTGATCGCTTCATCCGGTAATCCTTAGTGAATGTGACAGACTGCTAAACTATCTGTGCCACTTTGAAGCATGACTTTGAAAACGCTACGCTACCACTCAAGTCACTTTGTTGGTTTTGGGTCTTTTGATTAGTTGACCATAAGCAAATAATAGAATAACACCAGCCTAATTACACAAAGCTGGTGGAGCCCTTTTATGGTTATAACACAATATTTCCTCCACATCAAAAGATCAATAGTCCTCCTCTGTCCCTTGTCATGAGAACACGTGTTGGGGAAAAAATAGTCCAGTGGCAGTGAAGGTTAATTCACACATAAGGGAACATTTATATTTGGCATCTGTCAGATTTCCACACCGTCATTTTGTGGCATCATCCTGACAGGGTGACAGCGTAGTGCACTTGTCTCCCCACAGGAGTGTAGATGCAGACGCTCAGGCCATGGGGGCCAAGACACAGGGCACTTTCCATCAATATACAGAGCCAGGGCCGTTCATCCTCCATAAAACACAAGGGGCTCACCGCCACAGGGAAATCTATCTCAAATAAAGACACACAATAAAGAGAAGTAACATAAATTGACTGAAAAAGAACTGTTTTACAAAATACAGCAAAATAACATTGTGTCTGCATCTGAAGAAGAAATGAGGCAAACCCACACACAGTTACTGTAGAGCGATGACGCACACAGGACAATGGTGTCACAATAGGAGCAACCTGTTGAATAAGTGAAATAATTGCAGCAGGACCTTTAAACAAAGGGAGGATAAAATAGATGCAGCTATTCTTGCCTCAACACAAATTATGGAAGCTTTCACCAGCAGTAAATACAGCCTGGAAATAAAGAGGTGTATAAATAAAGAACTTTAGCTGTAAAGGAATGGACATGACATTCTTTTAGTGTACAGTGGAGTACAACAGTGTCTTTTCTTAACACACGTCAGCGCTGAACTTTTGTTTCAACCCAGCAAGCAACACCATCTGGTGATTATTATCACCACAAGGCAGCATGACCGTGAACAGAAATACACAAAACATGTCTGGGATATGAGGCATGGCAAACGACGTACACAAGAAAATGCTCAGAGGTAATTGATTTTTCATTTAACGTCTACTTTTTTTTTTTTTTTTTTGGTATTCATTTACAGGTTTAAAACGGCGGATCTGTTGTTTGTTCAAGTGTCTCAATAAACCAGCATGTAAAATAGTGGACCACAGAGCCATATTGCAATGTAACGTACTATATTGAAACTAAATAGACATTTATAATCTCACATGTCAAAATGTGACAGTGTGGGGAAAACATATTAATTACACTGTATGTGTGATATTTGTTGTATTCAAGCAGTTTTATTTGAGTGTTATTATTTTTATTCTTGTATATCAATGGGAGACGACAAGAGAGGCGGCAGATCAAGAGGTTGTTGCTTATGTCTCGTTACATATTGTTAGCTAAATGTACGCAAAGGTCCATTGTTTAAGATTTAGTCAGCTCTATTTACAGCATATGGCAGAAATGTTATTTAATATTCATTCATTTCTTTTTCACTAGTGTGTAATCACATGAAAATAAGAATTGTTTGCACTATCTTGGATTGAACTCGACATCCATGACAGACGTCTCTCTACGGTAACCCAGAGTGGTCCAACCAAACAACAGCTCTAGATATTGCATGTGCATTTTGCAGCCGCTGTAGTTTCGACCTCGTGCTTGGAACAGGAGTGTGAGTGGACCTACACATACACACATGCATAACGATGCCTTTTATGTGGTACTTCGTAAACTATGCTTGGATTAATGCACGCACCATACATCACATGTGTTAAGACGATGACATGCTGTGTAATGTATGAACAACCTTAAAGTCACCTTCACTCAAACATGTGTTTGCCTCGTGTTATCCGTGCTGGATGTTTGTTGTGATGTGAAAACTTGAAACCTGCAGCGCTCTCACACCAAGGAGACATCTTGTATCTGTATATTTGCATGTTCATAGATTCTGAATTCCTCAATAAGCGCAAAGGAGTACCTGTAATTTAATTAATTCTTAACAAAGCAAGGTATTTTTAGATCTCATTAACTATGTCTGGAGCCATCTGTGAAAAAAACCCAACTATGAATGACAGATAAACGTAGTGAGGTAGAAAAATAAAGTAGCGTAAAATGGAGAGTAGAGCACATGTAGCTCTTGAGTAAATGCACTCTCCACCACTTTGTCATTTTTAAGCCTTGAGGTGTGAGGATGTGTTTCTTTACCAGTGCCAGTCAAAACAATCCAGCTAGACACAGTTCAGAAAACTGACAGCAGTGACTGCTGCCATTAGCAATCCTCACGCGGTGTGTCAGGGCAGCGAGAGTCCACAGATAATATTCCCACAGTGCTGAGCTCTGCTCCACTGCCCATCAGGCACTGCAGGCCCCTGGGAAGACAGCGTATGGGTGCATATTAAAATGTGTGTGTCGGTGGGACAGTGAGAGTGGGAGCGTTCCCTGCAGATTATCAGGGTTCCACGCTGTTGCCTAACCTAACAAGGCAGGGAGAGTCTCAGTCTGTGAGACGACACTAATCCCAGGGGAAATTCAGGAGGATCACGAGTCAGACTTCCTCCCCTGAAACTAACTCCTGGAGGCAAGGCAGGAATCGTTCTCAGGCAGTTAAAGGCAATGCATCACATCTAATTGGACACCAAGGACAGCTGAAGGTGATTCACACACGCGTCGTCATGTGTGACTGAATCTGTCTAAGTAGCTCTCCGCAGAATGTGCCAAAGAAAAGTGTCATCAGCTTAAGAACAGGTTTAATTGAAAGCATTTTTAATTGGAAAAGGAAGCAAACATTATGGTTTGAGGTCAGGTTTTTGATATTTTGTGACTTTTGCATGTCCTGCCTCTAGCTGACTTGCTTCATACTAACAAAAAAACTAAACCCCTAGAAAACCTGAGATCTGCAGCGTTATTATAAACGTATGATCCGTCCCGTTTCATCTTCTTTTATTGTGTTCTTACTGTATTTATTTATGTTGATATTGCTTTGCGTCTCTTTTAATTATAGATTATTCAAATGTTTTCATGGCATCGTCTCATGTAAAGACCTTTAGCATTGCCTCGATGTTGAAAGGTGCTCTGCAAACAAACACGCCTTACCAAAACTGCTATGTAGAGTTCATTAAATGTGTCTCATGTTGTACACAGCGAACAAATAAACAAGATTATAGACATCTGTGGTTCAGTAATGATCACAATAAACCAACAGGTTCACTTTCTATTTCATGGAACATTATATTTCATATCTCCACATCAGAGCATGTACATTTCCATTATCCATACAGATGTCTCATTCATGGCACATTAAGTCATCTAGCAGGTAAATATACATTGCATATGTTTCTATTCTCCTGATATGATCATTAGTATTCCTGTCACCAACAGATTCTTTACCAAGAATCCAATAATTGGTTGCAGAGCATGCCAAATATATTCATACAAAGGGGTGTCAGAGGTTGAATTTATGTCAGTTTAACAAAGGTTTGTTTATTTATGGGATTATTCTGCCCAATAAAGAGGTTTGCAGAGTTCATCAATCAATTACAACAGTGGATTTGACTCTGTTAGCTGCTGGAAGACAATATAAATAGAACTGGTTATTTAAATCGATTGTCTCCCTATTTTATCAAAACAATGATGGGCAAATTATGTTTTTCCTCTAAAATACTCTGTGACCGTCTGACATTATGATCAGGACCCTGCCCAATCAGTTTTCATGCCCTGCTTGCCGTTTATTCATTTTCAGACATCGCCTCCTTTCTCCATACACACTGATTTACATGCTCTGCTGTCATTGGTTGCCTGGATGTTTCATTTCAACAGGCTGCCTTGTGCTGATTGGTTGATACTGCAGGAGGGCATGGATGCTCTCACCAAAACAGGCATAAAAAGGAGGCAGTGCGTTTGAGATCAGACTCAAAGCATCCAATAAGGTACTTTGAGGAGCTTTGACAGAGAGCTGCTGCCAGCTCACCTACACTGGGAGGTGGAGAAGGAAAAGAAGCTGAAGGAGAAGACAGACAGGAAAAAAAAGATTTTATTTTAAATTATTAGAAGTCAGTGACAGGTGAAATTTGCAGTCAGTTTTACAGCAGCTGAGGCAGTTCTTGGGGCATTTGCTTTGCTCATTGTAATCCCACCAGCATGTCTCTGGAAGTTAAGAAGAAGACCCAGGTGCGTCTTGTGTTTCTTGGGGCAGCAGGAGTGGGCAAGACAGCCCTGATCCAACGTTTCCTCCAAGATACATTTGAGCCCAAACACCGGCGCACAGTGGAGGAGCTGCACAGCAAAGAGTATGACATTGGTGGGGTCAAGATCACAGTGGAAATCCTGGACACCAGTGGCAGCTACTCCTTCCCGGCCATGCGCAAGCTCTCCATCCAAAACAGCGACGCCTTTGCGCTGGTGTATGCCGTGGATGACCCAGAGTCACTGGAGGCTGTCAAGAGCCTCCGAGATGAGATTCTGGAGATCAAGGAAGACAAGTACACACCGATTGTGGTGGTGGGGAACAAGGTAGACCGAGAACAGGAGCGTCAGGTATCCAATGAGGACGTGCTGTCAACCGTAGAGATGGATTGGAACAACAGTTACCTGGAAGCTTCAGCAAAGGAGAACGCCAACGTGGTGGAGGTGTTCAAGGAGCTCCTGCAGCAGGCGAACCTTCCCAGTCGTCTCAGCCCGGCGCTGCGCAGACGAAGGGAGACCTTTCCAAAGGACACCGACTTCCGGCCACCCATGAACAAGACCAACAGCTGCATTCTGTCATAACAGGAGGCAGAGGAGGATCATTTTTTTTGTTTCATGAGGCGACAAGCGATGAGAGCGTGGAGGGTGTGTTGTGAAAGTCAGTGCTGCTGGACACAGAGAGAGAGTAAAGAGAAAAGCCTGCCTGACTTCAGGGTGTAGTGTAGTGAGGAGCTGCCTGACTGAGATAAGTGTTTCTGGACACACAAAGACGCTTCAGAGTTCACAACTGAGGGGGGAAAGAAAGTGAAGAGGTGAAATGTTCTGAGACTGAACTTGAACAGACTGCCAGTGGAAAGATGCATTAATTACACAGTTGTTTACTCAATGTAATGTTGTTGCTGCTTATTTTGGTGACACGCTGCTGGTGTTTAGATCAATGTATAGCTTTTGGATTCGAAATGAAAATGCTCACTTGCATCAAAATATTAAGACTGTTGATAACAGATTGTTTACTGAGAGAAAGCGTGCGTATATAATGTGTGTTGTGGTATGTGCAAAAGTTGTACGTCTTATTGTTTTAATTTGATAATTCATTTGTAGCACATCACGTTTACAATTTTTGTATTGAATTTCAATTTTACATTGAGCATGACATTATTCTTATGTTTGTTTGTTTGTTTTTTTAATAAAAGTGGTGAAATGCAAATGTAAACCGTAAAATGCACTTTTCATTTTGAAATGACAATTCAAAATTATTTTTTTAGCTTGTTTTTTTTTTTTGTATAAGTTATAGGTTGTTTTTTTTTTATTATGGCGTATTCTCACAAATGTCACGTTGCTCATTATTTGACAAATGTTAGTGGAATGTGGTTCTAAATGTGTAATAAAAGACGGAAGCACACCGAAAGTGATCTTTGTTGTGTGAAATCTTTCATCTTACATATGTGCTACAGATAGATGTATAGTTTATGTATTAGTTAGCTGAGAAGCAAGTTCAGTGTTAAGGAAATAAATATATAAGGGAGGAAAATTAAAGGAAATATAAATAAATGGACACATATGGACATCACAGATAAAATACGTGAAAAATGTTACAAAAATACCATGTTATAGCTACACTTTATAACAGTATATAACATTTATTTTCACTATTATTTAGTTCATTTTACATTCACTGGTTTGAACATCCCAATTTTTTCCAACACATTTGTGAGCAGAGTCCGGTCTGTCACTTTCAGTCTAATAGAGCAATCTGATTTTTCCAGACGACGATATTCTGATGTCCTTTCTGGCAGAATCAGGAAGGACAGGAAGATCAAATCGTAAAACATAAAGCAGTGAAAATGCAACACATGCATAACAGAATAGCGATTGCTGATTGTTTCGGTTATGTCCATGAGTATGTTTGCTTTCTGCCTTTACAGCTCCTGATGCACTTCATTCAAAATGTGACAAAACAATGTCAACAAGTGCCAGTAGAAAGTATTCCCTCTGTTCTACTGTCTGTTGATACCCTACAGTATTTTAAGATCTCTGTCGCCATCTGTTGATAAGGAACACCCATTACACTCACTCAAACTAGTAACAGCTCAGTGTATGTGCACCTTTAAATTTAAATACCCGAACAATGTTTGAATCTACAACCATAAAATTAGATATCAGGTCAGATCTCAGGGTGTTTTTGTTATTTAATTGTCAAGTGTTCGGGCACAGAACTTCACTGCATTGTGTTTCTATCCTCTTAAATGTCACCAGTGTTCTGAAAACACACTTTAGTGTACAGTATTGGTTCTCAGACTGGGGTGTGTATAACCAGGAGAAACATCAGTGAAACAAAGTTGAAAGAGTGCGCTGGTGCTATTGTGCTCGTGCCACTGAGATCCTTTGTTATTAGTTGCTTACCCAGTTATTAGGCGTGACCTCTTTTTTTTTTTCTTTTTTTTCGACACGTTTCATATCTCTGAAAGATGAGAGCAAGTGTGACATCCCAAATAATACGGACTGGTTCCAGGCTAGAGTGGAGATCAGTCAAAGTTAGTGAACTGAAAAAAAATTTGAATACTAAACTCCTGTTCAACCAGCTAACGAAATGGACCACTATACAGTTCCTGAAATAGCTGTGCATGGTTCCCCTAAATGCAACCTGCCAAGTAGAGACAGTTGAAGTGTTCAGGTCCGAGTACCCCCCCCCCCTCCCCATCCCCAACCAACACACACACACACACACACATATCATCAGATTAGACTGAACCAAGTTTCCTGTTTTAATTTGAGGAAGTGGCCGAGTAAACGTTTGCAGGCAGTTCCTCTTTCAATCCACATTTAAACATTCTTCCGTACTCTGCTCTTGTTCATTTGCAAACGGAGGGAGGCCTAGCAGCTTCACAGTCTCACAGGTGTGTGGATTTGCCATCTCGTAACTCAGAGATTTACTTTTGTTTAGATTTCATTCATTTAGACTATTTTTGAGATGTTTGAGGATGTCTGGATAGCCATTTCATGTACACTAGCCTCTACTTTAGTACTACTTTTACTAGCATATAATGGTCATAATTATTTTGGTATCATTTTTGTTGTAGTGAGGTGGGCTATTCTTACATTTAGGATTCATGCTCGCTGATGTCTTCGCCCCTGGACTTGGTCAAAGCTCCTCAGCAGATGAATGTGACTCTGAGGCGTTTGGAACAAGTTCAGGGTCCTGGGCAGAACACAGAAAGATTATAAATAGAGTTAAATGAAATGTCAGCAGTGTGTGTGCATTGTCTGGTTTTATGTTGTATTTTTGTCTATTCAGATGACTACAATGTTAGGTTTTAGGTTTGTTGGTTTGCTTTCTTCCTCTGTAGAAAAAGTAAAAATAACTGACGAATGTGTCACACAGATATTTTTACTCTGACTGAGACTCTATAGGTCATGGGCCAATGTGGGAGTTAGACTAGTGTGAATTAGTCACTTACAGAAATTGGGATTTTAAAAAGAGAGGAAAGGATATGCTTGCAATTGAGATTTCATTTGGAAATTATTACCCAAAATGTCCTTTAAAATCACATTAATTCTATCTACCACTGATATTTCTCATTTAATCTCTGTGTTAGATATATCCCACATGTAGCAGATTTATCGCAAAATAAATAAGTCAAGGAACATTACAAGAATCAAATGAATGTACTGCAACCATAAAGTGACGCCTCGTGCAATGCAGAGCTCTTTCATCTAACTATAGCTGTACTTTGACATTTCATGCTTTTACATGCTCCAAAAGACAGGCGGCCTCAGCTATGACTGAAACTGCTACTGAAAGTCAAGATTCAGGTGTGAAGCCACTGTACTGTGTATTTGTGACCTCGGTTGCAGAACTCACACTTGAAATGCAAACTACATGTGTGCTTATTAATACCAGCTGTGAAACAGCTGTGAAACAGTTTGTGTTGTTTGTACAGTCCCGTATATAAGTATATAACTTATCCGAGGAAGTAAAGTGCCTGTGCTTGGTAATGCTCTGTGCGTGTGTTACTCCTGTCATCCACAGTGATGCTGCGGCCATCAGAAGCCGAGGACTCTCCGATGTGAATGCACCAGATGACCTCAGCAGATATGATACTGACATCCACAGTCTTGGTTTCTGGACACTGCTGCTTCTGCACCACATGATGCACCATGTTGGTCAACACCAGCTGGGGCTGCAATACAGTCTTCCATGACTATAGGGACTGTGTTGCTCTGAGTCTAGGCTCTCACTGTAACACTTTCTCAGATTAAAACCAAAAGCCAAGTTCAAGTCTGCCTGTCATCAGGAAAATAATCTATTAAAATGTATTTTTGTGACATGAGTGGGTTTTTTGTTTGTTTGCTTGTTTGTTTTTGAGTCAGTCGTCCATACTTTCTTTGGCTTCACGTCTCCCCGAGATATTATTCAAGGTACCCAAAGGACATGCATAAGAAGTCATGTAAAATGAGCATGAATAAATATGGAAAACTGACGTAAGTCTTTGCTACAGTAATCTCTTAAAGACAAACCAATGTAAGCACAAGCACAAGATATAAGCAGAAGTGATTATTCATTTTTTGCGGAGGAGAACAGGTCTGATGACGTGGGACTGGTTTAGTGAAATACTGCAAATGCTAGGTCACTGCTTAAACCATTATCACACCGGTGTCCATGGGAAGTTATTTTAATGTTAGTAAGAGGTTTTTTTTTCTTTCCCTAGCATGACATAGAGATATACTGTCATTTACGCCTGAGAATTAAATGTACTCATTCTAATTCTTAAATGTCCGCATGTGAAATGAAATGTGAGCCTTAATTAACTCATCGTGTCAGTCAACAGGAGGCACAAGCATAAAGATCATACCTGAGAGCTCGGAGGAAAGAGACACGATGTCTGCTGCTTGCATTGGCAAAACATATGATGATACATGATACATATAATACTAATACACAATTAAGACATGCAACAGACAGATGAAACATGGTGATATTCAAAACATCCAAATTCCATGATTTTTTCTAATAAGGAGGAGGTTTTAAATCCCAGAGCAGCTGGTAAAAAGCCTTTCTGTACCATGAATTTGCATTTCATCTAATCGATGCAAAGGCAGGAAAAGAGAGGGGGGCTGAAATGAGCGTGATTCAGCTCCAGCTGGAAGAAAAGACATTAGAGAGTCAAAAGGTGGGGAGAAGAAGAAAATGGATCTGTATACTCAGTACAAAAAAAAATGCACAATGTGATACCCTCCTGTGAACTGTGGTTATCTTTCACAGCATGCCTCATCAGAGCAAAGAGAAAAAAACTGTTTAACAAGGACAAACCGAAGACTGATCCGGTAAAATATTTGGGAAACAGACCGCTGCGTTAGGGTTCTCTTCACTTTTTCGGCCATTAACAGACCAAACAATTCATTGACACATTTATCCATCCATAAATAACTGCTATACACCACTGTGCAAGCTACGACATACAAAGTTTACATGCCATTCTTTCTCAAACGCATCCACACTGACCATGAAAAGCATTGAACTCTGTGAAAATGTGTCAGCCATAAGGCAAAGCCTAAAAAAAAAGACTGAGGAAAACATCAAAACATCCACAAAAAGCACAAACATTCACAAAGTTGACAGTCATATGACATTTAGTGAAACAATCAAGTCGCATCAAGTCAGACTGAAGCAGGCGTTAATGCAGCGGTGCCTTGGGCAGAACCTAACAGTGATAAAGAATGAACTTGATGGGGTTTTTTTTACACCACAAATAAGTGAAAGGCTGGCATGGTGACAGTGGAAGGCTCTGCCAGTACAGTCTGCAAGGGTACATACATTAACCCGCACATACGGAGGTGAATCATGGAGTCGGGCTGCTCTTTGCTCGCTTACTTCCTGGTGACTCACCATTCCAAGTGCTCCCATGTTTTAAATGAAGATGAGAGATAACATGGACTTAAATATTTGATTACGGGCCTCTATTTGAGCTATTTATTTTCTGAACTGAGATATGCTAATACGGTTTGACTGATAATGAGTGTCATCCTACTGCAACTCAATACAGCTTCATTTCACAGGAAGCTTTCTGGAGTAACAGGACCTGCACCAAATAGTTAATCATGTGATAAACTCTTAGCTCACATCCAGCACAAGTACGGACAATTGCATAAAACATTGACAGATCAACGCTGGAGAGAAAACTGCTTTAGTAAACATGTGAATGTCCAAAATATTTAACGGAGCAACCGAGGCTGAAGAAGTTTGGCCTCAGGAAGCAGCTCTAATCTGTTTAGTGTCTAAATCAGGTGACTGTGCTACGCTTCCCTGAATCACAATTCAATTAAGAAAAAAGCAAAAATGGAGCTCTATGAATAGCCAGGAAGATACACAACAAACAAAAATAGAAAGTGCCTTCTTCTCCAATCTGTTATTTGAACAATTTTCTTGGAAGATACAGACCGGGCAAATGTCAGTAGTGTTTGACTTGAGATAAACCTTTATTTCAGTGGTTAAAAGTTGAAATTTAAAAAGAAGAAAGAACTAATTTAGCACTAATACTGTAATATAGACTGAAAATGTTTAACATATTATGTGTCATTACAGATTAAACTGAAAGACTGTATTAGTAGGCAGATAGTAAATCTATACAGCAGGCTAACAATGTGCTTCTTTCTGAATTTCCTTGTCTGTGGCCTCAGCCCCATCACCACTGGTTCCTACTGAAAATGTAAATTAGTTAAGCGATTTCCTCAAAAAGCTGGCCGCTGTAGCTCATAGCAAACATTACTCAACCCAAAGTAAACACTGTATCTCTTGGGGACTATTTTACGTTGTGGATTCATACATATTTCACGGACAACGATTACATCATCAAGAAGAAGTTTAGATGATTTATTATTAAGCTTTAACTGTTCTTCAGTACGTTGCTGCCTTGTGGGACCCTCACCAGGCCCCGGTGACCCTGATGAAGGATACAGGGTGAATTAAATAACGCCAGACTCACCAGACTAATCATACATGTATAAAGCTTGTGGAGTTTGAGTCTTTTATGGTTTTATTATATCACAGTGTTCCCTCTGTGTTCACACCAAAACATCAACAGTGTTCCCCTGCCCCATATTTTAAGGATAGATGTTTGGAACAAAACTTTCAGTAGCAGTTGATTCACACGTAAAGGAACATTTATTTTGGCATCTGTCAGATTTCTACACCATCATCCATCAATATACAGAGCCAGGGGCAGTCATCCTCCATAAAACACAAGGGGCCCATAGCCACAAGGAAATCTATTTCAAATAAAGACAGACAGAAAACTACTATTAATTGACTTTCTCTGTTTAAAGGACAGATCTGGGACTGGAAAAATACTGTTCCTCAAAAAAACAACAAAATAACAAGGCCATCATGTCATTTTGCCAGTCTGAAGAAGAATGAACAGAAATACAGAGAGGAAGAGGAACAACGAAGACAAATTGCAAACACGCACTGAAACCTGCGAAATGAGGCAGAATAAAATACATACAGCTGTTCTTGACTCGACAGACGCTATAAAAGTTCTGACCAGAAATAAATGCAGCCTGTAAATAAAGATCTTTAGCTGTAAAACAATGCATTGAAATGAATGGCCATAGTGTAAAATGGTGTAGAACTGTGTCTTTCCGTTTCACACGTCAGAGCTGAACATTTGCTTCAATCCACTAAGCAACACCATCTGGTCATTATTTTCATCACAAGGCAGCATGACCGTGAATAGAAACACACAAAACATGTCTGGGATATGAGGCAGAATAGCAAAGAAGGTGCTCACAGACAATTGATTTTTCTTTTAATGTTAAGCCCTTGATGATGCTGATGAGAGTGACTTGGGGGGTGATTCAGTTTTTACTTCATCCACTCTTGTGGTTATAGTCTGCAACTACACCACCAGATGTCACTGAATCCTACACACCGGCCCTTTAAAGCAATATTATGTAACTCGTGCACAGAGTGTGTCTTTGTGCTCCAGGTACACCACAGGAAGTAGCACTTTAAGTCACACACTACCAACTATTTCCCTTATTTTAGTGAAACTGGATCATATTTTAATGGAGAAAATGTTTTCTGGTCTGTTGTCATTGGTTGCCTGGATGTTTCACTTCAACAGGCCGCCTTCTGCTGATTGGTTGCTACGACGGGAGGGCACTGAAGCTCTGACCAAAGCAGGCATGAATAGCAGTGTGCTCGAAATCAGAGGAGCATCCACTAAGGTACTTTGCGGAGCTCTGACAGAGAGCTGCGGTCAGCTTAACAAAACTGGGAGGTGGATAAAAGTACGATAAAGAGGACTCACAAGAAACTGCCAAAGGGAAAACATTTCTACTAATAATTTTGTCTTAAAATGAATTGAAAGTGTTATTTCAAATACAAACACACACAAACACATACAAATATCATTTTATTTAAAAAAAAAAAAAAAAACTTTTTGAAGGTTGAATCAGAGTTTCAAGTGTTTTCAGCGATCACATCTGTACAGCTGAACACTCGACTGATATTTTAAGTTTCAGTTTCAGTGAAAACTAAATCAAAAGGACAGACTGGCATAAAGTCTACTTCCTCGTAGGTCGACAAACATCAAATGTCTGATTCCTTTTCTTCCAGGCAACCATCAGTTTCAGTTCACAGTCGCTGTTGACTTACTTTATTTGGTCAAAGTTAGATTTTCTTCAAACTGACACACAGCAGATCTCGCTGACGTTCGTGGACTCTTCGACATCTGAGACTTCAGTGTTTGTTTGCAGTTCCACCGTGAGCTGCCTTTCTCCCGGTCGAGACTTAATCATTCAAAATCAAAATGATGCTTTTGAACATTTGAATGTTGGGATGTCTGAGCTTCATTCAGTGCACCAAAGATGCTTTTCAATAGAAGAAAATGGAACTTTGACAGTGAAATAAAATGTGACACCAGAGATGAAGTCAACTTCCATCCAACGTCATAAACTCAAAGTCAGAACGACTGTGGCTCCACCAGCAGGCTGAGACGGGTCACTACAGCCGACACACTGAAGAAAAGTTTTTAATGTTTCCATCCAGCTCTCAGCAGGTTCTTCTTCGGGTGTTTTTGTGCCCCAGGACGCCTCATGCAGCCTGTTTGGGCAGCTTCCTGCGGTCCTTCCCGGCGTTCCTCTTCCTCTTCTTACTCAGGAAGTTTTCTAGTTTGCCGCTCTTCTTCAGCTCCTGGTATTTTTCTGCCAGCTGCAGCTTCTTCTTATCGGCTGCAAAAGAACAACAAAGGAGACTTTTAACTAACTGGAAAACTGAGAATCTCGCGGATTCGGTGAGCACAGTTGAATTCATGTCACGTCAGCCATAGTAAACTCTTCATTGTAGGGAGACGTCGCTGTATAACATGAGCTATTATGATATCTATGACAATCGCAGCATCAGGACAGCATGTCCAACCACAAACAAGCCACATTCAGAGGACGGATGACTGATCAACGCTAGGTTTCTGAGCAATATACAAAAAGAAGAAACCAATAGTAGAAATCTCCACACGTCTCTTAATACCAGGTGACAGCATGACTGTTTTAAGGTGTTGCTTTAAGGTCTTTGTGCCTTAATGTGATATTTTGGAGGAATTTGGAGGAACTACTTTGAATCATTTTTCGAGTGGTAAAAAAAACAGTTGAAGTTTGCACAAATGACATTAACCCACTGCTGCAAACAAACTGCTGCAATGCAACTTTTGAGACATAACAGAGGATCGTCATACACTTCTATAATAATCTGCTAAGCCTTATACACTCTAAACCTTCAAAACTGAAACAAAACACAGTGTTTATTACAGATTCATGACGAGGAAAACATGGTACAGTGAGAAACTGCATCTCTAATGAATCTTTCAGATGAGGTAGGACAAAACACCTGAAAAGAACAGACGTGGAAACAGACAGTCAGTGTGAACTTACAGTTCTTGAGGAAGAACGGCCGTGCACCCTGACTGGCTCGTTCTCTCTGCTGCCTCTTGAACTGCAGCTCTCTCTCTCTCTGCTCCTCTCGGCTCTTACTCGCTCGCTCCTGGTTCTCCTGCACAAAGTCACAGTTGACGCGTTCAGAACAAACATGTATGGCCATGCGTCATCGCGCTGTGCACGCGCTGGAGAGTTTCGTTAATCGTGAAACACAGGAAGGACAGGAAGTTTCTTCACCACCGAATTAACATAATTACACATCAGCAAGGTAGAAGTGATGAGTGAAGACAGAACTCCGCTTTTGTTGCTGTAGTTGTTGCAAACGTTCTGGTAATTAAACTAAACCTCCATCATGTTTCACTTCATTCAGACAGACTTTTGTGTATCATGCTGACTGTATTTTCAATCAGCAGGGACCCCGGGCACACCTAAAAAGTTCAAGGTCATTCACCCCAGGTAATGACTTCTAAATATATTATGAAATTGAAAATATATATTAAATAAAAACTCTGAAACTGTGGTTCTCTGCCAAAAAAGTGATGGATTATGGCTAGCTAGTTAGCTTAGCTAGTGAGCTGTTCTATTTATAATACCTGTACAACTTCCAATAAAATCCCATTTGTGAATTTGTTTGACCAGCGTAGCACACACGGCCTTTATTAGAGAGAGGCCGTTTTTGTGACAAGCGTTAATATTGTTGTTGTATTTTAAAATTCTGAGACTCATTTCTTTTTTCTGGGTGGAGGTGTGGGAGTCACATAGTGTAACAACTGTCAAGCAGACATAAACATTTACTTAGCTATTTAAATGGGTGCCAGCTCACATCAGCTAGCTGGTGCAAATAATAAAGTGAAAACAGAGTCAACAGAACGGATCGATATTTGACATATTTGAGCTATTTTGTGCTACTTTGCACAAACTTTCACCAAGCACACTATAGCGGTGTGTTTGGGAAGTTTATGCTAACAATCGGGGCATTATATTTGAGGTGACACTGTGTATCAGACGGCAGCTCAGCCTCACCATCCTCTTCAGAAGGAACTGCAGTTTCTCCTTCTTCGTGTTGCTGGTCTTTGTCCTCTTCAGCTGCTTCTGGATGATCTGCGGACAGACAACACGATCATGTTGATTTTCAGTCCAGCGTCCCGAGGGTAACAGCTTCTACAGTCTGATCCAAAGTGCTCTCACCTCTTTCTCCCTGTGTTTGATGTCTTTAATGAATTTATACGTCTTCTCAAAAATCTCTGGTTTGTATTCTCCAGAAAGGTCATCAAATCGAGGATCTCTCAACGTCTGAGTAAGAAGAAGAACAAAAAAAAACATTTGAAGGATCTGGAGCAGTGGAGGAGAACACGGACTCTGTTTAATCTGTAGGTTTTCTTCACTCACTGGTTTCTTGACAGCGACGACCTGGCGGAGGAACGGAGCCGGTCTCTTGGCTGAAATCTCCATGGGCCTGAAAACACAAACACAGACTGTTAAAAATCCAAAATGAGTAAATGCAGAAGGCAGAGCAGCTGTCTGTAGTTAGAGGCCGAGACTGTCCACCTGTTCTTGTTCAGCCGTTTCTTTTTGCGGGTCTCCGTATTCTTGTTGCTGCCGTAGGCGACCTCGTTGTAAACTTTGGTTCCCACCTTGTTCTGCAGCTTCATGATGTCCTCAAAGGACATGTGGGAAAGTTCTGGTGAGGGAACAGAGAAGAACTCAGTCATTGTAACTTGACGTCATCGAAATCTGCGATAGAAAGACAACAAGTTAAACTCACAGGCATTAGTTGTGTTTTCTGAATCCACTAGACGTGGCCGATGATACCGAACACGTAACACATAAATATGAGGAAGCAACAAGCACCCTGCTAGCTGTCTGATGAGGGCTTTAAGTTCAGTTTGACCTGCTGAATCGTCAGCTTTGGTGAGTCTTCTCATCTGGCACAACAAACTCACCGTTTTTAATGTCTTCCCTTGTTTGGATCTCACTGCTGCAACCAGCATTCTCTGGGGCTTC
The DNA here is from genome assembly GCA_014281875.1 of Nibea albiflora. Lineage (NCBI taxonomy): Eukaryota > Metazoa > Chordata > Actinopteri > Sciaenidae > Nibea > Nibea albiflora. The sequence goes on along the minus strand of CM024789.1, from coordinate 16,718,558 downwards.
ATCATCATCATCATCATCATCTTCCTCCGATGCATCACTGTCTCCTTCCCCCTCAGCCTCGTCTTCTTCTTCTCCTGCATCAGATCCCTCCTCGTCTTCCTCTCCTTCACCACCACCATCAGACCCTTCTTCGTCATCATCGCTGAAGTCGTCCTCGTCCTCTCCTACACGGTCCCGCTCTCCCACCTCGGCTCCTCTTCCTCCTCTCTCGGTGAGAAGGGCGAAGTTCTTCTCCACGTCGGAGTCCTCCTCATCGCTGCTGCTCGCCTCCTTGTTTTTCCTCTTGAAGGCCGCCAGCTCCCGCCGCTGTTTCTCTTTCCCCTTCATCTCCGTGTCTGTGGCTCAAGATTCAGGCAGCTGAGAGAAAAAAGAAAGAGAAAAAGTGTGAGAATTCGTGATGATTTGGGACAGATAGTTAGGCTAAGCGGTGAAAATACAAAACCCACTGAGTGAAGGCAGGTGAGCTCCTTGGCACAACTTCAGGGGAATTCAAGTATAAGTAAGGCAGGCGGGTCAGTTCTAACAAACTCCTAACACCATGTGAAATCCAAGAAGAAACAATACTGACGGAGGCACAACTGTTGCAATAAAATGGCAGCACTGAGCACAGTGCAGCAGAACGGCATGCAGTGAGTGAGTTGCAGCCCTAGTTTTCCACTCGCAGACAGTTTTCGGAGTTTGCCACCAAATTCGCAGAGATCAGAGGCAAACTGGTCAATCACTATAGTGAACGGTTCAAGCTACAGCCAACGAGAGCAGACACAGACTCTGAACTTGAGTCATGCATCTTCACGTACGGCTGAGATCAGTCAGAGTTGTTGGCTACGAGTTTCTTTTTACTTTACTGAGAAATAAATGCTGTGGTGTGTGTTTGTATTACACCATTTTCTCTGTCACTTCTTGTCTGTGTGTAAATGTTGGTCTCATTTAGAGTAAAATGGACAATACAGCAGTGTGCTTAAGGACAGGGTTGCCTTTTCCCGTGACCTGTGACTCAGGATAGAGATTATCCTCGTCTCTGTGCGCATTTAAACGGCCATGAACGTGTTTTAGGTCGTTGTTGTCCGTGTTTTCAGACCTCTGACCCCTTCACGGCGGCTACGTCCACTTCTTCTATTTCCGGTGCTCTGTAAACTTTAAAAACTAAATAAAGTGCAATCCATGTGTGTATAAAACACCAGACTGATATCTGTGAATTAAACCGACAGATTTTAAATGAACTCTGACGTGACATGAGCCCAGAAGGCGAATCTAAACATCGACAATCAGGAGCTAACTTTAGATAACTCCACACAGCACGGGCAGACTGGCTCCACCACGGACTCACTGCCCGGCGGTCGAGACAAAGTAAAGCTTTATATACCTGGTATCAAGATGTTATTTAAGTCCTTATCCACGTGTGTCCATGTCGGCTGCACTACAGGAAGATAAACAAAGCACTTCCGGTTTCAAAATAAACCTCACACAAACTACTTCCGCTCTCGGACAGATTGTCATGCGCAGTGCTGTCCTCTGCTGGCCAGACGCAGCTATAATCTCCTCAAATAAACAAACTGGATACATTTTATTGATCCGTTCACTTCCTACAGCAGTCAGTGGACGAATGTAACTAATTACATTTACTCAAGTACTGTACTCAAGTACCAATTTGAGGTATTTTACTGCAGTCTTTTCATTTTATGCAACTTTCCCTGCACATCTCAGAGGAGATGTTTAGCTACTTCAATACTTTAAGTACATTTTGCTGATTAAAAACTTAATTCATTATAATGTACATATTCTTACTGAAGTAAGGTTTTGAATGCAGCACAATTTCATCATCTTCTTGTTACTTTATACTTTTACACTACTACATTAAACATTTCCGTTCAAATATTGTATTGCACTACATTTCATTGACAATTCTGGGAATTATTATAGATTACTGCGAGTAATTAAACATTAAAGTGGTGCTTAAACATAATGCATCACCTTTTGTAATAAAAAAAACTGTATAGTTAATTAATAAAAATATATATTTAATACTTTTGTACCTAAGTAATATTTTAAATGCAGAGTAGTGTTCATACACTGAGTAGATAAATATCTTCTTGGCATTTCTTGGTCACAAATCTGTAAGATCTGTAGAGGTCGCTGTTAGCAACAGAATTGAAACCAACCCCTGGAGGCTGAATATCTCCAATGATGAAGTGTTTCATTCATGCTGTTGTCCCTATCCTGTCGGGTGAGTTCATTTGTTTATTAATGATGATGGAAATCAAGACGGTTTGTATTTATATTATTTGTATGGTAGGATCTGGATGACCAGACAAAAAAAACGTGAATTTGTAGATTTAGCATCACACACCACACACACACACACACACACACACACACACACACACACACACACACACACACACACACACACAGGAGAAAGGAGGAGGAGTTTATTCCCGTTGCTAGGAGATCATGTCGAAGAACTCCGTCAAGTTGGACCTATTGAAAACCTGAACATGAATAAGTCGTCCTTCAAAATAATTGTTGATCCCACACTGTAAGTAAAAGTACAACTGAACTCAAAGTATCAAAAATAAAAGTATTTGTTGGAACAGGCCCAGTGTCAGTGTAATAACTACCAATATTATTACTGGACAATACACTAATGTCAGATATTAGCTTTACCTCTTCATCATTTTGGGTAGTTACATTTATAGCAGCATGATATTTTACTGATCACTGTTGTTGTTGTTGTTGATGGTGATGATGTTGTTTTGTTCTTGTTTACTTCTTAGATTTTAACTGACAGTTATAGACACTTGGTACTTTATATTCAGATTAATACAAAATATACAATCAAATAAATGATGATTTATACTATATGTAGCCTACAGTTTGCACAATTTATGATGCTTACACATGAATGAATCAACAATTATGACCCAATGTGATATATTGTATAACTAGTAGACTACATTTTTACCTTTGGTGGGCTACTTTAGTATCTTTTACTTTTTACTTAAGTAAACGTGAATGCAGGCTTTTAGAGTATTTGTACACTGTGGTTATGTTACTTCAGCCAAAGATCTGAGTACTTCTTCCATCACGACCTTATAGTGTTACTGTGTGTATTACAGAACTGGAATTGAATTATTGTCGATCCAATCATTAATTCATTTATCATCTCTCCATTTATTTTACGTTTTAGTGTATTCAGTCTGTATATTATTATGGAAAGAGAAGAAGGCGACGCTTTTATTCTGAAAAGTCCTACCGGAAGTGCTGTTACCCTCGCCGGCGGACCTCCGGCTGATGACCGGTCTGCGTTGATTGAATGGTTGTGATCCAAACACGCTCGCAGTCAGTCAGTCAGACGGATCGTGGATGTGGAGCAGGATTACAGCGCTCAGCAGGAGAGCTGCTCCAGCTCCGCCCGCCGCGCTTTGTTTCCTGCTCCCATCATCAAAACTACCAGTTTGATATGTGAGCGGTGTCTCCTGCAGACTCATGCCGACCGCTCTCTCCGAAATCATCCTTCTTCTTCTTCTTCCTCTCTCCAGAGAGATCGGACAGCAGATAAATAGAAAGGCCTGCGTGGTTCACTGCAACAGGTCGAGGACGAGCTGAAATATAATTAGTAATAATAAATCTGATGTGGATAAAGAAGACAGAGGCAGACAGACAGCAGAGGAGCGGGACTGGTTTAATGGTTTCAGCTGCAGTCTGCATGCGACAGAGCGGAAAACTGCCAACATGATGCCGGTGAGTGTAAAAACACTTAATGAATGCACACATTGTGTTTTTATTATCCATTCATGAGGTCTTCATCTTTTACTATCACTACAGTAATAACTGGCAACATCCTCATTACTACCCTGCAGGGGCATTAACCTGTAGTTTCAATTATCTCCATCACAGCAGGAGCCATTAATTTAACACGTTACAAACCCTTAAACCCGCATTAAGTTCAAGGAGAAATATCTTTAATGGGCACAGTCTCTTAATATGAACCTGTATCATTCTGCTCTTCTAATTAAATACGATTTAAGGGATTTAATCAGACTGAACTGAGCTGATATAATCATTTACAGTATCTCCATGTAATTCTAATGTTATTCACAAAATTCTGTTATTTCTCTCTCAGCAAGCTAGAAAGAATTTCTACAATTATGGTAAAAAGCAAAACACACGATGGTTATTTTATAGCAGAGCCACAGATTCTTAGACTCTATAGACAATATTTAGACTTTTTGGACATAACCTGAAAAAAGTCATCTAAACTATGGCCAAATGAAATCAAAATAACATTTTACTAGTTGGAACATGGATGAGAGTTTTGATACAAATAAACTGAAGTTGCTGTCTCAGTATTTATTCTATTGTACTTCTACTGCTAATTTAGCCTGGTTTAATTTCTTTTAATGAAAATTATAAGGGGCATAATATCATAAAAGTTAGCTGTAATAACCACATAACCACACACACACACAAAGCTGAACTAAATTGCTAAAACAGAATGAATTTCCTTGCCTTGTCTAAGGGTGGCCAAGACACAACATAAAATCCTCATTTTCCTAAAATCCCCAGCAGGCACAGAGGCAGACTGTGAATATGAATTGGCAGATTTCCCTTATTCATAATGCGGTACAGAAACACCCAAGCTAACAAGCAAAACAGATAAAGTAAAGTAACAAATATAACATAATGAAAGGAAGAACATATTTTAGTGACTAAACTTTCCCAGCTGTCATCTGGGAGGAGCCATCACAGTCGACATGTTGTCAAATGTAGCTCTTTTAAATTAGTGAGCTCAGGGATGGTTCTTTAAATTCGAGCAGCGTTCAGGCGACTAAAAACACGGTGTCTGTTGGTCCACTGGATGGAGAGTTGTACGATCGGTGGATTTAATTTGTCACTGAACAGAAAAATGAATCACTTGTGCAACATTTTGAAAATGTCATCACACTCATGATTTATGAAGACACAACCAGTGGTCACATCTAACAAGAACATGACACAAGCCTGTGTGTGACGGGCAGTGACTGAAACGTAGCAGAGCTCATCGTCGTACCAACAAATGTCACGAACAGACGCCCTGCGATCGCCACTAATAATAGAACACCATTGTACCATTGTCTTCATTTTGAATGGAGGTACTCCCCTGGTTCGTGAGGGAAATGGAGTTTTGACCTTTTCAGCCACACTGCAGTACCTGATAAATCCCCAGCATTCCTGCTTTCTGAACAGTTTGACATTTTAAGTTTTTTTCGAGCGACAAGAGTGAGTACTCTCTCTGCCCTGGTCTATCCTGTCTCTCTCACCGTTGAGAGTCTCTGTTGATGCCAGAATGGTTCCCTTTATAGTACACTCACCGGACAAACAAGGTAATTTTCGAGGAAAGAAGTAATCATGGGTAAACGTTGTGTGGAAAGTGGAATCTGTTGCCAAATGTTTTTTGGCCGCTGTTGACTTTGTCGTTAATAACACCTCTAAAAACATTTTGTGATAAAGAAAAGTCTATATTGATTCCATTTGAAATGAGGGATGCTGCTTCTGTTTCTCTGTTGACTTTTGTTCCCCTTTGCCACAACCATAGCCCACCTTTTGCCCTCAAACCACGCGCACTTATAGAACCTTTACTTGGATTAAAGGATTAAAGTAAACAAATCACATTAATAGGCCGAAACCAACAATGTGTTAGTCCGTCTCTCAACTCTTTTCACAGCCCACTGCTTCCTAATGAAGGCATAAAGCTTTAAAAGCACCTCATGAATATGTTTAAAAGGGTTCAGTAATTTGACTGTAGTTTTTATGAGACAAACAGGAGGAAATTGTGTATTTCTTGGACTATTTGCAGGGGTGGATTAAAACACATTTGGTGCACTCGTGAGCATTTGTTGCAGCAGGGGAATAAAAGTATGGGTTTTTAATGGAGCCCTATGGCGCAGAGGAAGAAGATATACCAGGCTGTGATACACACACACAATATTTGATAGTAGATACATTCACTGTTGGCTGTTTTCATGGGATTTGTTGACAAGGAGAAAAATATTAAATATCCTCAGACTTATCCTTTAAGCTCTAACCCCAGTCATGGAGGGCAGGGCAAAGGGATTGACTCAAAGGGGTATCAGACTTTGACAGTAAAACGTTTTCAATCAAAGACTCTCCCGGGGCGTTTTTAAAAGATAATCCTACGTGCTACATGTTTTTCTCTTTATTTAGGAGCTTCTGTTTAGACAATATGGAAGAACTCTAATCTAATATTCAGAGTCCACCATGTTAGTCTGTTATGTTTCTACAGAAGATCAAAACGGACAAACTAAGCACTGGCTCTGGATGGGGCCTCTTGTGTTTTTTGCCTGTTTCACAGCCACTGTAGTTTCTCCTTCATGCAACTGACCTGTTTTTTTGGCACCATCATAGAATTTACACCAGAAAAAAGAAAACTTTAAACTTAAAAATAATACACTTACTTTCAGGACTGTTCCTGTCACCCCAATACTGCATGTAAAAATAACATTAATAATAAAATAAATATTTCTAGCTGTATTTATATCGAAGCTGGGCAACTCAAAAGTGACTGAACCACACACCAAACTGAATGTAAGTGTGTGGGCTTATTTGAATGGAATTGCTTGGTTGGATTTACCGGTGGCAGCAAATTAAACCTGCAGAAGTGTGACAAATTTTCCCGTAAATCTAAATAAAAGTGGCAGCAAACACGTAAACCATGTGGTTTTTTTCAGCTGTTTTTATCTGCATGCATGATCAGTCATGTTTCTAGGAGGAAGGTCTGTTCGAGGAAAGTGAGAGCACAATGAGGAAACAGTGAGCTGAACTTCTCTTACCAGAACCACTTTTTACAGACCTTATTGTTATTCAGACAGAAGTGTGTAACATCCACATAGTGACTGACATTTAGGCTTTGTGACGGCTCCCAACTCGAATTTATGAAGATGAATTTGGTGCAGATCTTTGGGTGTTTGTATCGTTCAAGTGAATAAAACGATCCCTAAATATTTCATACGTGCCTCCTTTAAAACGTAGCACACCCCGATCATTATACTACATCCTCATCATCTTGCAGGCAGGGCTCATTGGAGCTCATTGGTGCTGCTTGGTAACTGTTGCCACAGAGACCAGAAACACACACGCAGTTCAAGGTCATATGGGAACAGTATTATTTTAGTATTCCTCAGGCAGTGAGGAACTGAAGCAGAGAAGTTGTAACCTTCATGTTCATTTACAATATCAGCCTGACATTTATATCTCCAAGCTGACGATATAATCATCAGTTCCAGTGTTTGTTCCTTTTAAAGGGGACCGTGACGCCGTGACACTCAACACACCACAGACAGAGAGAGAGTAGTTTTCAGTTCCCAGATCCTGATCACTGATAGAGTATCTCAATGTGCTTTCATGCCTCACTCATAAGCTGTCAATCAAAGTCTGGTGGCGACCCAACATCATGAAATATTAATGTACACTAGGAACCTGCCGTGTACCTACGATAAGATCTTTAGAAGCCGCCATTGTTGTCAAACTAAAGTGTGCATCATACATACTGTAGCTGTCAGTACTTCCTCATGGGATGCTAATTAGTTTTTAACCACTGTGTTCAGAAACAAGGGCATAGCTTGAAGTCTGGCAAGATAAGCTTCAGTCATTACCAATAACGCTCAGAGTCAACAAATTTCTTTGTGAGTTTTGGCGCCAGAGTGTTAATGATGCAGGAAGACCTCCTCCAAACTGCCCCACTGAGTCTGTATAGCGAAATGTGAACATAAAACAAAAAGATCAGACAATAACGGATCAATTTTGTCTTTGTTCTGGACTAAAAGCAGCTAAAAGCCGATTAAAGCAGGCTTAGCTTTCTAAATTAGTATTCTAACTTGATGTTAGCATGGTTTTAGTTTGTATGGTAATAAGGTTAGCGTGTGCAGTGTTCCAGTTAAAGATGGGCACGGGTGTTCGAGTACTTGATTTGGACGTCAATATGCATTTAGCACGTCCTCACATCTTTTATAATAAAAATGACAGATTAGCAGATATGTTCAACGTTTTCAGGCACACATCACTCGACTCTTGCTCTCAAAGTAATTATTTAAATTTCCATCCCTAGTACAAACCATATGATTTCAGTACCAGTAGTCAGTATGTCTTGGCTCAGGTCAAACCCTTTTGAAAACTGAATGAATACAAAGAATGAATGCCGTTCTTCGCTGCTCTAAAACAGTAGTTGCCAGTGTTCAGTGACTGCGCACATGACCCGCCCCACTCTGACTCTGATTAGCTTGCACTTGTTGCTTTTATTGGTTTGGCTTAGTCCACTTAGTTAGAGTGAGAATATCAGGGTTAATCAATCAGAGTCAGAGTAGGGCAGGTCACGCCTTTGCCGTGCTGGGTGAAAAAAAGGTGAACAGAGTGCTGCCCCATTTTGAGGACAATAAATCATGTGATAGCCACAGACAAGCACGAAAGAGGTCGATCGTACTGGCTGGAACAACGTCTGTAACAAGATAAAATTGAATAAACTTGATTTCAATTTATCTGGTGTGGTCACAAGACTAGTGTCACACGACAAGCGGGTCCTCAGTTCATCACATTCTGCGGACATGACTTGAATGCAGCTTTAATTTGTTAGTGTACAACTCCCAACATTAAGCATGTTAGTGTAATGTGGTGCTGATGGCAGGAATTTCTCTGGGATGTTTCAAGGTATGATGAACTAAAGAGTAAGTGAAGGCAGCAGAGTCAACAGTCTTTATTGACTGTGGCGTGATTGTGTTCATTGTGACCTTTTGGTGAACCTTAAACAACCCAAAGTGACAAGCCTATAATTAGTTTGGGCTAATTACTGACTTGGAAATATATAAAATGAAACATACAGCAGGCAGCCAATCAGAAACCAGTCCTGGTTTCAGAGCTTCGTGTCAACAGTAGTTCAGTGGACGCGTCGTGTGTTGATGTTGTTGACTGTGGTTGTATCCTGAACAGCAGGCAGGGTTTGGCCTGTGTGTGTGAGTGTGTGTGTGTCGTTAATCCAATATTGGTGTATCACGTGATGCTGTCGACCATATGGCTCCAGCCATCCACGCCGCCTACAAAACATTTGGGATGTGACCTGCAGTGTGCCAGCTGCCATCACCATGTTTCCCCGAGCAGAAATAGAACAGACGCACCAGGACTGAATAAAAACATTAATCATAGTAACAATGGAATTAAAGTTCCAACACAGTTTCATGTGTTTGCACTTTACTTTTTGTACGCCAGATTTTGTATGTTTAAGGCTACAAAAATGTCTTCATTACAGTTAAACAGAATAACTCAGATGTGTCATTACAGATCGTAATGTTATCAATCAACTTCCTGTGATTTGCCTGCAGCTTTGTTCTTCTAAAGCTATGAAGTTAAATTAGTTAAATCAGTAAATTAGTACACACTGGAGTTAGGAAACCTAAATTTCAGTTCACATACCAAAACAATACTATATATCCTGCTTATATAATATAACATAATATAATATAATATAATATAATATAATATAATATAATATAATATAATATAATGCAATATAGTATAGTATAATATAATATAATATAATACAATATTATACAATAAGAGGGACGTAATATTTGACATTGTCCTTCAGTCTTTCAGACAGTTTTTGGAGAGCAGATCATCCTGACTTTGTAGTCATCTACCATTTCAGTCTGCACTAAAAAGTGTTTCATACTAAGTCTTAATTCAGTGAACAAAAGAGGTTTGAAGATCTTTAATTTTACTGAAATGTGCACAAACTATAACAACAATAATTTTGCCGTAGAATTTTAAGTAGAAAAATGTTTCACTAACTGACTGGTCAGTCAGGACCGCGAAACAGTTTCGCGTTGATGAATCCTCATTGTTTTGAAAAAGCTGCTCGATGGATCATTCATTTCCTCCTTCACAGAAGTGGGGGGTTGTGGGTTGGTTGGTGGTATTAACTAGCGTGATGCTGTGTTAATTCCTGGCTGGATTAAGAGCTGCAGCCTCAGGAGTTTAACAAGGCCTCGGCCTGTTGACTGACTTACAGGCAGACAGACAGACAGATATTGCAAGATGTCTGTATAAGGAATGTGGAACTGGCTGAGCAATCCATCCTTAATGCAAGTAAGCAACATTTAAAGGGTGACTTCACCGTTTTTTATGACCTTCCATAAAGCTAAGACTTGTAGAGAGAGAGAGTAAATGGCCTCATTTACACTTGTCATTTGTATCAAGATTTAATCCACACACATTTAAACTCAACCATTTATTTGTGTCTCTGTTGGTCAGATCATGAATCTGATCACAATACATCTCTTTACTCGGCTGCATGTAAATCAGGGTCGGTCCTCCTCTAGTCCAAAAGGAGGCAGTGAAACGGGGGTAAAGGGCTTGAAAAGACTCAAAAAGGCCGCTTTAATAGGGTTGTGTCCCATTTTGCAAACTCTTAGAGACGTGCACTTGATTCAGTAGTGTTTACAATGGCAGACACACCAGGAGCCTCTTTCAAATATTCTTTTCTCTTGAAGCATAACTGCAGTAATACGAGAAGAAAACAAAGACTAAATTTGTTGTTTTAAACAGCAACAAATTGTTAAGTTTGTCAAATCCTTTAGCATCCGTTTGCATAGAACGACCAGTCCAGGTATGGAGGAATTCCACAGAATAAATATGGATGTCTTACCCGTGACATCAATCATATGTTACGAAAGAGCCGTTGTAAAGAGTCTGGTGGCTCTGGTTGCCGCTATTTCTCCTGGTTAATCTTAAAATCAGCAAAGAAGTGGATTATCAGTGTACCTTATTTCTGCTGTGACTTTGTACATTTTAATAGGGGGTTTTACGGAGATTGATTGATTGGCTTCACTTCACTACATCATGTGTGCATTTGGCTTTTTAACATGCAGACGATTGCTAACTTCTGTTAGCTTCCTCTGCATGACAATGTCTCAACATTATTTTCACATATGAAGCACTTTTAAATGCCAGTTGTAATTCACCTCAATCTGGATACATCTTGTCAGTTCAACAGGTGACACTGTGGCTGGGTGTTTTTGGTGCACAGCCGTCCTTTGCGATACCCCACTTTTATCAAGACAGACATCTTCAGTCTGTACTCATATTGAAATTCTATAACCAGCCTCACTGACGACAGGAGGTCTCACTCCCCCCTTCCTGTTGTTGTCCTGAGGGACAGACAGCATCTCCCCTTCAGGCTCCGATTGGCTGCAGCATTTCCTGGTCGACCTCGGTCCAGTGACTGACGGCAGTGACCCACTTCATCTGCATGAACCTGAAGGAAGATAGTGATGCTCCAGTTTTCCTTCAGAGCCGAATGTAGGACAGCGGGCCGGCTGCTTCTTACTGAGATTAATTCATCTCTGTCACTGAGTTTCTCTGTTGATTTTATTATTGTAAATGGAGGAAAGACTAAAGGATTTCTTCCTTAATTAAATGTTCTGCTGACAAGAACATTGGTTAAGTTGCTTTAGCTGACAGTAGCATGAGAAATTGCCCATGTGCACACCAACTAATGGGCTAAATGATGTCCGGGTTCACATCCCAACCTTTTAGTTTGGATGTGAACAAGGCCAGAGCTGCTAAATATTATATTATAATATTTAGAATATTACCTAGAAATGTTTCCCAGAGAAATTAGGATTTTAAAAAACAAACATTTAGCTCCTAACCCAGAATCCTGATGTGAAGCCCTGATGTGTGACCGGGGGTTTAAAAGGTGGCAGCAGTAAGCTTTCATCGTGCAGTTTAAGCTCCTTGATGGTGACTCTGTGTTTTTCTCTCTGCCAGGTTTACACATCATCTTCTCCCTTTAAGTGAAACATTTCATTCTCACTTGCATTCTCACTTCATGTAAGACGTTGTATCATTATCCTGGATACATTGAGAAAGCAGTGTGAACATGACACAGCTGAATACATCATTAAATGTCAGATCAATCCGTGCTAGAGGTGAGGCTCTATGGCCCAGACTGAAATGTCTCAACAAATATTTGACGGATTGCCATAAAATCGGATTTGTAGTCTATGTAGTATATTTGTAGTCCTCAGAGGATAAATAAATCCCCAGCAGGCCAAACTTTCTCAGTTTTCAGTGAAATGTCTCAACATCTATCTTTCATTTGTCGAATACGTATAGCAAAGACTTGACAAATAATCTTGTAAACTATCTCAACATCATGGGTACAAACATTGCACAGACATTCTTGGTTCTCAGACGATGAGTCTAATGAGGCTACGGCACAACATTGTGTTCATGGTAATCTGGCCCCTCCCACATCCAGACATATAAAAAGTCACCTTAAACATTGGTGTTTGGTTGTAATTTAAAAACACTTTGTGAGCTTGTGGACGTGTTCAAATGAAGATGTGGGTCATTAAGTTGCTCGTTAGTATAGTTTCTCTGCTGTACAGCAGTTTATTAAAGTGGATTTCTTTTTTCTAAACTGTGCTGCACTGTTGGCTTCAAGCAAGACTTTAAATGGTCAGTGTGGCGAAAAGAGGAGCGATTTTTTTGTAGATGGAAGCAGCTCGAAGACAGAATGAGGACAGAAGGACTGAGGACAAGAGCTGAATGCACAAATACACAGCGTCACTGTCACATCTTTATAAACCATGAAGGACAATTCACAATTTACTGACCCTGTGAGGCACCGGCGTTTTTCTTTCTTTTCTTTTTTTTCTTGGTTGTATTCATTTTCACATGCATCAGGAGTTTGTGTTTTACTCTGGCTGCTGGACTCATATCGAGCTTCCCTCGTTTGTGTTTTTGTGTGAGCTTCATTTCAACCTCACTAACAGCCAACAACGTCTGCATGTAAATGATGCTGCAGTCAGTCTCTGCTCTGTGAGCACCGCTCGCGAAAACCCAAAAGAAAGGTCGCCGTAGGCAGCTCGTTTTTCATGTCACACTGAGACGAAGAGGAGATGAGGACGACAAAGGTTCAAACTCTCAAACTTAGTCGCCTCCAGTGAATCTTTGAGCAAGTCATCGTTCAGTACCACCCTTCCAGGATAAATAAAGAACAGAAAATGCTGAACGCTGCCTCCATGCAGGTTGGCGGGCTGTGGGAGGCGATCTGGCTCTGGGCCTTGACAGCAGATACCCTGCTGGAGTAACAGATGGCCCAATGCATCATGGGAGTTACAGTATGTCCACAAATATCTGTTTTAGTCTTAAATAGCACAGGAAGCTTCCATAGAGGTGAAGAAGGTTGAATGCGTCACTTCACATACTGTTTTAAAGTTAAAAGGCTTGCCAGTGTTTTCCCTAAATGTTATCTTTATTTCCTTTAGACACTCTGTTTTAAGCCTGTCTGGCAAGAAACCTGTCCACATAGGATACACTGCTCCACCTCTTTTGATTACGATTGACTGTTATTAATTAAATTATTGTTGACAGGAAGTGACATGAAGTTTTGGACAGTTGAACCATGTACATCTGGAGGATTTCGCACCATACGCCTTCCACAGTGTATTCCAAATAACAGTAAAAGCAGTCCAACAACAAAAAAAGCTGCGTCTAAAAATACTCTAATTTGCTGATAAAATGCCCAAAATGTTTTGTGTCAAGGTGATTAATGAGGACAACGTCTTTTGAATTAGGCTGAGTATTGAGTCTGGGGAAAATGTCTATTAACAGCAGTCTGTAACAACAGTGTCGGCTCTGTGTTTGTAGATGTTCCTCACCGTGTACCTCAGCAACAATGACCAGCACTTCAGTGAGGTCCCCATCACGCCAGAGACGCTGTGCAGAGATGTTGTAGAGCTCTGCAAGGAGCCCGGCGAGGCTGACTGCTACCTTGCTGAGATGTGGAGAGGCTCAGGTGAGTTTCCAAGTTTTTACAGAAAGCACAATTGTTTGTTGTCTTTCATCACAACTTTTTTCCCCCTCACGGTCACAACATAGTCATCTAAATTTTCCTGAAATAACTCTCTGTGTTCTGATTTTTAACCCATCAGAACGTGTCATCGGTGAGGGGGAGCGGATGCTGGAGGTGTTGCAGCGGTGGGGGCTGCAGAGGGGGGAGGTTCGTTACCTCCTCCATCACCAGAGAGCTCCAGGACGGGAGTCAGGTAAGAAACAGCTGCCCATCACAACAGAGGGTTCAACACATCGTGCTTAGACGTACATTTCTATGAACTCAGTTTTCAAGTGTTTGTTGGCGGGAAGCCAGTGAGGGATCATGTTGGCGTTGCTGCAATAGAGACCTTTTCTGGTTACTCAGAGCTCCTGTGTGGAGGCAGGAGGGCTCTCGGGGGATAGTGTGAATCTCCAAACTCCTCACAAATGAAAAGAAGCAGCTGGTCACTCCGTGTGTATCAGAGGTGACACATGGCTCCAACAGTGGGTAGTTAACAGGGATAAAGACTGCAGCACAGGGGGACTGAGGTGTCCAAGCTGGGGAGAGAAACATATATAGATCAACTGTGCAGCGGGCAGTAATGCTCATTTCCCGTGAAGTCCTTTCCCACCCCCCGGCCGCCTGGAACTAGAGCGAGTCAGACACAGGTGGTTCGCCATTTTCCTGAAAACTAAGAAATCTGTGTGCCCTTTAAATTTTATTATGATTCTCTATGTAGATGAAACTGTCACAGAATTAGATGCTGGGATCAGATTGCACACTATCAGCCTGATAAGAGCCCAACCTGACAGATGCGGGGCATCACAAACATGAACACGAGGTAGGACAATTGATCATTTGATCATCCTGGGAGACAGTCAGTGCAGCACACCTCACAACATCCTGGAAATCTTTTGTTTGTTCAGTAATTTCTACTCAATAGTTAAAATGCAGTGTGATCGCCATAATGAACTTAAATATAAAACTAATTTTCATGCACAAAATAATCCACAGTGCTGATCGTCCACTGTTGAAGAGCTTTGTTCCAATTTTGAGCAAATGAGCTTCACTCAAAGGGGTGATAGTAGCGTCCCCAAACAGAGCTCTGTTCTTTGCACAATCTATGATCAATCAACACTGAGTATGAATACTTAAATCGAACTACTGTAGAGTATTCACAGTCCTGGTAGTGTCCGCACAATGCAGATCAACAGCAGGATCAGCTGCACGGTAACGGAGGAGGTTCGATGTGTAACTACAGTAGATGACAAATTGTAATCAGCTTATGACTCAAGGGAGTCGAGCATGCAGCTGCTGGACTCTGCAGGGATTTTTCTGATGGATTGTGACTTGCTTGTTTTTTCTGCCCTAAAAACACGGAGATCCCCTCTGAGGTTTTTTGTGAGCCGATAAGTGGTCCAGATCGGACAGTCAGATCATTTTTAACATGGATGATTCAAAATATTATAAAAGCGCTGCAGGAAAAAAAAACATTAGCCAAGGAAAAGGCTGGTGTTATTTCATATTTTTCTGAGTCATCTAATGTGCAGCCTTAAACCTACAACATTTCCCATCCACTTCCCTAATATGCAAAGTGAACAGGAATGTCATTAGTTCTGTAGGTATTTCATCATATACCAAAGCATTAGACAAAATAAAAAATTTACTCGAATTTCAGAGCTACACTGCTGGCAGGGCTAAAAATGTAATAAAAATAGCATCTACACATTTTCTTTCCAGGTGGATCCAGACTTGCAGATCAGATGATGAAGAGGAACCAGGTGAAAGCTTC
Source organism: Nibea albiflora (assembly GCA_014281875.1). NCBI lineage: Eukaryota > Metazoa > Chordata > Actinopteri > Sciaenidae > Nibea > Nibea albiflora. The sequence goes on along the minus strand of CM024789.1, from coordinate 16,702,896 downwards.
TGTGGAGAGATGTCTGGAGAACGGGGTGAGAAGCTTTTACTCAGAGACAGAGAAGAAGACAGATGTGGGTACATGCTTAGTTTAGTTTAGCACTAAGAGTGTAAGCAGGGTGAAACTGTCAGCAGCTTCAGGTCTGTCTGGTTCATATGCTGTTGTTGTAGGTTGAACATATGCGCTAACAGACTTGGAAAAAAGGGCAAATGAAGCTTATAGCAGCTTGGATGAATTGATAACCTGCAAACTAACTAAACTAAGTTAATATTTTCATACATTTCATTGCACTGCATGCAATGCTGCATCGGGGGGGTGAAGGCTGCATCTCTGAAAGTTGGTTCATTTGAAGGTCAACTCTGACTGTGTTGGTGTGTGTTGCAGGTCTCTGCACCTCGTCTGGACATGACACTGGGTGATTTGCAGGATCTGGCAACCCGACAGCAGCAACAGATCAATGCCCAGCAGCAGCTGCTGGCTTCCAAGGTACAACATATCCACACATTACTGTTTCTTCTATCGTTATTACTGCCAATAACAACTCAAGTCGCTATCCCTTATAGTATACTCCTGTGCTGTTTCTTATGTACGACTGCCACATGGTCAGAATACCTGTTTGAACTTTTCTCTCACTTTTCTATTTTCATTCTTCACACTCAATTGAGTGCCGCATCATGAAGAGAGACAGCCTGAAACCGAAACTTTTTGTTCATCGTCTCACCCCTTTCCTATGAAGGCGGCCTTTTTGCTCCACCGTTCACCACAGCTCTTGCTCTACTTGACATGCATTAAGCTGACTTAGACGTATTAACTGACTGATGGAGTGTGTTTGCTGGACGTCACAGGAGCAGCGGCTACGCTACCTGAAGCTGCAGGATCAGCGCCAGCAGCAGCAGCAGGAAGTGTCTGAACAGGAGCGACTGAGGCAGCTCAGAGAGAACGCACACAACCAGGAAGCCAAACTGCGACGAGTTCGGGCCCTCAGGGGCCAGGTGGAGCAGAAACGCCTCAGCAACAGCAAACTAGGTCAGTGTGACGGATATCTGGGTGACTGGACAGATTTTGTTGCAACGTGACGTCTGTGTTATAAGTTATATTTATTTAAGAAGTGTGGCTACAGTAAAGAGGACCAGCTCATCAGCAGCATACTGAACCAGACCGAAGTTTGTGTTCACTCACCAGTTTTCTTTGCCAGCTACTGGCTGAAACCAGAAAACACAAATCTGGCAGAAAAGAGGTGAAGCTTTGTGAGCTGAGCAAGAGGCAGAAAACATGGCTGGAAATAAATATTATGTTCTGACTTTGTATTTCCAAAAACGAGGGGTTTTCCCATTCACTTCAATGCGATTGTATTTTTCTTAGAGGAGTGTGTGGTGGCTGCACCCTGGGCTATATTTAGTAAGGTGCTTGAGTGTTTTCAGGAGCAGATGTGACACATTTAGCCCCAGAAACACGCAGCGTTTGTAATGAAAAGATGTTACAGTTTGCATATGCATTGAAAGGAGGATTGCTTAAGTGACAGGAGACATGTCAACGATTTGATGATGTATTGGCCTGATTTGTGGGTAGAAATTTCTGTCTTGGAAAAGTATATTTACGTTCATAACAAGGCCACGAGGTGAATGCAAATAAAGAAAAAATGTGATTTATATTAGAAATAAAATGTCACTCCACAAAACATCCAGAAAACTGCATTAGCTAAAAACCGAGTGAGTAATGAGCTGCTTCAGGCACTGAAAAAAAAATGCACAATCCACAAACTATTTTTTTCAGCTTTTTTTTTTTTTTTAACAAAACAACATTAAAAGCTTTAAAAGATTTGCACTATTTGGCCGTACCACATGCAGTTTGTAATTAAACGAGCACCAGCAGGATATTTTCAGTATATATGCAGTGTACTGTCAGCAGTAATCACAGCCATGTAAGCTGAATCTGACCAGATCAGATTAGATTAAATTAGATCAGACTGACCCCGGCTCTGGGTCATCATTATAGAAATTACAGGATTTACATAAGATGATTGTCATTTCGAATGTTACTGTTTCATCCTTTGAGATTCACGGCTGCTAAGATGCATGTGTGTGTGAGCCAAAGTTTTAAAAATGTAGCTTCAGATTTGTTAGCTTGTTTTCTTATGTTCTCATCACGATTTTTACAATTTGAACTGCTGCTCAAGACTGAAGTATTTTGGCTTCCTTTGCTAATTTAAAAAGAGTTACCACTGTAAATGTATTGTTTTGATGTTAGTAGTCCAACTCTGGTACCATATTAGCACTTATATCTCATATGTGGCTGTATGTGTGGTGTGTGTGTGTGTGTGTGTCAGTGGAGGAGATCGAGCAGATGACCGGTCTGTTCCAGCAGAAGCAGAGGGAGCTGCTGGTCGCTGTGTCAAGGGTGGAGGAGCTGAGCGACCAGCTGGAGACGCTGAGGAGTAACAGACTAGAGCCTCCTCTTCCTCCTCCTTCTCTTTCTCATCACCACAACACCTCCACTTCCTCCGCAACTGAGCTGGATCGTCTCTATAAAGAGCTGCAGGTGAGGACTTCATCAGACCTCCAACTTGGCAGCAGTGCTATCGATTTTTTTTCACAGATAATAAAACTCAGCTCATTTTCACACTATAAGCAGCAAGTGTCTGGCATGCTCATTTGATAATCTTTTATTGACCCCCAGTAAAGAAATTACTTTCTCGTTTAACACAAATTGCAGTGGTGTTCACTGTAATTTGTACAGTGTATCAGCTGTTCTGTTCTGTTATCGTTACGTAATGAATATTACATTAAATATCCACAAAATATGTCACAATATGTTCTGATAATTACATTTGTGATGAGGGAATTTCACCATACTGACTAACTAGAGCTTAGCAGAAGAGCAAGACTACCTATTTAATGCTGACTTTGCGATGTTAGCTTTCTCCTTTCTTACCTGTTTTTTTCACTGAACATCATTCCTGACCTTCTAGTTAAGAAACAAGTTGAACCAGGATCAGAGCGGCAGGCTGCAGCAGCAGCGAGACAGCCTGAACAAGAGGAACCTGGAGGTGGCAGCGATGGACCGACGGCTAGTTGAGCTCCGACAGCGGCTCTGGAAGAAGAAAGCTGCCCTGCAGCAGAAGGAGAACCTGCCAGTGAGCATACATACATTTAATAAATCAGTCATATAGTCTTATACATCACACAATTCAAACTTGCTGCATCTGTGAAATATTTCCGTCCAGGTGGTTTCAGACGGAGCGACCCCTCAGCATGGCGGGGTCTCCAGAGTAGCAGCCGTAGGGCCATACATCCAGTCGTCCTCCACAATAAGCTCTCAGGGTCCTCCAGTGCCAGCCTGCCAGGAGGCTCTGGTGAAGCCGGCATACCCAGACGGCACCGCCACCCTGCCCATGCCTGACTCGTCCCTGAAGCCGCCTCCCAGACCAGCCAAACCTGCCTCAGGTACTGTAAATGAAGTCACTCTTAAAGTTAGAATAGTATGGATTAGAATATTATCAACTGTACTGTTGTGTCCAGAACTTGTACTGCAGTATGCTGGATATAATATAATATATTCTTTGCCCTGTATAGGTTTTGCTTCATCCAAAACCAAACTCTCTGACTGGAGCAGCGCCTTTTCTGACTCCATTGGAGGTTACAGCCATGCCTCCACCCTGCCTCGCATGTCCAGCCTCAGCTCCCACAACTCAGGTCAGTCAGGACTCAGTTTGTCCATAATATGTGATGTTTTTGGTGAACAACTCGTCAGTCTTTGTTCAAATATGATCGAACATTTCTTTGCCTTCATTAATATTTTTTGTCAACACTTAGATATATCACACTGTATCTGAATGCACTTTGTGTCTGTTATGTCTGCACTACAATTGTTTATGTGGGAATCTTTATGTCTAAGATAAATTTCCCTATGGACAAATAAAGTAATCTTGAACCTTGAATCTTGAATGTTGCAGGCGGTAAGACTCTCACAGACCAAAAGGGCCCCTCTGGATCTGACATCCCGCCCCCTGTCCCCTCACGGGTCCCTCACATTACTGAAAACATGCTCAGAGACAATCAGGTATCAACGCATACTCCCATTCTTTACTACCACAAACTTCATGTTTGTTTGTCACTGACAAGGTGAAATCAGAAGAAATTATTAACATTGTGATTGTACTGTAGCATAGTGAACCTCTGTTATCAAACTGGACCTGAATGATGGATAAAATTGTTACTTGTGATCTTGTCAGCTTTTTTATTCATTTCTACACTGTATTTCACCTCTAGGCATCGGGTAAAGGTTCGTCCAAGATGGTGGCACCACCTCCAATTCCCAGTAAGCCCAAACCGTTTTCCTCGTCTGGCCCCCCAACTTTCTCCAAGCCCCCCTATAGCACTGGGACCTTCCCTGGTAAGGTGCGTCCAGTTGGAGGCCAACTCAAGGCTCCAGGAGTCCTCTCCAGCCACAGCCACACCCTCCCTCTGCCCAATAAGCAGGAGAGTCCACCAGCTGCCGCTATACGACCATACACCCCAGACATCTCGGAGGCACCCCCACCTGTTCTACAGAAGCCTCAGACTCTGGCGGCTTCGTCCATTTACTCCATGTACACCCAGCAGGCCACACCGGGGAAGGGCTACCAACCAAGTGGTGGCACACTGCCCCGCAGCCAGCCCAGAGGTGATGCTCTAATACAGCTGCTGTCATTGCTTTTAATTGACGAATTGTCACATGCTGGTTTTGTTAGTTTGGCCTCTGACGTGTCTCCTTGCACCCTCACAGTTTATGGGAAACCAGTCCTCCAAACGAGCGGAGCACATCAGTCTGCAGCCTCAGACATTGGTACAAATTCTGGTTGTGCTGTGACTGATGGGAGTGATGTTGACAACAGCTGCCAGCTGGCTAACAGCGAAGGTGTTGGAGCAGAGACAACAGAGCGCGCCACGCCACGACCGCTCAGCCCCACCAAGCTCCTCCCTTTTCTGTCAAACCCCCACAGGAACCCCAGCGACGCCGACCTGGAGGCCCTGCGCCGCAGGCTGCACCATGCCCCCCGTCCCCTGAAGAAACGTAGCTCCATCACAGAGCCTGAGGGCCCTGCTGGACCTAACATCCAAAAGCTGCTCTATCAGAAAACCACTCTGGCTGCCATGGAAACCATCCCCATGGAGACAGTCGTTCCAGCAGGGACATATGCTCATCCCGGGCTTTCATGAGGATGGGATAGGTGGCGCAAATGTAATGTTCAGAGTCGACGACAATACCAGAACTGGCTCCGACCAATCGCTTGCTGAGAGCCCAGAAGACAGCCTGACCCCACCCCCTCTGCCTCCCCGCTTACCCATCCCTGACCCCACCTCCTGCCGCTCCATGCCCCCTCCTCTGGAGGACAAGGAGGAGGAGGAGGAGGTGTGTCCAGCTGCCTCAGTCCTCCCAGATTCCTTTGCAGAGGAATTCCCTCCTTACCCACCCCCACCTTACCCCACCTTTGGTGAGGGGGAGCAAGGAGATGACCTCAACCTGCAGCCACCGGAGGTCACAGGGCAGGTCACAGTGCCGCCGGTGAGTTTACTTAAGGATCACTTCACCTAAATGATTAAAAAAACATTATCTTCTTCATCTTCATCTTTCTCTTGTTTCTCTCAGGGTAAGAAGTCAATCCTTCGGAAAGCCAACTCAGAGCGAATTGACCACAATATGCGAGTTAAGTTCAACCCTCTGGCCCTGCTGCTGGACTCGTCTCTGGAGGGCGAGTACGACCTCGTTCAGAGAGTCATCTACGATGTAAGTCTCACTACTGTCTGTCTCTACCCACTGGGAACAGTGTTTTGTGTTTCAACTGCTAGATACCACTAAATCTTACACCCAGGTCCTTTAACAGCAATTGAAATCACTCTGCAGGTGGAAGACCCTAGCATGCCAAATGATGAGGGGATAACAGCACTGCATAATGCCGTCTGTGCCGGTCATACAGAGATTGTCAAGTTTCTGGTTCAGTTCGGTGTCAATGCCAATGCTGCAGACAGCGATGGCTGGTAAGTACAGTCCAGTCTCATTAGGGTTGTTACAGTCAACATTACAATCAACATTTTGTGGCCATTTTGGCCATTTCTATGTAAGAGGTTAACATTGTTAATCCCTCCCACAAAGATCTGGATTGGCCAAGCAAGAAGAGTTTGTCAAACCTGCGATGTAGGATGTGACCCAGAAGTCTGGAACCAGGCTACCTAATATGAACAGTTCTTTCAAACCTTTTCTCCTTTCCTTGTCTCCAGGACTCCCCTCCACTGTGCTGCCTCCTGTAACAATGTTCAGGTCTGTAAGTTCCTGGTGGAGTCTGGGGCAGCGGTGTTTGCCACCACATACAGCGACATGCAGACAGCTGCTGACAAATGTGAGGAGATGGAGGAGGGCTACGCCCAGTGCTCCCAATTCCTCTATGGTGAGAAAGAACATAATGCGTTGCCCTGTCTGGATCTTCAGAATGCTTTTATGACATATTAACAGAACTTCAAAAGTCCACAAGGGATGGGGTTTTGGAGATCCCTCTGTAAGCTTTAGGGGTCAATTAGTAATTTCGATGGGGGAGTTCAGGGAGACCACAAGGAGGCTCCAGAGTCAATAAGGAGTTTGTGATGCGTAGCGGGTTAAGCGACTGCCCCATGTATGGAGGCTACAGTCCTCGCTGCAGCGGCTCCGGTTCGACTCCCGCATCGGACGCCCATTTACTGCGTGTCACCCCCCCTCTCTCTGCCCCCTGTTTCCTGTCCATCTTCAGCTGCACTATCATTAAAGGCATAAAACGGCCAAAAAAATAATCAAAATGAATTGATTAATAAAGATAAGGATGAGAACAGTGGTGATCTCCAGAAGTTCTTCTTTATATTTAAGGAGTGTTTCAGGGGTCTGTGGTGACGATGATTCACAGGTTCCAGTTGGGATTTTAAGAAACATTGAAATGGTTTCAGGGGTCTTTGATGAGTCCCAAGAAAATAATGGAGATACATGCAGAAGGTCTCTGAGGGTGTTTCAGCGTCCTAGCCTTGCCATACTGCCTGTTACAATTATAGTCCTACAACACGGACTGATTTTGTTGAGATGATGCAGTTTCTAAATGCTTCCTCCTGTTTGTGTCCCTGCAGGCGTTCAGGAGAAGATGGGCGTTATGAATCGCGGCGTGGTGTACGCCTTGTGGGACTACGAGCCTCAGAGCGAAGATGAGCTCGGCTTCAGCGAAGGTGACTGCATGACAGTGCTGAGACGGGAGGACGAGGTGGAGACGGAGTGGTGGTGGGCAAGATGTGGTGACCGTGAGGGCTACATCCCTCGCAACCTGCTTGGGGTAAGCTGATAGAGAGGTTGAGAGCTTATACAAATGTTGTAGACAGTAAAATGAATTAATGAGTCTGACTTTTCGTCAATCCATATACATTTCAGGCTTAGATTAGTCCAGGGAATGTAAATACTACTAATATTATATAGTTATTTCCTCATCCATGAAAAATAGATATCAGTTACAATTATCTGGCAACTGTAAGTTAAGTTACATTTTGTTGAACAGCCTTCATGTCTATTTCAAAGGAAAATACAGTATAGTCCTGCTCTGTTCATTGAGCTCCACAGGGAACTGAACCATCAGCCCTGCCAGTGTCACTCTGCTGTTTCTTCCAGTTGTCTGTTTTAATCAGGTTTAAAAGTAGCTCTGAGGATCATGTTACTCAAGTTATGTAAGAAGGTTCAGTATTTCAATTTGATCTTAATGGTCTTTTAATGAGAAACTTGTTTCCCTTTTATTTCCCAGCTGTATCTAAGGATCAAGCCGCGGCAGAGGAGCCTGGCTTAACTGGTGGCTCCAAAAGACCAAAATGTAACGAAAAAGAGGAGCAGCAGTCGCATAAACCAACCTCTGGACTTAAAATATCAGCCAGATGTTTTCTGAACTACCATTTTTGGACCTGTTTGGTTTGGTTTGGTTCAACCTCAGCACAAAGAATGTCACAATGAACTGCTGGAGAAACAAGAAGAAACAAGAGTTCATCTGAGCCTTGAATCAGCACATACTTGATTTTAGCAGATGAGTCAGTGTTTTTTTTTTTTCTTTATAGCCTCCAACTGAGCACCAGAGGCACCAGAGAGCCTAAAAAGATTCCTTTGTTTTCATTACGTTTTTTAAAGATGTTATTGAATGGTGACAGCTGACAAAGAAAATGAATTGTGGGGAGAGAAATGGGCGGTTTGATGTCCCAAGGGACACGAGGCCACTATCTTTGATTCTTTTTTTCTGTTTTGTTTTGTTTTGCTGTTAAAGTATTTAGAGGTACATCATTTTATTACAACATCCACCAGTTCCATAAAATGTAGCAAATATCAGTATATGTTGAAGTCTACGTCAAATTCTTGAATCCTTATGTACTTAAAGGTCCAGTGTGTCAGATTTAGGAGGCTCTATTTACAGAATATGTTTTCATTAGTGTACAATCACCTTAAAACAAGAAACAAGATTTTGTGACTTCGGTACAAGCCTGTTATATCTACAGACACCACCGGTCCTCTTCCATGGAGTCCACCATGTTGAGCCACCATGTTTTTACAGTAGCCCAGAACAGACAAACTAAGCACTGGCTCTATAGAAGGATTTTCAGGCATTATGCAACCCCCTGTCATTTCTCCTTCAAGAGGAGAGGGTGAGGTGAGGAGGTTGTAATCGGCAACTACACGCTAGATGCCACAAAATCCTATACACTGGTGCTTTTAGTATTGGTTTTGGACAGAGCCCCAGAGTCCGAAAAAAAGATTTTATGATTTTCCCACTTTGGGCGCTCCATAGTACAAATTAAGTTTTACCAGGTAATATTTTTGGTATTTTATTAATTTAAGAAATGTAAGCGATTTTTTTTGATGTTGTACTTTTGCAGACTTGATCAAATGTCTGCCATTTGTTAATGTTAAGTTTGATATTTATGTAATCATGTGCCCCAAATACATACAGGATCTATGGTATGTGTTGATGAAAAGCACTGAAATGGAGTATGAAAGGTTTTTTTTGTTGTTGTTGTTGTTTTTGTAATTAAAGTTGATTGAGAATAGTCCTGGTCTGCTACAGCACAGAGAAAAAGAGAGGAAAAACAGAATTTGTGCCATTTTTCATTCAGTTCTTGAAAGAAAAAAAAACGACATCAGAAAATATAAATATCTGGTGTATTGTTTTTTTTTTTGTATCTGCAAAGCTAGCGGTTACCACCTGCTTTCAGTCTTTGTGCTAAGATGAGCAAATCTTATCTCTGGGCTGTACACACAGATATCAAAGTGTCATATTATTGTTTGGGTGGAAAACAAGACGATCGAAGTAAAAAAAAACCTTCTTCTTCACGCCTTCTTTCCTCAGTGTTCCGCTTTCTTTTAAAACAGAAATCATTTAAAATAACAGAAGGAAAATATTTCAGTCATGTTTCTGTAACAGTTTATTTATTAGCTAGAGGGACGGTCAGGAAAAACAAACGGCTCTCTCTTTAAGGTTTCGCTGTGTCGGACACTCCTCTCAGCTCAGCGTCCACGTCTTCATCGTTCTGCAGAATCAGCCGACAGAAATCTCTGCAGATCTCCTCACTGGCATCAACACACATGCAGAGTCAGAGTACAAAGTGCAAAGTCAACAGTAACTCCATTTGAATGGTAAGCAATTCCATATGCTACACAGGATCCATGGAAAGTACATTCGATATTTAGGTTTACAATTGCACAGAACCGCCTAAAAAATCAAATTAAAACAGTTTCAACACTGGATACATATTTTTTGTAGGATTGGAGTTTTTTCTTCAGTCAAAGAGCATGCAGGTTATGTTTAGCTGCAATAAGCTGCCTGATACATCAAACCTACAAACTTTTTATATCATCACTTAACATGAACAGATAGTCAGAACAAACTGGAACCCAAGATGCAAATATTTCAGTCATTTGTAAATATTGAATGTACAGACTTCAACAGGTCAAAAGCAACTCGAGTAAAAGAGCTGAACAGACAACATACATCTCAACAGACTGAATGTAAGGCTGTAAAGTGTAGAAAACCACTGCTTGTCCAAAAAACAGCCACTGAAGCTTCCTCCAATATTTCATACATAAATACATCAACCTCCAAAACTCTAAATCAGTCAACCTCAGATTGCTGATCAACATCAGGTTGAACTGGAAAAAACTGGTTTTGCGTATGCGGTGATCCAGAGCTGTGCTAACTCGACAGAAGGGAATCATCAAAAGTGAATAAAGTGCAAAAGAACAGTGAACAATAGGATGAGCTGGTGTTTGTTTGTTTTTTTCAGATGCCAAATAAAAATGAAAGCATTATAATCCCGTCAAAACAACCAGACTAAACTTTCATGGCATGTATGGAGCCCCAGAGGTATCGAGAGTAATCTTTTTAAACTTGTGCACACAAATTAAGAAATGATGTCCTATTAATAAATCCCACACGCGTTAGTAATATGCGATCTCAAATGAAGCACACATCATAATTCATTCAGTCTTCATAAAATACATCAGGGTTGCCACAGTATACCATTGTATAACATGTTATGAAAACTGTTCGTGTACATTTGCTTATCTACTTATTGAATTGACCCTTTCTGTGCAGCCTGCAGGCTGTTTTGGCAAAACACTAGCTAACTAATCTACATCAGTCTATTTACATCTGAAAGCTCATGTTGATTAGCTAGTTAGCTAGTATTTTGCTAACATTAGCTAACTTAAGAGGTGACTATGTCACTTTTATCTTTTAACGTTCTTCAAAAAAATGTTTGCCTTTTCAACACAGACACCTAGCACATAGCATTTCTAAGTACAGGAAAGGAGGACGTTCTGTTTTGTACAACTGAATCTTTGGGCTTCCAACAAAACAAAACATCTGAAGGTGTCTTGGACCTCTGGAAAACTAAGAGGGTGACTTTTCACTATTATCTGAAATCTTGTACACCAAAATATTAATTTATTAAACAAATCAATAATGAAAATAAATATGGCACTCAATGAAGCTGTATATAAAAGCATCTTTCTACTCTTAGATAAATTTGGTGCTGGTTGGAGAGCACATAAATCTAGTTTGTTTACACAAACCTTCAAAAGATGACCCTCGACACTCACTGTGCACCACGGAGAATGACCATCGGGGATAAAAAAAAAAAAAACATTCACATTTTGATGTTTATGAGCTGAACCATGCAAAACCACCATTATGGTCCTAAATGTTTGATGGGATCTAGAAACTACAACTGCTGGAAATAATCCCTCTCTTCAAATGTCTGACTGAGTCAAAGCGGATAGAGACTCCTTGTCTGAACACGGCACTTGAGAGGTGAGCGCTGTGCTGCGTTAAGACCTCAACTCTTCCCAAAAATAATCCACCCATCCTCTCATGACAGCCGCAATGTGGTACAACATCAGATTAACCGTCCAGGCTTAAGTCTACTAAGGTCAGCCAGCTTTAACTCAAGATACTAACGTCTGCTGGGAAGTAGAAGATGATGATGATGATGATGATGATAATGATGGATTTTCTGACATAAAAGCGGAAATGGGGTCAGAACTATAGATCCAGGACAGGAGGATTAATACGCCAACATGTGGCAGTACAGTCAACCAATCAGAGGTTCACCAGTCAAAATTCTCACGGAGGTCGACATCTGTCGATCCTGTGATGGAGGATGAAGGAGTGGCAGTCTTTAATGCTCCTGCAGGTTCTGGTCATGATTCTGGTTCTGGTCATGGTTCTGGGAGGGGGGCAGCAGGCGGGTGACATGGCCGATGCCTTTGGTGACGCCCTCCCTGAAGAGCAGCTTAGCACCCAGTCGCAGATACTCGGGGTGTTTGATGAAGCGGAAGCGAACCACGGCTCTCTCGCCCGTACGCAGCTCGTCCTGCAGCGGAGAGTTGTGGTTACACACGAGCAGCCACAAGATGGTGAACCGAACACAAGCTAATCGATAATCTACAAACCGACCTTTCCATGAAGGCACTCCACGGTGGCTGTCTGTCTGACATTGCCTACATGCACGGTGACCTGTGAGCCGCGGCGAAAGGTCTTAGCGTGGAAGAGCAGGACGATGGCGGCTTCAAACTGGCAGCAAATGGTCGGGTTCATCTTGGGGCTGACCATCACCATGCCCTGCAACAACATCACTGACATCAGCTGCCGGTTTTTACATCAGAAGAGGGTTTGTTTCACAGGAAGTTCAGAATATTTAGAATTTTTTATTTCTTCTTGCTGTGATAACAAAATATCAGAGTAGCACTGCTGTGAAAACACCAGACAGCAGAGGAGTTGGGTGGAGAAAAAGGGGGGGAAAAGTCTATTCCCAGATCTTCAGATGCCACCCATCAGGTAAAAACAAAAATGACTGAATAAATGGTGCAATCAGAAAAAAAAGGTCACGTTCATACCTAAATCAAGCAGACTCAAACAGTTTGTAGGTCGTACAGTATGTAACAGTATAACATTCATGTCTTCTATTTACATAGGCCATCCCTCGGGACTGTTTGTAACTATGTCAAGTTTGGACCCGGCTGAACAGGTTAAGTACAGCCTCACAGAGCTGATAACATAGCTATAGACTCTAATTTCATTTTTTTTTACCTTTATGTCAATAAGATGGTCTTTTTGAATCCATATTTGTTTGACCACAAACCTTTGGCTGCAAAATGATTTAATACAAAGCAATGGAGTCAAAAAACACAGAAGAAGACATCTTTCTTTTAAAATAAACATTCAAAGTTTTTTGGACTTGATTTCACACAGATGAGTTTGCATACACAGATCTTAAGTGCCACCTGGATGATTAGCTTTGGCAGGTGCTGGAAAGATAAAATGTAAGCACAAAAACAACACCACTACAGAATATGTGCACTCTTTAGACTTCTTCATAAAATCAAAAGCATGTTTGCAGCTCCATCGGTGTGAAATAATTTCCTCCAGTTTCACGTTATGTGACCTCTGACCTTACGCAGCAGTGAACGGTCAAAGTTTCCCAGAGCCAGCGTGGCAGCCTGCCCGGCCCTCAGCACCCTGCAGGCTGAGCGGTTCCTCTGGATGCTGCCCACCTTCAGACGCAGGAAACGCCCCTCGTCAGTCGGACCGACCACCAACCTCTCACCCTCCCTACACACTCCGCTGAAATGCAAACAGTCACTGTTATTACTGCAGTACACTCGGTACAGTTACACAGTTATACAGTTACAGAGAACAAAGCCTAAAGCTAAGTGACTTTCCAGAGAGCTTAAAGAGACACAGTGTCCAAGCTACAATGCTAAAATATGCCTATAGATTCTGCATTTATATGTAGATATTCTGTTTACAGAGATTAACCCAGGACTAAACTTTCTATTTTGAGGTTTGAAGAATAGCTTTGGTAAAGCAACATCCCTGTTAATTCCAATAAAACTTGTTATTGATATTATTGTACACTCGACACTGAAACAGGAGCCTGTTCCTGTTTAAATCCGCATAGATTGATGGTAACCTTCCAGTTTATTTTACCAATGTCTGCTGACTGGTGTATTATTATTGTTAACTGTTGTGTCTGCCCTTTTCAGTTGTCAGCCTGGTTGAACCACTGTACGGCATTTTGCTCCTCATGTACACGAAATACAGAAACAATATCTAAAAGCACCGAAGTACCGAATCATTCTTCTGTAGCAGGCAATGCCAGATTGTATTATGTGATCACTGGTATGTACGTACTTAATATCTTTTGTTTTTAGGGCTTTTTAGCCTTTTTGAGACAGCGTCAGCTAGAGAGACATCCCTAGGAGAGCCTCCACCAATAAATTTAAAACAAAAATACCATTTAGACTTTTCCAAAAGACGTTCCAAACCTTTGTGTGATCTGTGTTGTTTTCTCACCTGTACAGAGTTCCTCCCACCACAGTGCCGACATCAGGAACTGAGTAGATCTCATCCACCTGCAAACACACACACACACACACACACACACAAATCATCAGCCAGGTCAATATCTACCTTTCACTGTGTGTGTGTGTGTGTGTGTGGTGTGTGTGTGTGTGTGTGTGTGTGTGTGTGTGTGTGGGTGTGTGTGTGTGTACCTGGAACTCAGTGAGCTGCTGCATCAGCTCCTCTTGCTCCTTGCTGTTGCTCAGTGGAGGGAGGATGTTTAAGAAAACCTTCAAGAGGTCAAGGCTCTCTCCAGACACACTGGACAGGGTGAAGATAGGCGTGATGCTGCACACACACACACACACACAGACACACACACACACACATAGAATGTAAAGTTTAATCATACTGACAGATGTTACTGACTAATATTTTTTAATAGTTTTAATATTTGGTTTGCTTTGTCCAACCCTCTACATTATTAGTAATATTTTATCATCACACTGAGTAACTGCTGCATTAGTAGTAGTAGTATTTTTACCCACCATGCAGACTGGGTGAACTGCTGTGCAGCCGTCACGGCATCATCGGGGTTCGACACCACCATGGGCACCTTGTTGCAGCCCGGCTGCTTCAGGACTCGCTCTAGCTGCCGGACGGTTCGCTCCACAGTGCCGCGGGAACACAGGTCCACTTTACTGACTACGATGAAGATGGGAACTTTCAGCGCCATGGCCAGGCCCAGGTGCTCTCTGGTTGTACCAGCTGGACAGAAGAGAGGAGGCACACATGCTATTAAAATAAAATACTCCTTCACCCAGAAACCACCTGGCTGTTACAGGAGAGAATTTTTTCCCTCTTTTATTGTATTATTTGTATGTTTGTGTTCTTCTATTTCTATCTGCCTTTTCATTCTTGAATCACAGGATTCATTCAGAACGCAAAACCAGTCCTAGGACTGGAATAATAATTTAATAATTTTTATGATATCACATTTTTCCAGTACTTTCCAGCAGTATAGAATCATTTTCAATGATATAATTAATTTAATTATTGCGACCTCACTCCAGAAGATGGCATAAAATAGATGGTTTGACTAATTAAAACTGATTCATTCATTAAATGAATTGTCCATAATTGTCCATGAGTGTCCTGCTGCTGCCGGTCTGATGGTCTTGATCGGGTCTCCAAAAAAAAAGAATTTAACTGGATCCTGCAGAATAACTCCACTTTCTCTCTGAACACTGATCACTTGTGACCTCTAGTGGTGAGTTTAGACTGTTTTTTAATTTCTCCTCTAGCACTGAGGATCAGAGGAGAACTTATTAAAAACATCCATCCATCTATTGCCTGTAGAAATGTCGAGAGTCCTTATTACATCATTAAGAACAAAGAGACACAAAACTATAAAATTCCATATTTGGAAGATTTGAGATTTAAGATGTTACAGCACTGACGTCAAGATGTTCTTCTGTGTTAGACCATCGCGGGCCAGACCAATCAGGTCGATCGGATCAGTCAGCATAATAATTAGTTCATTAAGTGATTAGTTGATTTACAGAAAATGAATCCTCACATTTCAACAACAAAATCAAAGTACTTTAATTTTTCAAGCAGAATTGACTTTTCTTTTTTTTTTTTTTAACATTATAAGCTATTATTGTGTGAGTGACTGTGCTGTCTGCTGTTTCTTTTAGGTCTTCCTGATGGTTTGGCCCCTTCCACCTACTTTGATTGTGTTTAGTTTAGCCTTGTTTCATGTTACACATAGTTTCATTGCACTCAACACTCACACTCACTAATGACTGTTGACATAACACAGTATGGTTCACTTAAACGTTTGCTGTGTGGTCTGTTTGTTAAGCTCTTCACTGAGCTGGGCATAAGAAGTGAGGGCTCGTCCAATTTTGATCCGTGAAAAAAAAGTAATTGCGTTAGGTAAATGTAAACTGAATTATGCTGACTTGGTAATGGCACTATTTTGACTTTTGGAAGTTACTGGAAACGTTTGGGAGTCGGAAACAATCCTACCAAGCCACCACTGGAATCTAATTCTACAAATATTATAATATTAATAATATTAGTGTAGCCCAATCTTTATCTGCATCTATGCAGAAATACATATTAAGAATGAATCAGCGTTATGAAAGAAGCTTCAGACTATTTGATGCAGCCCTACCTGATATCCAGATATAAAGTTGCATGTATCATCTTCCATCATACACAGCTCTAAATGTTCTGATATCATTGCTTCCTGCTCCAGCTCACCGATGCCGGTGTTGGCGCTCACTACCAGCATGGCGAAGTCAGGGCAGTAGCTGGTGAGGCCGAAGATGGTCGTCTTCAGGTACTTGTGATGTCCGGCCAGATCGATGAAAGTGATCATCTTGGAGGAGCTCTCACAGATCTCCTCAGCTGTCCGAGACTCGCTGTAGTTCACGACCTGTACCGAACAATGTCAGACAACAGATTGTTTTCATTTTATTTTAAAACGGTACCACAATCTAAAAATATATTGCAGATACTCAATATCAAAGGACTCGTAATGAAATTGAAGAAAAGGAATTCAACATTCACATTCACAATATCTTCAGTTGAATCTTTTATGACAATTATTTTTGTGTCACAAGCATTCTTTCCTTTGTGAAAAAGATGTAATAATAATATAATAATTATTATATATTATATTAATATTGCGTAATATCATTAATAATATATCAGATCTCTCTCTCTCTCTGTGCTCACCTCTCCTTTGCTGTTAAAGCCCAGGATCTCGAAGCTAATGCTGGAGGTGCGTCCGGTCTGGATCTCGTGCAGATGTCTAAAGAGGTTGAGCCGCGCTCGACCTCGGCCGTTGTCCAGCTCGCCTTGCGTCAGGACACCCAGCAGGGTCGACTTACCTGAGTCCACATTCCCCAGAACCGCTACCCGCAGGTCCAAGAACTGTCCCAGTCCATAACAAAACAATAAAGGAGAAGGATCATACTCCGTAATGTGAGCCTGTTTAACGTAGGCTGGTGCTGCCTGCTCCTGCTGCTACTTTCTTCATGCGTTTACTTTCTCACTCCTGCCACAGACACATCTAACCGATGACCAGAGAGAACGCTCTCATCTGCCTTTAGCGATGCGTTTTGGTTTGCTTTCATTTGTTTCCAATGATTCAGACCAGAGCAAACAATCCAAAGTTTAAAAGGCCCCTAAACATATACACAACAGGAGAACCAGAACCTGGAGGACAAATTCTCACCTGCTGATCATCGGGAACTTTTCGAACCAGGACTTCAGCGATTTTACGAGTGTTTCTGTCCAAGTCGTAGTCAACCTCCCGCTCTCGGAGAAGTGTGATGTCAGCACCGACTCTGATGAGACAGAGCAGGAAAACCTGATCAGAGATATTACAGCTCACAACACCAGTGCTGCATTATTTCAGTGTATTATGCAGTGACTTCAATGATTAAGAAACATGAAAGGTCCACAAAAATAAATATACAGATCTCTTTTCACCGACAGTAATGACACAGACTTGCAAATCAGGTGACCTACTTCTCTGCCATCCTCTTTAAGGTTTTGAGCGAGGCCTTCATGTCGGCCTCCGTCAGGCCGACCAGCAGGCCGTTGTCTTCCACTCCGATTTGGTAGACAGCCTCACCGCGACCCTCCTGCAGACGCCACTTCAACTGCGTGGCCAGATGCTCGAAGCGATACTGAGTGGGATTAACCAGCTTCAGCTACAGGCAGAGGAAAGTGGTCAAATTCAATAGAATCATGACATTAATACCTGTTTCATGGTCATACTGAACTAAATATGCAATCTATCAAAGACAAGCACCAAATTGATACTTATATCACGTTTAAGTGTGTTTTTGCCTCATCAGCAGTCCAAAACTCAAAGATATCAGTTTACTGTGACGTACGCCAAATAAAAGCATCAAATCCTCACATCTGGAACCACCAAATGTTTTTAATTTGTACTTAATGAAACAATTATTGATAATAATTAAGTTAATTACAACATAACAAAAATGTCTGTATAATAATAGAATTAATTAATCATTAAACAAAGACCTGGATAAGCGAAGAAAAACAGCCAGTTTTTACTAACATCACACACAAATGCATTTAATAACTAATAATAATATAACAACATTTAAGACCTGTAGTTCAATATGTTTTAAACCACGGTAAGGCCTAAAGCATCATCTATACAATGTCTTTTCATCATAATATATAATAAGATAATATATATTCTTCAGCTCATGCGGTGGTGTGAGAAACCTGCACTCCACTAAACCAGAGCAGTGAACAAAGAGTTTACCTTGTACTCAATGTTTCCTTCTTCAGCCTGGAAACAGAGAGAAAGAAGACAGATGAGGACAATGAATTGACTAACATTGTATACACTGTACAACAAGAAGTATATATTCAGTATACGCTCCGTATATTCAGTGTACTGTCTGTCTCATTCTGTTTGTGCTGGACAGAGATAAAACTGATTATTTTACCTTTTATATCAAAGTACGGGAGAGGATTAGGGCCACATGTGAGGACACATGTGTGTATGTGTGTGTATATATATATATATATATATATATATATAGATAGAGGAGAGAGAGAGAGAGAGAGAGAGAGAGAGAGAGAGAGAGAGAGAGAGAATAAAGTCAGAACTCAAATAAATTTCCCCCATGTGGTCCTAATGCTCTTCCATATCAAAGGTATGATGGTAAACAAATACATCGACACCACAGGCTGTCATGTGCGCAGCAGCACACACCTTGTCCCGCTGCGCAAACACTCCTGACAAGGAGAGAAACAAACAAAAACTTCATCAACTATTCTCGCAATTTAAAGTTTGTTTGGATACAGGAAACGATATTTAATATCATAAAGCTTGACTCTGACCTGTTTATATGTCGAAAAGATGAACTCATCTATTCGGCATACAGGGGTAGCTTTACGCATTGGCATCGAAGTTTGAAGCTAAATATAGCAGAGTAAACAATGTGTGTTGTTGTTGAAACATGTGCCGACTTATTAATTGGTCTTTATTATTGCAGAAAAGACCATGAGACTTCTTCTATGGCCTTTGTGTCTTTAAAAAAACGACAAATTTACTTTTAATTGTGCGAAATTTAAGCGCGGTTTGGTGTGACGTTTTCTCCAGACGAGGCACAGCTACATATGGGTTGTAGGAGCTGGTGTGTGAAGTGTACCTCAGTGTTTGCAGTATTTGCACGGCTTGCAAAGGCGTGTTACAGATGTTTTATTGCTGTGGTGTAAACAAAATGAGTCCGCTATTAGCCTGAAACTAGCTCAGCGTCGCTGCAGCGCCACTAGCTAGCTGGCTAGTTTAGCGGGCTGGGTGTCCCGTTAATCCCCGGGCCAAACAACTGACCGTACCTCCGGTGGAAAATACGGTGGCGGTGTTTTGTTGTTCCGGTTGTTCTTTTTATTCCTTCGTCTCCTGCCTCGTTTGCCTCTTCTCGTCCGCGACTTTTTCGACGTTTTCTTGCCGTTATTACCGAAACCCGAGCCCTGTCCATGTCTGCCGTGTCCGGGCGACACTGCACCACTCTCGGACAAATCCACCATCACAGAGCTCGGTGTGTCACCGGCAGCCTGGAGCGAGAGATCACCGGGAGCGGTCTGAACTCACGGTAATAAAATCACATATAATAACGTCAATATTAATCCTCTCTCTGGCATTACATCTACCAAAACACACGGCCTGTGTGGCAGGAGAGCTGCTGCGGAGGATGCTCTCTCCTCAGCATCACCAACACCGTCCATCTACTTCACTAATATACCACACAGCTTCCGGATAACACTTTCAAAATAAACTCTTTCAAATTAGGAAAAGGGTTTAAATTTCAAAGTAAAAGTATATGTGTTGAAAAGCACTGAGGTACTTGTACTATACTTTCTTCTCGACCCATCTTTTACTTCTTCTCCACCTTAGATATTTTTACTTAAATGGAGGACTTTTACCTTTGACATTTTTGGATGGGCATGAATACTTAAGTACTCGTTTGAACGTCAGTATTCATTCATTCATATTTCTTCATCCCAGCTGATCTCTGTACAGTGCAGAAGGGTTTAACCCTATTCCACTCGCATTTTTGATTTTGGGCCCTATTCTGATATTTTATTGTGAGTGATCTGCAACATGATATTTGTACTTCTATCACTGCTGTGATAAACATAATTTCTAAACCAGCAGTTTAGAGTGATATCAAAAGAAAATAATAAGGAATGAATGAAACCATACATATTCTGTAATTATACTTTTACTCAAAAATTGACTTTATTTCTGTAATTGTACCACTGTGATTCAGAATTTTTGTTACAGGAATCAACTTTTGGAAATATAGAGAAGAAATTTTGAGAAAACATTTCAGAGTTGTACAAAATCTGTAGTAATCAAGGGAAGGGAAAGGAACAATCAAGGTACAGTGCGATAGGAAAGTGTTAGTGCAACGATAAGATAAATAGGTTGGTGTGAAGACTCTGCTAACCGTCTACCTCCTAGAGCAATCCCTGCTCTGTAAGATACAAGTATTGAATGGGCTGTAAAGGATTTCTTGAAGAAATCTGCTAGGATTCTGATACATCAAATAAAGCAATGATATAGTCATGATTTGAAGGCAAAACATTAACATTGTATTTTACCATTGAATATGCATATTTGTACCTTTATGTCACACTGAATCTTTACATTGGCACATCATTAGTCTGCATCAGTGTGAATGACAGGAGAGATGATCAGCATGTGCAGAGTTTTTACCATGATCATTGATACCAGGACTGAAGTATGGGTAGAGTTTCTCAGTGAAAGAGCAGCCAGTAAAGGAGTAGATAAGAGCTGCAGCATCTACATCATAAAAGGAGACCAGACCCTCCTCATAATCCACAAACACCCCCACCTTCTCAGGCTTAGACTTCAGAGAGAGCACGACTGAAGGGCTATCAACAGTTTTGTACTGGTTTCGACCATTCAACCATATAGCCCAGTAACCACTCTGAGGCCTCGGTAAGATTATTTCCTTCCTGTTGATCGACTCTGTGGCCACACCTAAAAACCACACAGTCTTTCCTTTAACCTGAACCTCGTAGTAAAATCTGCCTGAGGAGAAACTCTGCTTTCCCAAGACAAAAAGAAATTTAGAAAACCTCTCTGGGTTGTCTGGGAGATTCTTCTTCACATCACTTTCCTTCACTTGTTTCTCATCATCTGACAGGATAAGCCAGGGATTTGCTGTATCAGGATCAAGAGTCACATCCACTTCATAGTGCTGGGCCGTCTTCAGCTCAGCCTCAGCGAGCAGCTTCTTTATCATTTTAGTGACTTCCTCTTCCAACTGAATCAGTGTTCCCAGAACAGTCTCCTCATGTGATGATGGATCGACATGGAAGTCTGCCCAGTCATTGTGGTCTTCAAAGCTTGAGGGATGCTTCACCTCAGTCATTCTCTTCATCAACTCAGAGATTTCCTGTTCTAGCTCATCTATGTCTACAGTGTATTTCTGTGTCGTTCTCTGCTTCACATCTATTGTTTCAATGAGCTCATTCAGGGTCCTTTCAGCAAACTCAATCAGAGAAGTGAAGTCCTGAGCATCCTGAGCGAAGGCATACAGACAGATGGAGCACAGGAACAGCAGACCACTGATAGGAGCCATACCTGCACATTGAGAACAAATGTAAATTTCTATTGTTAAATAAAGTATTGTTAAATATAATGTAAAATAATTCTTTATAAGTGGTCTAAAAATATCAAAGTATGACTATGAGAATGACGCCAGGTACCAACTACAGGTTTGAAGGCAGAACACAATCAGTAAAGAAAGGAATGACAAGAATCCTCAAGTAACAATGTCAACCTTACGTAGTGTGAAAGAAAAGAAAGACCTTTATTTACAGAAGTTTTGAATATTTATCTTCGAGCTATTGGATACAGAACATCTGATATTCCTTTAACTTAATTGTCCCATTGAAAAGTTTTTCCAGATCTTTCTGATTAAGTTGAAGGTTTTTGTTTAATCTGACTTAATAAGGGGAAAAAAAATCTTCTGTACTCACCAGTTTAAGACACAGGGACTTACCGCAGCACTTCTGTTTTTCTGACAAACTTTCTGTTTCATTTTGACGAGCGTGACACTGGCATTGTCCTGTTTTTCCAGTTCTGCCCAACTCAGCCTGCAGCTCTGTTGGTCAGGTAGCGATAGTGACATACAAATAGTACGCAATCCATTTAATCTTTAGGAATGAAATCAGTGCTACAAAACTTGCTTTGTTCGAGACACTTCACTTATTTATCGAGAGCAGCTAATAAAAGTCAAATCAAGCTTCTTTGAATAATGTGGTTTGAAAAATACTGAATTACCTGCTTTATATGAAAAAAATGTAAAAATATATGTTAAAGAATATTGTGATAAGTCATAAGGACAAAATATATATATAAATATGCATTTTAAGTGCAGCACATTCTCCAGTTTGAACAGTTTGTTCATCATCTGACAAAAGAAGTGAATTGTAAAAAGTAGGTTGCATTATTGTTTAATTGGTTTGATTAAAAATCTATTTTAAAAACACTAAAATGCTAGAGATACTCCATAGTAGCCTATAATTTTTTTCATAGTAATTATTTAAATAATTATTTTCATAATTAATTAATACAGTATATCAATATAGATAGCACTGCATTATCAAGCAATAGTAGCATGCAATTCATTATTAGGTTTTAAACATGTTTTAATAAAAAGTATAAATTAAAAATATTTTATAGACTGAGGGTGGCCACATATCCACACCGATAAACACTCTTATATCATAGTTATTACTTTTTTTTGTTTGCTGTTTTTGAAGCTGTAATGGATACAGAGAACTATCCATCTGACTGTGATTTAGTAAATGATGGTCCAAAAGATTTGTTTGATCAAACAAAATTAAATTAATTACTATACAGAGCTAGCTACGTGTATTAAACAGGCTTGGTGTTGGTTGTTCAATTGTTATGTATTAAATCATATTCTATGAATGTGTGGATGTATCTTCTACTAAATGTATTTGTTTCTTTCAAATAATTGTTATATCAGATGAAGAAGTTGACAGGTGTGTGCAGTCTGTCCACGAGTCTCCTCCCTCTAGTGTAACCTTTAGTGGCCTCGAGAAGGAAGCACACCCACGTTGTGGAAACGTCTGATTTAGAGGACAACGCTCCTGTTTCAAAATAAAACACGTCCACAACAGTTTCTTCTTCTGCACAGGATTTTACTGCAGTCCAGCATCATACTTTCATTCATAACAAAATATTTTCATGCTTTGATTCATTTGGATTTGATTCCGTCATTTGATTCATTCAGACTGGAGGTTCACTAATGGACTAAGTCATGTATTTGAAACTTTTTTAACCAATCCTATCTGGTAACTATGGTATTGAAACACAGACTTAACAGACATCCAAAGTTCTTTACATACATTTTCACAATCAAAACTATGAAAAAAAAGTTAAAAACAAAAAAATGGAAAAAAAAAAAGAAGTAAAATAGTGCAAATGTTGACAGAATAAAGTTTATGCAAAGTTTAAAAGCTTTTTGAAAGCATCATTGTTTTTAAATGAATTTCAAGTAGGGAGACTTTTCTCTCTCATTACTAATTATCTGTCATTTTTTTGTTGTCGTAAAGGCACATTGTTATTTATGCATACCGACCCTGCTCAGCTGTAGAATGGTTTAGTGACACATCTTCTGACTGTTATCAAAATGTGTCTGTTACAATCACAAAAAGGGATGATACACATTGTCCATATTAACATCTAGAGATAGTAACCGAATTATACCCACAGTCAAGTAACTTAGCAAGTAAATAAGGCCTTAAAGGCAAATTAATGTATAACTACATCCATAACTCAGTAATGTGCATACTAAAATCAATATTATCGTAGCCAAACATAGACTCTAGTAAACAAAGATATTTTCTAAGTAGCATTACACTTATAATTTTAACGTAGACAAACACTGTGCTCATCGATGATGTTCTAATCCTGAAGCTATATGACAGAGAAATACTCAAGTTCAGGACAGCAAGATTTTTATGGCTTCCACACCTGCAATGCAAACTGGATGTAAAGGTCTAGCTTTGATGTCATGATGGACCCACCCCTAAAAAGGTTAATCAATCAATAAGAAGACATTGAAAAAGTGAAATATTTGTCTGGTGTGTATTTACACTGTGGGTATAAAATAAGATTGATCTCTTAAGTATATGTCGGTAATGCTTCACTGTTCAATAAACTGCTCATGATCAGGCTGTTTAAGTAACCGGACAGATGACCAGCGGGTCAAAGTTTTTAGGACCTTCATTCCTGCAGGGACTGAAGAACGGGTAGAGTTTCTCAGTGAAAGAGCAGCCAGTAAAGGAGTAGATAAGAGCTGCAGCATCAATGTCATAAAAGGAGACCAGACCCTCCTCATAATCCACAAACACCCCCACCTTCTCAGGCTGAGACTGCAGAGAGAGAACGACTGGAGGGTCATCAAGAGCCTTGTACTGATTTTCATTTCTCAGCCATATAGTCCAGAAACCAACCTCGGGCCTCATTTTGACTTCTCCCTTCCTGTTGATTGACTCTCTGGCCACCCCCAAGTTCCATTTTGGCTTGTTTTTAACCTGAACCTGAAAGTAAAATCTTCCTGAAGAGAAACCCTGCTCTCCTAGAACAAAATTATAATGAGAAAACCTCTCTGGGTTGTCTGGGAGAAGCTTCTTCACATGACCATGTCTCACTTGTTTCCTATCAAGAGAGAGCATGAGTTCAGGATGCGCTGTATTAAAATCAAGAGTCACATCCACTGCATACTGCTGGACCCTCTTCAGCTCAGCCTCAGTGAGCAGCTTCTTCATCTTTTCACTGAGCGTCTTCTCCAGCTGAGCCACAGCTTTCATCGCAGTCCCCTTATATGATGCTGGAGGGATGCTGACCCCTGTCCAGTCCTTAGTGGGTGGGATGTCCTTCACAGATGGGAAGCTTTGGAGGAGGTGGATGTGGTCTTTAGAGCGTGAAATCTCCTTCACCTCAGAGCTTCTGCTCTTCAGCCTTAGAGATTTCCCCTTCCACCTCTTTGATGAAGCCTTCAGTCCATTTCTCTGTTTTTCTTTGGCTCTTTTGAATTCCATCGATGAACTCACTCAGGCCTCTCTCAACAGACTCCTTAAGAGAAGTGAAAACCCGAACACCTTCTGCAACCTCCATGTACGCATTTTCCTGACTGACCTTCAGTGAGTGTTTGAACTCATGAATCTTCTGTCGTTTCATCGGGATCATCTGCTGTATTTTAGCGTCAGTCTTCCCCAGCTCTGCCTCCTTTACCTCATATTCCACTTTCAGAGGAACAACTTCATGAGTCTTGTGGTCTAAAGCTGGACAGTGAGTACAGACACATCTCTGGTCACTTCTACAGAACAGCTCCAGAGGTTTATCGTGTTTCGTACACATCCTGCCTTCAAGGTTCTCCACAGGCTCGATCAGCTGATGTCTTTTCAGGCCTGACACTGTCAGATGAGGCTCCAGGTGAATCTCACAGTAAGAGACCAGACACACCAGGCAGGTCTTTAGGGCCCTCATTTTGGTACCAGTGCAGACGTCACAGGGGACTTCTCCTTGTTTGGCAACTTGTTTAACTAAGCTGCTCCTGTTGGCGTTCCATTGAGCTGACTTTCTGAACTCAGAAACCATCTCATTGATAAAAGTATTGACTTTCAAATCAGGCCTTTTGGAAAAAACCTCTTGACAGTTGGGACACCGGCATCTGTAATTAACATTCCAGTGTTCGCTGATGCAGTTTTTGCAGAAGTTGTGTCCACATGGTGTGCTGACGGGATCAGTTAACACATCCAGGCAGATGGAGCACAGAAACTGAGCTTCCGACAGCATACTGCTGGCAGCAGACATAGCTACACACTGAGAGCAAAGGTCAAAGTATTAGTAAAATGTTTATTCATGTGTTTTTCATTTGTGTGAAAACTGTATGGTAGTGCAATATTAAGAAACTGATATGTAAATCGATGTGTCATTATGAGTAGTGTAAACTCTTGTTTGTTTGTTGTTGTTTTTTTGCTAATGCAAATGCATTTGCTGTTGAAACAGTAAATATTATCAGATGCACTTACCAGTGTTTGAGTCACTTCTTAAAAAGACCTGATGAACTCTGTTTAATATTTCTTTAGACAGAAAAACACAGGCTTGTCTCGACTGCAGCTCTGCTGTGGCTCTGACGAACCTTAAGTTTCATTTCAGGAACAGGACGTTGAAGCTCTCCTCCTGTTGCTCCGCCTCCTACTGCTGCTCTGTTTGAGAAGTTGCTTTCTACTTTAGTTTTAGGCATGATTATATTTACATACGTTTGGCACAAGATTTTTTCTTTGTTCTTTGATCATTAGTGGGTTCTTCTGCATCTTGCACTTCCCATAAAAAGATGTCAATCCCACAATCAAGAAAATATCTTTAGAAGAAAACAACAGTCCCTTTTATTTTTGCTCTGCAACAATCTTAATGTTTGTTGGTTTGTTTTTTTTAGCTCACTGTTGTCCTGTAATATTCTTGTTTTTGCTTCTTTCCCAGTTCGTATTTAATAAGTTGGAGCTGTCATCCCGCTGATGTGTGCTGTTATGTTCGCCTCTGGTGTCCACAGGAGGGAATCACATCTGACTGAACTTACAAAAGAGGACTCCAGTTTCAAAATAAAACACTTCTACATGAAGTTTGTTCATGAGTGCTCATTAAATACTTTGCATTGAAACTCAGCATTATATTAATACGAATCATAACAGTTAGAGCTGCAGCCAAAGATGGCCAAGAATATGTACAAACGAAGGGAATTTGTCTATTAATAGACACAAACTGACACTTACTGTTGATTCATTTGTTATGTTTATTTTTATTTTTATTTTTGCTTCAATGATTGACTGGTCAGATGTATAAAAGATCAGAAAACTGTAAAATAGCTTGTTGCAATGGGGAAGCTGAATGTTTTTGGCATCTTTGATTTGAAATGACTTAAGACCTGAATTTCTCATTAAAAGAATTACTGACTGATTTCCTGTTCATCAACAACATTGACTAATCATTTCAGCTGCAATGATAAAAATTGTCCGGATGACAACCATTGCAAGACAACTACACTACATTTGATAGGAGGTTTAAGTATATAAGTAATATACTTTCTACCACTGATAAAGTTGTCATGAACAAGACCTTAGTTGTTGAGATTTTAACCACAGTTATCACAAATTGTCAGACGTCATTGCGTATTTTATTTTGAAAAGTATAACCGGAAGTATAACTAATTTCTGATGCGCTAACTTGATGCTTAAAGGGGAGGCTGGTGGACAAAAACTTCACGAGTCATGCACCATTTTAAAACAATGACCCCGGTTCTGTAAGGGGAGTTCGAGGTCGAAGTGTCCGTGTGAGGGTCTTCAGACACTGGGCTGCCCAGTTCACCGACTCGCTCTGCTTTTTATAGGCGCTGTTAGCCTGCGGATGCTAACTTCAGCTAGCCCGAAGCTAACGTTACCGTAGCTACCAACTCGCCGCACAACAGTACGAGACCGAGCTGACCGAAGTCCTACTGTTTTTTTGTTGTTTTTATTCCCCCGCCGGTGCCCCACCAGCTCAGTGAGTGATGTGGAAAGTAACTTTACCGGCGTTTGGTGTTTTACTACTGGCCTGGTTCTTCGGGAACTTTGTTCTGGGTTGGTTTCAACAAAACAACGTAAAACCTCAAACGCAGCACAGCGAGCATCCGAGCAGAGCCGCAGACAGTCAGGACAGAGCTGCCTGTGTCATGTAAGTCACCCCAACACGGTGCTTGTGTAACATTCAAAGTCAACGCGATGTCATGACGGGGTTTGTGATTAACATGTGAAGCTTTAAACGTGGCGACACGACAACAGTTACCATCTTCCAGGAAATCTTCTAGCATTTTCTACTGTCATCTTAATTTGACGTCACCGCGTGTGTGTACGTGAGTGTATGTATGTGTGTGTATGTGTGCGATGCCAGCTGGCACCAACACTCTCCATCTATCTGTGTGTAAAACTCACATTATTTCGTTTCTTCTGTTAATTATATATATAAAAAAAGAATATTTATTCCGACACATTATTCCGGCTAAATACCACCTGCTGTTTTTTAATCTATCTAAGAAATACCGTTTTTAAATCAAACTTAGTAGCATAGGTTACCTTTACACCTTCTTCGCCATTCAGAGGCTTTACATTAAAGGGAATCTTGACAAAGATAACTAAAAATGAGCAGAAATATCAAAGTCTTTAACCCAAACTAATGTTATTTCTACTACCGTGTAGCAAAGCGTGGTGTACCGTGATTGGCCGTGGCAAAGCTCCCGCCTCTTGCTGCCTGACGGGAGTTGTAGTCTTTTGTGCCAAAGCTAACAAGTGGTCCTAAAGGCAACAGATCAGGAAGAGGACTACAAACAAGGAGGCGCCGGCAGCGGGGGCGGGGTTTAAATTTGACAGCTGGTTGTCTGGAGGCGGGGCCGCGGGTGAGCGTGGGACTGGAGGTCTGTAGTGACAGCTCAGCCCACGGACAGAGCTGCTGCTGTGACATATGGGCACCAAGTTTACTGAGAGGAGGTTTTAATTTGAAGGAAGTGAAAACAGAAGTAGGAACCAACAACAGCATGCTGAGAGGAGCTTGCTTCTTCCTGCCGTTACTGGTGTTCGGTGGACTGCTGGACTCAGAGGTCAGCTGTGGTTTGGTTTATGTGATCCGTGTCAAATTGAGACTTTCCAGGTGTTTCTGTCTACAGGAGACCTGTTTTAGATCAACACTGAAAAAGCTTTTAAAAAGTAGAAGAGAAAGGGATCGTGCTTGTGTTATATTTTTTAATTTCAAGTACCAAAAGCTGGCTCCATATGCTTGGTCTGATGTTTGATTCGGTCTGATAATTTTGTTTAAAAAGACGCTTATTTAAGTAGCTGACTGAAAAGAAACATGGCATTTACAGGGGTGTTTTTATATCCCGACTGTCATAGAAAATAAACGTACAGTTCTCTAAAATAGTCTCTAAAATAAAAAGTAGGAGATGAGTTGTTGTTTTAAAGGCTCTTCTTTTTATGTTTGAGTTTAACAGTTTCTTCCCAGTTGTCATTTAAATTAGACACAGGATAACGATGCTTTGAATAGACTTAGAATTGCGTACGATGTTGCGTTGTATGTTTAAGTATATTTCCTTGAGAGCTGAAATGATTAGGGAGTTAATCAATCAGGTGAAACTCTTGTCAGCCTCTGCCCCTGCCAAACCTCTTTGTCTTCAATAAACAAGAGCATAAATGTCAGTTTAATTCATAATAAAAAAATAATCGTCCTACTCGACTGTGTTTTTCAGACAGTTAAACCAGGTGTGTGAAGTGGTTGGCTACCTGCCACGTCATAAGCCCATCCAAAGCCTTCTCACTGTAACCTAGTAGCGTTAACGCCCCACCCCACCTTAAATTAATGCTTTATTTGTTGAAGTCAAGAATGTTGTTAGATTTCAATGTTTCTGGTTGTTTACTTACTCCGCAGGTCAAACACATTTGTCTTAGTTTAACATGTCAGCAGCTGGAGGTCTGAATCTGACCTGCATGGTTCAGGTAACAGTGAGGCGGTGGATGTATTATGTATGGGAGTGTAGGTAGACGGCAGCCTGTCTGCTGGCTTCTAGCCGTAAAAAGTGGAAGTGATGCCTCTGTGGTGAAGCAGCATGAGTTGTAAATCAACATATTATGAATACTTCTTGTTGCACATCAGCAGTGTTCATTTTGTCAGCTGTTCTACATTCAGTCTTCATCTTTAGATGGAAAGATTTGTTGTTTTTTTCTTGTTGTTGTCACATTTTAGTCATTTTGATACTTTATAGTATTAATAGATGGTTTTTTAAAAATATTTTGTTTATCTCTTCGGTGTTTGGGAGTCAGAGAGACCCATGACGACTTCATTGTTTTGCTGCCACTCAACAATAAAGAAAACAGACTACCACTAAAAATAAAAGAGGCGCTCTGGACCGCTTCTAGCTGCTCCCAGCTCCTCGGGGAGCATCGCGCTGCTCAGTCCTGACAGCTGTGCTGTTATAATGCCGAAAGTTGGTAGTTTGCAGGTGTGGTCAAATTGAGGTTGTTGATTAACAGATATTTTTGTGTATCAGGTGATGCCGTCCTCATAACGGATTGTTTTTATTATCAGAGATCTATTTTTAGCTTTGTCTTTGTCGTAACAAAATCAACACTGCAAATCAATACAGTAGCGATAATAACAACAACAATAATAGAACCTTATTCATATAATACATTACAATTCATAATACACAATACACACAAGAAGATGTATAAAATAAAACGAATCAAAGAGATTTAAAAACCAAATGAATTGCATATCTTTACTTAGTGCAACTAACACTTATTTCCATTATCAATTACTTCCATCAGTGCCCTTCACAGTATCTCAGAGCCCGAGGTGACATCTTTACGTGTCATCTTTGACCGACCAACAGTCCAAAAAGAGATTCACTTTACAATCACGTAAAACCATAAAAGGCAGAAAATGACCCACAGCTGAAGAGCAGGAATAAGTAAATGTTTTAAAGCGCTGGAATAAAAAGTTTCAGATTATTTTTGAAAGGTCTTTAAAGTTAAGCTCTTACCGTAGCTGCCTCTTTGCTGCACGCCTGCCTACCCTGCCTTTCCTGTCTGCCTTTAGCTGCACTGTCAGATAAAAAAAGAAAAAGCCACAACCTTTCAAAAAACCCACAGTATTAGTACAGTATCAGTTATCCAACAAATACACAGAACTACTTATGAAGTGTAACACACACATAACGCTGCTCTTTTAGAATGCAGCCTAAAGGTTGACCGCAGTAAGTTAAATATATGTTTTCTTTTAACTGTGCAATACTGTGAGATTAGAGTTCAGTCTGCATGGACTTTGGTTTTATATCACTTACATTTCATATCCTGCAACAGCTGCTTATTTCTCACGATCAGGTGTCAGCTCAGGTTCTCCAACACTTCATTTGCTGCTTTTTGAAAAATGGATTTGTTGTTTTTTGAGGTGTACATTTAAGTATGAGAAACTTAGCCAGACCAGGGCTCATTTATTGATGAAAATTTCTGCCATCATTCCAAAAACATTGTATTTAATTATCCCTTGCAGTATATGGCCCCGTGTCATTGTCATGACTGACTCTCTTACTCAAAGATTAACTGAACATCCTGTCACACCAGACAGTGTCTTGAGCTGGCGCTGAATTTATGTTCTGGGATAAATTTGTGAAACATGTCGACCAAAAATAAAATTCCAGAGGAATGTGTTGAAATGTTTGTGTGTACAAAAACGACATGTAAGATGAAAGTTGTGTGAAAAAGCAGTTTGTCTCTGCTCTGCTTTAGCTGACGGGAGTCCTGGACGACTGCTTCTGTGATGTTGAAAGCATCGACGTCTTCAACAACTTCAAGATTTACCCTCGTATCAAGAGGCTGACGGAAAAAGACTACTTCAGATACTACAGAGTAAGAGCGGCTGCTTCACTGCAAACACAACATGACTCACCTCATCTATGAATTACCTTCTAGCGCTTCATGCGACAAAAGAAGTGAAAATCAGATTCACTCCTATAAGTCTCAGACAAAGTCAGGCTTTTACGGACACTGAGCTGCTCATTTGCATTTTCCTCCCCCCTTTTATGCACTTTGTTTACTGTGCTTGCTGTTTACTGTAAACTGCAGTGATCAATTTCCTCTAGACAACAGGATAACATTTGGATGTGTAGTTTCGGTCCATCTACTTACTCAAAAGTCTAAAGTCTGAAAAACAACAACAAAAAACGAGTCTCTTCACTGTCATAGTATCTCATATTCACCTCCATCAGTTTGCATGATTCAGAGTTCTGTAGTTAGTCGCAGTGACAGTGGCTGCTGCTGCTGTAAACAGCACTTTGGAAAGGACACTCCCTGAAGTTCAGGCACATGCTAATCTTAAACAAAAACCTGTCTGTGTACATACTTAAGTGTTTTCTTTGCACAACCATCACTTGTGTTGTTCAGAGGTAATGTTGGCATACAGTAAATAGCGCTATTCGACTACCGTAGTAATCAGTATTAAGAACTGCTTGTCTAACTAAAGTGAAATGGCAGCCCTTCATTACTTTGATACATGAAGATCAGTAAGTCCAGAATATTTCAAGACCTTTGAATATTTTCAAGTACAGTCACGAAAACCATCAAACGCTGATTAAACTAGCTCTTGATGAAGCTGTTATAGACTTAATATAAGTCAGGTTCAACATTTATGAATTTAAACGTAAAGACCTTTTCTGTCTTTTTCAGGTGAACTTGAAGCGACCATGTCCCTTCTGGGCTGACGACGGACATTGTTCCATCAAAGACTGCCATGTGGAACCCTGTCCAGAGGTCAGAGATCAACCACAGCCACCTGCTTGATAATCAGAATAAGAATACATCTTATTTATAAAGCATTTTTCTATATACTCAAAAATCTTTATTCTAAGGCAAATTAGTAACTTGCTCAGAAACTCCATTATTGTGAATATGCGTGGGAGAGCCATCCATCCTATGAATGCAGTTGATCTCTAGTTTGTGGTTGTACAGTTCCACGAGCCTGTGATTATTCTAGAGGTCACAACAGGTCATTTTATACAGTCAGCTCAAGTGTCATCGCCAGTTCATTCAACTTCAGTACTGTTTAGGGATCCCAGTATGCATGAAAAAAACTGCATGTGTTGTTCAAAGCTGCAGGGGAACAGCATGAAGTGTTGGTGTCACCAGCTTATCAAAATGTATCTGTTAACTCATTAACTCACTAAAATAGATTTTGTACCATTTTCACATGGATGATTTAAAGTTTTTTTTTAGATATATGTTTATGTTTAGATTAAGTTGTCTCTTATTTTGTGTTTGTTTGTTTATCCGTGTTGTGTTTTACAGAGTAAGATCCCGGTGGGCATCAAGTCTGGGAACTACAACAAGGTGAGACCGGAGATGATAAATGTTTGGTTTGACATCTCTTCGACATTTTTCTTTGTTCTTGCAACTAGAAACACGGGTCATTATCAGAAGTGTGTCTCTGGTCAATGCTAACCATCAGCCCATGGTTTTGGATCAGTGCACAGACATGTGCACTCGCTGATACCTGATCCCACCGATCCTGCAGTATTTATAACATTTACGATACTGCTTTCAGAACAACTCTAATTTTCAGATGTGAATTAATCCCAGATTGGTGTTTTAGTGTCACCCGGTGCAACACTGTGGCTCACTGATGAAGACTTTAGTTCCATGACACAGAGAGAGAAGATCTATTTATGACACAGCCTCATACAAGAAACGCCTTGTTTAATGACGTTTAGGACCAGCTGCGTTTGTTCCAGCACTTTCTGTCTCATCAGCTGATTCAGTCAACGCACACACACTATACTCTTCGAGCACTCAGCTTATCTCCTCTGATAGTTTCCATGTAGAGACCGAGTGTTTGCCCGCTCTTGGCTCACAGCCTCATGTTTGTTTTGTAATGATCCAGAAGTGTTTGGACATCTGCACACGTCTCAGTCAAAGTCGAATCCGTTCCGCTGACCATCAGCCAGGAAATTCTGTGTTACTGTCAGAACCAGTGGGAGGGACACATGAATATGTGCCACCTCAGCAGTGTTTGGGGGAGTTTACAAATCCTGACTGACACATCTGGGACTCTACAGGTTAATGTAAGGCTGTGTAGTAAGCGTAAAATGATACTTTGCGTAAATATTTTGCTTAGTATCAAATGCTCAATCTGCGCAGGCTTGAAAAGTTAAAGGTTTGTAGTTTCCTTACTGGCAGAGTCAGCTTGGATTCACAGTGACAAGAATTACAGATCTTAAGATGGGAAAATAAGTCGGCTCATATAAGTACACTTCCTCCATATCAGACCTCACATCTGGCCCTGATGACTTTAGGAACTTCATCTCAAGCTCACAAATTGTCTTGTTTCTTTAAACCACACCAAGCCAAAGTGTAAAACCAACATGTCTCTGCAACCAGCTTTAGAGGAGCTCGGCTTTAGTTACCTTTAGACACAATCAAGCTAGCATCTCCCCCTGCTTCCAGTCTTTATGGAAAGCTAAGCTAATCAGCTGTTCATATTAAACAGACAGACATGGCATGAATCCTCTTGTCAAACTCTTAACAGGAAAGCAAATCAGAGTATTTCCCAAAATGCTGAACTCTTCCTTGAACTTGGAATGGTGATGTTCTTTTTTGTGCAACAAGTTAGAGCAGTAGCCTAGAGGTGTGATTCGAAGGAGGTTTCTGTGCTAATAATATCTTTGCATAACAGAAATTACAATGGAGAAAAATATTCTGTATGTAGATTATTACTGTATTAGCATGTGCTTCCTCTTACTAACAATGTCTCTCTCTCTCTCTCTCTCTCTCTCTCTTTCTCTCTTTCTCTCTTTCTCTCTTTCTCTCTTTCTCTCTTTCTCTCTGTCTCCGTCTCCAGTACTCCCAGGCAGCGAATACGATGTCAGACATGACTGAGTGTGAACAGGCCAAAGAACTGGGCGCCATCAACAGCACCCTGAGGTGACACCACAGACTTCCTCTTGCCTATTTTATCTGCAGGCTGCAGACACTTTCACTCTATCAGCTGCGGCAGCTCATTTACTCAAAATGCAAAGCAGCCTCAGCAGCTGATAGTGACCAGTCAAACATTCACCAACGTCTGACTGGCAACTGCTGCTGGTTTCCCAGCATTCACAACCAACAGCAGCATGCCGACCTTCACTGCACCTCTGTCATGGAAAATGTGGAGGGTCATCACAGGTTGAGATAGCGCGAGTCGGGCTGGAGATGTATTTGCTTTTTAAACACTTATTCACGTAGACAGTAGAGATGAGTACTCAAGCACTTGGTTTGGACATCGATATTTGTTCAACATGTACTCACATTTTGGATTGTAGCAAAAGTTATAGATGTGTGCATGATAAAGTTAAAGTTTTCAGATAAAGTTTTGTTATGTTATGTTTGTTAAGTTATGTTTAGTCCAGCACTCGGCTTTGCATTTCGTAGTTGCTTTTATTCTAACAGTTTAGATTTATAGATATAGAGATATATAGATTTAAGTTTGATGATGGTGATTAGTCAGAAAGGGACTTCTTAAGAGTGATAGAAATAGTAATAACTGTTGTTGTTGTTGTTGTTGTTATTGTTATTATAACTTTTTCAGGCTCTGAAAATCACAATCAGTCAAAGAAAGTGTTGATTATAGAGACAGATAACGGCATCATAGAGCACTTCTTAATGTTCATTTTTTTCTTTCCTAATTCTTTCCCTTTTTATTTCTAGTTCTTTCATTTCTGTATTTCTTATTCTTATTTGTTTTACTTCCTGTTTCAGTAACCAGAGTAAAGAGGCTTTCGCTGACTGGGCGAGACATGACGATGCTCAGGACCACTTCTGTGAGCTAGATGGTGAGGATTTACTTTGAGCTACAGCAGATTTCTGAACAACTTGCAGCCACGTTTCCATGAACTGTATCATGCATATTCTTGCTCTCCAGCGGATGAATCACTCATGACACCAACCAACACATAAAATCTCCTGATCTCTTCTTGAGAAGATAATGACCTCATGACTCCAGAACAGGAGTTTTTACCCCATAAACTTGCTTACAAGTGGTATGTGTTTGTACATGTGTACAGATGAAACCTCTCCAGATTCAGAGTATGTGGATCTGCTGCTGAATCCAGAGCGATTTACTGGATACAAGGGTCCTTCAGCCTGGAGAGTGTGGAACAGCATCTACGAGGAAAACTGCTTCAAGTGAGACACAAACACACACACACACACACACACACACACTCTCTCAGTAAATTACCATCAGTGCTTACAGATAGTACATGGTCTGGTCTGTGGGTGGCTGTATATGTCACGCTAGAGCACAACAACTCAGACCAAAATAAATGGATGCTATGGACACCCGACTGCATTGATAAAAACACCAAACCCAAATAACCAAATAAACATCTTTGTTGGTCTTTTCACTGCTCCAACAATCATCAGTTCTGGTTTGGTTGAAATAAATCCTTAATTCACAGATTTAAAGGAGAAAAACAAACATTCAGTCAACAGTTGAAAATTTGCCTCCTCCCAGTTTGAGTCTTGACTTGTGATTATCATTGATTGGTTAATTTGCAAAAATCTTTTTTTGTTTGTTTGACAGGCCCAGATCAGTGTACCGACCTCTGAACCCTCTGGCTCCGAGTAGAGGTAAGTCTCAGTTTACAGTTTCATCAGCTGCACGTTCAACAAACTGCTCCACGATACTGAAAAGTCTTGTGTGTCTGAATGAGCGTCTAGTACTGAAAGCTGGTTTCAAACGTTCGCTCACAGCCGTAATCGTTTTCACTTATTCTTTGACGAGGTAGCTCTGTAGTTCTTGAAATGCACATTTTTAAACTAAAGTTCTCGTGCTCGTCTCACACAGGAGAAGTTTTGTCTGCTTTGGTTAAATGAAACATGTTTGTTATATTGTATTCGTATCAGTACTGAACCTCAGAGACCTATAGAAACTCATGGTTATGATTTATTATAATTATGAGTTAATAAATCCTAATTATGTAGAAAACGAACAAAGTGAAATGGGCTTTCATTAGTATCACAACATTCAGTCAAGGAAGCAGGCTTGTCACTCGGCTTTCTTGGTAACAGAACTTAAACGGAAGCTGTTTATCTCGCATCTTTACCTCATCATGCCTCGCATGAGACAGGACATTTCTATCACAACTGAAATTTGAGCATCCTCTAATACAACTTTAATTAAGAAACTAGGAGGGTATAGATTTCTATTGATCAGTGATCCAATATCATCGATTCAAAGTGAAAACATTGATGCATATCATAATCTTTAAGCTACGCCTTTGTTTTGAAATTCCAGGCTTTGAATTGATGTCACTGGTTATTACTTTGCTTTGAATTGATGTCACTTATTACAAAAATCCCTCCAATATACTATGATAACTACGATTAAGATTTTTGTTTTTCAAGAATTTGCTGTAGAATAACTAACCTGAATACTGATGATGACACCCTGCTCTTGTTTTTTTTTTTAATCTTTTGATGTGTGTGTATCTGATGTTGCAGAGGTGTGTTTTATTAATAGAACAGATCTAACGGAGTGTTGTTTTCTCTTTTTGTCTTTCTGTGTTCAGGAGACGACGATGGTGAGTAAGACAAGAACGTCTTCATGTGAATTTATTTTTGGCTCTGTGGAGATGGTACTGATAAGATATGTTTTCTCACATTGCAGGGGAGGGTTTCTACACGTGGCTTGAAGGCAAGTACATCTTCATGTTTTTATCTTTTCCTTCTCACAAATTTCTTCAGGAAATATTCTGACATACCTTTACCCTTTTAGTTCTACTTCCTTTTAAAATATTTGCTTCCTGGCAGCTCTTGACCTCAAAAGCAGTTCGTTCTCTGGTGAGGGAAGAGCCTGTCACATGAAGCATTTTTACAGTTCCATTTTATTTGGACAAATACAAAAAACAAAATTCAGATAAAAAAGTAAAACATTTGTCATCAGTGTCCTGTACTGTACGTTTAAAAACAACCTCACATACTTTGAACTCACTATATACATGAAACTACAACTTCTGCTTGAACACGTCATGTTTCCTGTTGTCTTTAGCAGCCTCAATCTTTGGAGTCGAGTTGACAGCAGCGGTGACAGTCCGCTTGTTGAAACATCACAGTTTGTTGGGTACAAACAGATCCGTCAATCATCTGTTGTGTAGCCTGATTAACACGATGTCTGTTGAACAGATAAATCAGAACTTGCAGCGAGACGTAAAATTATGCTGGAGGTAATTAGTTTAGTTTTAGTTTATTTAAGTTGACAGAATGAGAAGGAAATCATGAAAACCTTAACTTATTGTCAGTCTGTTGCTGGGTGACTGGCCCGGTGACTGTGTGATGTCATACTATAAATAAATGAGTTAAATTAAAAACTTATTTATCACTCCAAGTCTTAAAAGTACATGAGTCCTATGTGCGACTGTAGCTATAATTAATATTGTGAATATTAAATCTGCAAAGGTAACTTACAGTTCCTCTCTGTGTCTCCAGGTTTGTGTTTAGAGAAGAGAGTTTTCTACCGACTCATCTCAGGCCTTCACAGCAGCATCAACATCCACCTGTGTGCCGAGTACCTGCTGGACGGTACGGCAGTCTAATCTTAATACAGTTCATTCGGTTTCAAGACCAGGTAGCACTGATGCATGCAGAGTTACACCAAAATATATGTGTAAGTGTTGTATCAGTGTTATATCAGTGCTGTATCATGTGGTAAAGTGTTGCTGTTGGTGTTTGATTGCTCAGAGGGTTGGGGCCGCTCAGTCTGGGGTCCAAACGTTCAGGAGTTTCGGCAGCGGTTTGACACAGCAGAAACGAAGGGCGAGGGCACGCGGCGGCTGAAGAACCTGTACTTCCTGTACCTGATCGAGTTGCGGGCACTCTACAAGGTGGCTCCATATTTCGAACGAGCATTCGTCAACCTGTACACCGGAAACACACAGGAGGACAGTGCCACCAAGGACCTGCTTCTGCAAGTTTTCAATGAGATCAAGTAAGAAACACTTGTTCGTATGTCTCTAAAACATTTATTTGTTGGTTTGCCAAACCTTAAACAAACAGATTTGTTGGTCCAGACTGATACATCTCAACAGCTATTGGATTAATTTCCATTAAATAAGTCATCTTGCGTCACCAGTAGACAAAAGAGATGCTGGTCCAAAGACGTGTTGCTTAATGACAGGATACCTCTAAAAGTGTTATGAAACAAGACTCTCTCAAAAAAAAGTTGAAACTAACGTAACTTTTGCTGAGTCTGGCATGCCAAATACGGGCGAGTCACATTCCTGGTCAACAGTTTAAGTGGCGAACTTGAACGCCCACACTAGTGTCATTGCTGTGAAAAGGTTGTTTCCATTCTGAATACCGAAATCAGCTGTGTTGTTAACAACATGCTAAGATACAGAATGTAAAATTCTGAACATTAGCATGCTTACATGTACCACTTAAACCAGAGGTTTAAGTGTCGGACTCTGCTCATGGTTTCATTTCTTTATTTTCTCAGTCTTTCATAATAGTTGTACTGTCAAACAAACCCAAGATTTAGAAACCGTTTCATAGACATCTTCACTGCTTTGTTTAAAAATACATTAAATATGTTGCAAAGTAGTTGCTGAAAAGACTTTGAATGATATATTACTGAAATGCAGATTTAGAGGTCAAAGTTTTTCACAGTTTTTCACAGTTTTCAGTCCAGGAAGAGGCCACCCTGAGCATACCTCTGCACCCTTAGCAGAGAGATATAGATTAATCCATCTCGCTCAGAGTGTTTCAAAGTTAGTCATGTTATTTTCTGGGCGTGGCTACAGCACATTCAGCAGCCCCCCCTTGTCGATATTTCTAATCATTCAAATTTGGCTGGGTTTCTTCTTTGGATTGACCGACTCAGAACACATATTTATTCTTACTTTACACACACTTCAAATAAAGAGCTGCCAGGACAGCATTGTTCCTTTGCATGGCTTTATTTAAACACAAAAATGTACTAGAATCATATTTTTTGCAGGTCACTTCAGTAGTAAATAAAGACTAACGGCTCCTTTTGTCTTCCAGATCTTTCCCAATGCACTTTGATGAGAAGTCTATGTTCGCCGGGCACAAAATAGAAGCCAAAACATTAAAGGTGAAACCAAAAACAATGACTCATTATCCAACGTAGAGAGTTGAGTCACTTTCAATGTGTGATGTCCAACTTTGTTTGTCTTAGTGGTTTCAACAGAGCAGGTATCTTTTATTCTCGAACGTTTGTTTGCTCTTGTGTTTAATGAACTGAAGAGCCAGAAACCTTTTTGTCTGCTTGTGCAACCTTAAACAGCAGCGTGAAGCTTGTCTCATCTCTTTTTTTTTTCCCTTCAGGAGGAATTCCGCCTCCATTTTAAAAACATCTCCAAGATCATGGACTGTGTCGGCTGCAGTAAATGTCGACTGTGGGGGAAACTGCAGGTGCGTCTCTGCTGTGTGTTTGACGTTAATGCAAATTACATGAAAACAAGTCAGTCAAATGCAAATCTCATTTACAAGAGAGATGTGACTGAAGCAATTACTATAGTTTTCTGCAGCCAGTCAGTTTTTCATCAAGACAAAGTTAACTTAATATCAATTCACTTTGCAAATCTAACTTTTCCAGAATTGAAATGCATTTCGCAACATGCACAACTTGACAGTTATTACAGATTTATTATTATAGATCTTTGCGCTCTTTCCTTAGTGTGAAAATGTAATTTAAAGGATAAATTACAACTTGTACATTAGTACAAGTACAAATATTGGTGCACAGACTGTACACACAGTTAACTGTTTTTATTCAGATTTTGGCTAACAAAAGGCTTAAAGTGAGACATCAGCACAGAATATCACATGAGACTGGTTCATTTGCAAAAACAGATTTCTCTGTTTTGGTTTATTTTCCTGATCCTGTGTGTTCACTCCACAGGAATATGATTCAAACTGCTGTTGGTTTATTCATTATAAGAGCAGCTTTGATCTGGTTTGCAAATGAACTCCTTTGTGTGTTTTTGCTAAATTTAGAGGAGAACTATCAAAGCTTTCTAACAGGTGTGACCTGTGTGTTGTGTGCAGACGCAGGGTCTGGGTACAGCCCTGAAGATCCTCTTCTCAGAGAAGGAGATCCAGAAGCTCCCTGAGCACAGTCCCTCTAAAGGTTTCCAGCTGACTCGACAGGAGATCGTGGCCTTACTGAACGGCTTTGGCAGGTAGGTTCACTGCGAGAAGCCGTGAAATTATATACTGTCAATAATAGAGTGTATTCATTTCAACATTCAGGTTCTCTACTTCTAGTTACAACACAGTATGGACTGAAACTTCAGTTCTCTTCTAGACAGGAAGGAGATGTATTTGACACAACTCTCTCTTTCTCTCTCTCAGGTTGTCCACCAGTATATATCAGCTCCACAACTTCCGTGCGCTGCTGAATAAGAGCAGGTAACACACAAGGTGGTGCGGTGCCAGCCCACAGAGAACTGCAATAGTCTAATCCTCGCCCAGAAGAAGAAATTTTTCATGGACATCAGGATCAGCAGTGAACAGCCCCGCAAACTCTCTCTCTCCCACCCAATAATCGCTCTCCTCTTTCCCTCCTCTTCCTCCTCCATCTGGTAGCTCATGAATGTTAACTCTTCTGCCTCCTCGCCTACATCGGAAAAGTCTCAAGGTTCTCAAAAAAACGTCTTTGTTTTCCTCTGCTGTGAAACTTGGCCAGTGACGAACTCTGACCTTTTTTCTTCATTTAAATGTTTTCCGGCCTGTGAAATAAGCGGGTTGTGACAACCTGAAGAAGTTTGGAAGGAAGTGATGTCACAGACCAAACACTGACCAGACTCACGGACTCAGACGCAGATTAAACTGTGTTCAACAGGAAGTGACTGTGTTTGATCTAAAGCAGTTCGAGGAAAGTGTCTTAAATCACTTCAGTGTCTGAACTGACCCCGCCCTCTGCTGACATCCCATCCTGTTGGATGTAAACCTGAGTCAGGCCTTTTACAGCTCTTCTGTAAGGATGTGGAAATACTTTCTCCAGTGAGAGGACTCAGGACGGGCCACGTTAGTCCAGATAAAAGTGTGTCTGAATCATCAGGACACTGCTGCCTGTTTATTTAGTTTTCCTTCTTTTCCTCTTTCACCTTTTGTTAGAAGTTTGTTACTCAGAGCCTGAGGATCTGGACCAACCTGCTCGTGTTTACCATCTCAGGCCTAATTTATGTCAAGCTCGCTAGAAGGTGTGTGTGTGTGTGTGTGTGTGTGTTTGTTTGTGTAGACGTACGTGAGAAGTTCCCACCAGCCACATGATGATTGTTGATTTTAGCCGGCCATTTTGTAGACCTGCATCTTTTTGTAGACAACGCTGATTAGACATGTTTAATGTCACGCAGCATCTCCCCACATCAGAAAGACTGGAGGTGAGAAACAGTATCACCAAGAAGCTGTGGACTCATGGCTGACTGTTAGGCTAGTGAAAATGGCCAGTGGTCACCTGTGGCTAGTGGACGATACCACAAAGATGTGACGTTAACTTTCTGACCAAATGGTTCAACACCAACATTTTAAAGAATGAACTGTCTCGGCTCACCTGTGGACATTTGTTTAAATAAGTTTAACCAAACTCAAAGTAGCTTTGTGATATTTTTTATATCATCTCATGTAAAATATGAAGCAATAGCATCAATCTGTCAGCAAAGGTGCTGATTTCAGTTTGGC
Organism: Nibea albiflora; assembly: GCA_014281875.1. Classification (NCBI taxonomy): domain Eukaryota; kingdom Metazoa; phylum Chordata; class Actinopteri; family Sciaenidae; genus Nibea; species Nibea albiflora. The sequence goes on along the minus strand of CM024789.1, from coordinate 16,660,652 downwards.
ACGTTGGAACACTTTGGTGGCCATGGTGTGGTTTGTGTGTTTGTGTGTGTAGGCCATCAACAGTTGCAGCTATAAAATTATGGACTATGACTTGATTCCATAGTTAAATAACCATAAACTTGATACAGTAGCAAATGTTTTGCTCTTTTGCGATAACTAATAATTCTGTCTGTGTGTTTGGATGAATGGGTCGTCTGGCTGGCTGGTTGCTGCTGTGTATTTTGAGTATTTTTTGTGTTTTGCTGCCTAGTTCTCTCCAGCACTCTTGTTGCTTCGGCCGTGTTGTCTTAATGCACAACTTTAAACAAGATAGATTTATGAGATTTATTTAAACTGGGAGTTATTAATTGTTCTTGTTTCAGTATTTTATTTTAAGCTTCACTGAATGGGGTGTGATGACACAGGGAGGAGAGGGATTTTGATTGAGCGTGCAGACAGATCAGCCGAAGGGTGGAAGGTGGAGGTGGAGCGGCTGCTGACGGATGATGGGGAAAATGTTTCTCCTTTTATATATTTTTTTTATTATTACATTTTTTTCTTGTCAGCAAAATCCCATGGCCAGACCAAGCGGCATCCTCTGTGGCTGTGAAATAAAGCCAATGTCGAAGTGTCAATAACTGCAGTTACTTGAACGGCCACTTGAGGCTGGCTCCAGAATGAGTCAGTATCCAAAAGCCCCCATATTAAAATGTCCAACTTCGCAGCAGAAATTTAAACAACCTGGTACAAAAACCTGTACATGTTCAAATTATATTAAAGCTTAAAGTCATCGGTAAGGAAGAGCATTTGATTGACAGGTGGGTGCCGCTACAGATGGTTTGTTTGAGCGTCATTCAGCCCGCTTCAGCTCCACCCACGCTCCACGTCTTTGGATTAGCGAGGAGGTGGCAGAGGCAAGACTGCCAAGGTGGCAGCAGCCAGAGCCACCACACTGAGCTTTACAACGGCTCTTCGGAAACCTGTGGGTGACGTCACGGACACGACGTTCCTATTTTATACTGTCTATGGTGCAGACTCAAGCAAACAGCGCTTCTGTCAATACTGCCTTCCTGTTTGTGGCTCTCCAGCCTCTCACACAAATATATAGTTTCATGTTTAAAAAGCTTCAGTAATTTTCTTTTTTTTTTAAAATGTAAAAAAAAAAGCTGCTCACTAGTTTTCTGTTAAACAAACAGGAAAAGGTGCATTTTTGGGGACTATTTTCAGCGGTAAATTTAAATAAGCAATGTCAAACAAGCAAAGACTCATTACAGAGCTATATAAACCTTAAAAATATTGTTGGACATTAACATGGGATGGTTTCCTTGCCGTCACTCTTATTTTGTGTGTGTTAAAATTGTGTAAGAAGATGATCAGGGCAGCAGGCAGACAACCTGTCTAATCTAAATGAGGCGATTTTCCAGGTTTAGCTGGATGTTTGTTTTGCGTAGTCAGTAAAAGTATAAAGCGGACCAAAGAAATTGTCTACATTTGTTTTATGTATTTTTGTTTGCTTGTGATGCCCAGGAAGTGTTTGTTTAACGCAGCTGCATAGTTTGGAGACATAATGTTAAGATAAGTTGTGTTTAAGGTTCATTTCTTTTACTGCTCATACAGTATATGTATGAGGGTTAGGCTGGCATGTCACCTCTATATAACAGTTAAAATTAAATAATATTAAAAGTAAAATTCTGTTTGCTCCTCTTGTGTGCTTTAATGGCATTTATCGCACAATTTTCTTGGGTTTGGGAGAGAGTTACAATTAAAGGATCTAAATATCAGCCACCAGCAGCTTTAGTCCAAAATCACCCGTATAATCAGTCAAATGTGTCAAAAATGACATATTGTCTCTATTTGGAGCTGAGTAATTCTCTGTTTTTGCCCTGAGTTTTGTCTCTAGGAGAAATCCTGTAATGTTACATACAGGCAAAACAAATTAAAATTTAAAGACCAACTTTTTTATCGAGCAATAACTTTAGCCCTCAGTGGCTAACCCAATCATTCCTTTAGGGTTAGTGACATCTTTAAATGTCACAAGGTTTTCAGTACACAGCGATGAGAAGCTGGAAACTATAATTGGTTATTAACTGCTTGATCATCAGTGATTCATTTTAATGTTGATCCCCTAACAAATTAGATAATTGTTTCACTACTATGACAGTTATATTTTCCTGTAAATTTGATCTTCCTAAGCGATGACGTACAGCAGCCTCTGCACACTGCCGTGGATTTACTGTAATTCTATATGACCATGGTGAAGAAATACAAACCCTACATTGAATTTAACAGAGAATAAATTAATTTAATTGACTTGTGTAGGTTGAGTCTGTGAAACTGTGTGGGAGTCCTGACCAACATAAAAAATTAAAAGGACGTGACAGTGAAGCAGTCCACTGGAGGTCAGAACAGGAAGTGTGAAACATTCTGTTACTTATTTTGATCCTGATGAAACTTCTCAGAGAGGAAACAGTTTGTCTTATTTTATGTTAGTTTGAGAAAGGTTTGAGGTTCATGTGAATTAATGAGACAGGAAATGTGTGTTTCTTTGTGCAAAATATAACGTGTGTGTGTGTGTTGATGATGATAAAACGTGTGTGTAAGTGAGGATACGGAAGCCTGAATGTGACAAATGGAATATGTATAAATGTAAAATGCTGTAAAAGCTGTAAGCATTATAGACGTGGAAGTAACTGAAACCTAAATGAAAAATGTATTCAGTACTGAATGCTTATTGTTAAAATTACCGCTGAATTTGGATTATTGAAACCATCCATCCGAATTTACATTTGAATTCCAGAAAAAACTAAATCAAAGTTGTGTGATTTCAAACAGTTGACTGCCTTTGCTTTTACCTGGTCTGAAAATGTCCAGTGTTCCAAAAACTGTATGTAAGCTGTTCAACTAGTTGTTTTCAGATGTAAAAGTTTAAGTCAAAAGTTGAAGTTGACTTCTTTCTGTCATATAATTTGGGAAAAGAAGTTCAGATAAGAAGCTAGAAAAAGCACATTTTTCTAAATCAAATCAAAAAAAATTTTAATTACAAAATCCTAAATCTACTAGAAATTAAACTGGCTAAAGTAAAATTGAAAATAAATGAGACCGTTCATGTGAACAAAATACAAAATTTGTTACAGAGATGATATGCGTGCGTGCGTGTGTGTATGTATGTATGTATGTGTGCATGCATGCCTTCCTCTGAGCCTTGCATGCCCTCCAGCAGCTGGACGTCCCGTACAGTCCACTCGTCAGCCTTAAACTAAATCACTATTTTGGAAAAAGACAAAAAAAAAACTTCATATTTCTTCATTTCTTCTTGAATCCAAATGTGAACAGTTTGTAAAAGGCAGCACAAGTTTTCTTTCTTTTGCTTTCAGATTTCTATGAATATATATAGTTGCACCATGTTGATGTGTGTGTACCTGTTGGGTATATTTATTTGAAAAGAGGAATAAATATTTCTGGACATCACTGAACTTTGGTTTTTGGTTAAATCTACATTCATTACATTACTTTCCCCCGTGGATGTTTTTATAATTGTTCAATTTCTTTCTTTTTAAGATACCCTCTCAAGATTTTGACCACTGGTAGCCCATGAAGCAACATCTTGATGAGTGAGATTGGGTCTAGTGTGCAGAATTGAATTGCATCTGGCAGTAAAGTTGCTGATTCCATCTTAGGGTGAAGGTGAAAATATGGTGGCTACGAAAACGTGAAAAAGCACTCTATCTAGACCCAGTGTTTTAGTTTGTCTGTTCTAGGCTACTGTAGAAACAACATGGCCGACTCCTGTGGAAGAGGGCCTGCAACAGATCATTCTAAGGTAACAAAAACATAACGATTCTTATTTTCATGTCATTATTCACAAAATTTAAAAGATATTCATATTAAAAAGATTGAAATATATCAATTTCTCTTTTTTGTGTAAATGGTGCCCTCTGTCCAAAGTTCAACTGGACAATAATCTAGTTATACTAGCTGCTCTGTAAGGTTGTGTGAGATTCCTTACCTTAATTTAACCACATAAGTCAGTTGAGAACTGATTCTTATTTACAATGACGCTCTGGCCTGTTAACCATGTTTACTATATTAGTTTACTATGTTAGCATGCTAACATTTTAGATTTAGTTTTGAGGGGTTTTGTGATCCAAATTGTTGTTGTGCTAGCTACTTCAGCTGAGGCCACAAAAACTACTTCGCTTTAGGGAAAGATCATAAGCTACATGAGTATGAGCATAACAGCCAGACATGATGCTACACGGGTACCTACAGTGTCATATTTTAAAGCGTAATGCAACTAACTAGTGGTGTTCATTCATCAGCACAGAGCCGGAGACCCATGGAACACTCACTGACCCAGCAGACCCAGGTGACCCAGATTCATGGATTCAACTGACTTGAGTGGATCATACTGTATCTTCCATACAGCAGCAAACGAGGCAGATGGAACATAACTAACATAGTTTATAGGCTAAAAACAATGTAAGAGTAGCATAACGTGGTTAGCGTAATTAATAATAAGATGAAAATGCAAGTTTTATTTCCTTCCAGTCTAAGACATTGGGGCTTATGTTTCACTGGTAGAATTTATAAGTTTATGGACATACTGACTCAAGTGACTCAAAGGACTTGTAAGATCCGGATCTGTTTAGTGAGTGACTCAGAAAGACTTGAGTCCGTAAAAGGATCCGAGTTTGACATCTTTACCACTGACCAAGTGTGAGGGCTGTCTGGAACTTAAATGGTTCTTTATTAAAATGACATGATTAAGAAATCAGCACGTTTGTTACGATGACAAACAGAGGGTCATTTTATTGTAGTGTTATTTTTTGTGTCGACACGTCACGAACACATGAACCACAAACACAAAGCTCAACAACAAAATACATGATCTCAGTGAGTCAGCTGTACAAATAACTTACAAAACCTGCGTCTGTTAGAAATATAGACTTTAAGCTTTTTTCTGAATATCGTTACTGAAATGTCAACACTGCAAAACAAAGTCCATATGAACAAAAATGTAATGATGGGTTAAGTCTTGAGCCAGTCTGATGGGTTCATTACTTTCCAGAGTTGTTTGTACGGAAAAGCTTTTTATACAATTCTGGAAATCTGAAATTTATCAAAATAATTACAAGAATTATATTTATTTAAAAAGAACTCAAATTAAAACTCAACCCAAGATTAAATTACTAATAAATATGTGAATATTTTGAGGTGAACATCAAAACAACACAGTTGTTTAGCTGTCTGGTTATTGATATTTACAGGATATTGATTATGTTAAATCAACAAACAGTGCACATGTGTTATGATGTAATTAGTTCTACGGGCTTCAACGGTTTTGTTACGTACAGTCAAAAATGTTAAAAATTCAAATATTGTTCAGGACAGGAAATGAAATTGTCAACCACCATGTTTGTTAGATTTCTAAACGTTGTTTGCAGGCTATACTTTAATGTTAAAAACTATAGTTAATGAACCTTTGTTAACCTTTTGATGTCTCTCCAGAAATTCCCGAAATGGAGTCTTTGTCTGCTGAGTCAAATAGGAATATTAAACAAAATGATCAATTGGGTCCGTTCTGTGCAACTGCCTGAGTAATACTTGTTGAATAACTCCCTAAATGATCAATACACATTCTTTGAAACATTCATCACAACATTGTCTACATACTGTGGGTCTAAAACATGGCCTTTCTCTGAAGCAGGGTTCCTACAAGGTGTCTGGAAAATCTGCAGAACTGGAGACATTCCCGTCAGCCTCAGCTGTGTTGTGGTGTTTACTGCATGCTAAAGTAAGATGGTGAACAGGGTAAACATTATACCTCCATAACTAACACCGAAACAGCACTTTGCACGACTCCAGCCTCACAGAGACTTTTAGTCATTCTTGTATTTTTCATTCCATCTGCGTGCGTGTTCATTAATGAGCATTTAAAGATCCAGTGTCTAATAGTGGTGTGTCGGTCGACGTGAACATATCGTTCAATTTGAACCATAGGGGGCTAAAGTATTTACATCTTGTGCTGAGAATGACGAACAGTCTGAATATTACCCATGTAGGAACCCTGTAGGACATCTTCTCTAAATTCTCTACGGTGAGTCTATAAACTGGTACATCAGTGATAAGAAACACAATAACTGATCGGTGTCAAAGTGCAGAGTGATGCTGTACAGTGAAGAGTGGAATTATGGGTAAGGGTGGAGCTCTCCAGTGGCAGCAGTGGCAGTCAGACGCTGTTCATCGCTGTTGGTGTGCACAGTGAAGCTGCTGTGGCGGCTTCCCCAGTCATAACAGTCGGAGGAAAGACTGCCAGAAACACAACAAACTTCAGGTCAGCTGCTGCTTAGCTTAGCTTAGCTTAGCTTAGCTTATCTTTAATGTGAACTGAATTCAGACATACCACAACAGAGAAATCATGATATCAGTGATAATGTCTGTACCTTGCTGATGCATTCTGGGGAGGAATGCTCCACGCCAGGTCATCGTCACTGTCGTACCGACGAGGGTTGTCAAAGAAATATCCTCTGGAGGAGAGAACGTGGTTTGGTATCCCAGCAGTGCTCTATGGAGACAGTGAGTCAACATCAATTAAAACAGCCTTGCCATCACCTTTATAAAAGAGACGTCTGTAAACCTTTTTTTTTCCATGGAGGTTTTGTATTTGTAAAACTTTACTAGAACCATTAAAAGTAATTTATTAATCTGTGGCAACACATTGTAAAGCATATGAGTGCTTACTTTTGAGTGAAGCCAACAGGTGAAACAACATTGCACATATTGAGTGGGCCGCATAACCAGAAAGGAAATCTAGAAACTAGAAAACTTTTTGGATCACTGCGGTGGCCGAGCACTTCTCATTGGACTGAATAGGCGTCATCTTGGCATTTGTCAGCTACATCTCTATGTGCAGCTGGGGCTGGTGGGAATGTCATTAGTTTTGCAGGCTTTTTGTCATAAACCAAAGTACTGGACAGTCAGAGGAGTCAACAAATTCAAGCTCGTTCATCCTCTGAGGCTAAGAATATTCACAAAAAACTTCATGACAATTTATTTGTTATTTGTTTAGATTTTTCAGTCTGGACCCATTTGGTGGACTGACAGATCTATAGACCCACACTACAGCTAAAAAACAAATATGTTGGTCAGAGGTCACTTGACCCTGCCAGGAAGACTGACCCTTTCCTGAGGAGGCCGTCGGACCCTAAAGAAGAAGACGACCAATGAGGTGGGCAGCAACTCCCAGACAAACAGAATCACCCCGAACACAATGTAACCAGCATCTCCCAGCGATGACCGCAAGTCCGCCTGGAGACACACAGATCAATCCAAGGTCAGGGGAGAAAAGATACTGTTTAAACTCCTGACTTCTGTTCAACCAGTGAACACCACATTACCAGACATGTGTAGCAAGTTTAAGTAAAACAATCCCACCTGGTCTGAGACGTTGTACCAGTCGTAGTCGAAAGAGTTGATGGTCTCGATATCGGTGAGGGCAAGCACCACCAGGTTGTAGCAGGCCCGCGATGCATATAGCAGCACCACCATGATGCCAATCAGAGTCACCTGACAGACCGATGTCCCCTGCACACACATTACATTATATTCAATAATATCCTGGATTTTAGTACAGAAATGTGAAGAAAGCTATGAAACTAAAGTTGTTGTCCAAGATTCCCAATGGGTCCCATGTCAGTAAATGATTGATTGGATTAAGTTAACTAATTGTGTGAAATGTTTCCCCACTCTGTTGGCTGATAAAATGTCCACCTTTTATAAAACATGTCCTCTCAGAGTGCAGTGCAGACTATTTGGCTGCTACACAAGACTTTCATTTTCATCCCAATCTAGATAAAGCAGCTTAGGGCCTCAAGCAGGTTTTGACTTACCCTGCTTATTTTAGTAATCTCCAGAGAAACCTGTGACTTTACCTTTGACTCCAGGTAGATGTTAGCCAGCGACATCTTGGCAACCTTGTAGAGGCAGACGGACAGTGAGATGGCACAGAGGACGAACAGGCTGTCATTGATGGTGACCCTCACCAGACGATGGTCTTGACGTCAGCGGCGGTCATTTTGACAAGCAGAGCACAGACTAGATTAACCACCAGGAAGAGAAGACTAACACCCAAGAAGACCAGGTACAGAGGAAGTCTGGAGGACGACAGAGGGGGAGACAGGGAGAATGTTGGTTAGGACAAAGTACCATCTGTAACCTACATAAGCATTTTAAACATGGGGGCTATTCTAAAACAGTCACTGCTTTTGAAAACAACATGTCTAGTTTGATTTATTAATACACACTTGAAAGGTTCATTGGTTGAAATTACCTGTACTTGAGCAGTGCAGGTGAATACTTGGACTTTGCCTTAAAGTAAACCTGCGTGGGGAAAAGAAAAGGCAGATTACACACAAGGAATAGGATGTTTTCTTTAGCCTGGTTGCAGCTCACAGCTCCCTGGGTGGAATTAACATTGAGGGCACCAGCTTCCTATATACCTAGCAAGCTAGATACATCCATGAAAAGTAGCCACAGATAACTAATGCCTAGGTGGGGTTGATTGTGGATCAGATTCAAGACTGCTGGACTCAAGAGATGAAATCACAAGATCACACGAGAATCCATCTTGCCAGGCTTCAAGCTATGTGTTTGTGCCCAGTAGTTCATACTAATTAGCGTCCCATGAGGAACTACTGGCAGCTACAGCATGAGCTACAGACATGGTTTAATGCTAGGTGTGATAACGTGTGTGAATGTGATTCTTTTGCTTGAAGACAACAATGGTGCTGCTAAAGAGGTTGGTGTAGATGCTGCCACTGTTAGTTATATCAGAACTGGAGAGTATTTCTTTAATGGCAGAAGAGCAAAGAACAACACTGAAGGCTTTTCTTGACGGTAAAGATGTTTTTGCTCTTCTTCAGACTGGATTTGGTAAGAGTTTAACTGTGTTATATGGTTTGTTGATCTGATTGGTTGAAGTTCACCCATGATAGACATTGATAGATGTTTTATCCAGTCACCTGCAAAGTATTTTTGAAAGTGTTACAGAAGGTCCAATGTTGAAACTGTGAGGCTGCATTTGAAAATTTCTGTAATTTTCATTTTACATTCACACCTACTTCATGAAGGGATTGGCTTGCTGTGTGGAGGGGAACTGAACTGAACTCCTTTTTCATTCTTTACACAGCTTTTTTTGTCTATTTTCAAGTGTACAGCTGAGTGCCACATTATGAATGTGTTCCAGGAAGCTAAGATCCAGCCCTTAGACACCAACCTTTTAGCCGAGAAATGTGATGACAGAGACAACAACAACACAGGCCAGGTTGTAGACTCATCCATGCTTGTAGAAGAAGCCAAATGTATGGAGAGAGCCAACAGTCTACAGCTTTTCAATTCAGCAGCCCATTTCATCGATTAATCTCTACTCCAGGACTGAAGGTGCCCTTATTACGGTAATAAGACACCATAGTGTTTGGTCGGAAAAATAATCTGCGTCATCTGAGCTCTTAGAAACAAGTGGTGTAAAGCTGCTGGTAAAGAGGCTCATTTCTATTCTGTCTTTATTTCTGGTCTATTTTGGAAACCACCAGCTGCTGTGGATGAATAGGTGAAGAAGAGAGGCAGCTGCTTCAGCAATCACCCCAAAAAACTGACTTAATGCACAACTTGTCCAACATTATGCGACTCATCCGCCAATGGAATGGTTGATGTTGCATCTTATCAAGTTCATTGCGATTTAACTCACAACAAAGACTCAAAGACAAATTGACTGAATGGCGACAGGGGCGGCTGTAGATCAGGTGGTATAGCGGGCCAGCACATTACTTGTAGGGTTGAGGTTTTGATTCCCAGTTCTGCCCATCAACAAGCAGAACTGTTTTTGAGAAAGACACTGATCTTCAAATTTCTGTTGGTGTTTCGATTTTGCATTTGTCTGCTGATGTTTGTGCTGACAAATTTCTAATGGGTTGAAGGGTTCAATGGGTTTTTTGCTGACAGCACAGACAAAAATCATCATTAGCTTTGAGTGCACAACAACTGCTCACTCAGAAAATCAATGGAAATAAATGTAAATCAGTATAGATCAGTGAAAACAAAACTACCATTAGCAACCAAAACCTCTTGGAGCAAAGAACAAAGAGTGTCAAAACAACAAGTTGATCTCAACTGTTGACCGTATATTTCCTGAAAAATGAATATGTTGGTGAAATACTCTTGATGATTCTATGATTGTACTTTTCGGGCGGATTCCCGAAAATCTATGGTTACCCACCCTGAATCTTTTGGGACCCAACAAAGTATTGGGGTTCAGGTCACATATATAATAATATTCTCTTTCTGACTATGCCAATCAGTTGCGTTGTTCTGTGTCATGTTTTTGCAAGTAGAAAGAGATGCATGCATCCCATTTGTTGCGTTTGACTGGCAGGCTAAAAATAATCAAATAGATGAAACAAACTAAATTGGAAGGAATCTGTTTGTTCTCAAGAACATGCATGACTGTTTTACGGGATGGTATTTCTATAAGTTGACTTATAACAAGCGTCCATTTCATCCAGGCTGCTCACATTTTTGTGACCTTTTGTCGGTTTTCTGTGGCTACCTTGACCTGTTGATTGTTGCTTCAACCATTAGAAATAACTGTCAATGAGCACAATACCATATTTGAATTGCTGAACAAATCAGAAGTTTGGAACCAGGCCAACACGAGTAGTGCTGGTCTCGTACAACGCTGCAGAAACAGCTTCAGCCTAACATGTTTGCATCTTTGGAGACTTTCAGATCTGGACTAGGAGTTTTGGGTGTTTCAACAATTCTTGGCTGCATTACTTGACACGCTGATAAGTCTAGTAGGAATTAAGAGGTTATGGAGTAACTGAACGCCAAGCTGAAAAATTTGTTTCACTGCTTTCTTGGGTTGAAAGCTTTGAGTCTGTTAAATTGCTGTTGGGTGTGGTCAGACGTTAGCACCTGTAACCACACCCAGCAGTGATGTCACGGTGTACTGACACATCCCGGAATACGCTCCTACATCACTGCAGCAGTGAAACCACTGGACCTGCAGTTATGTTACTCTTTTAAGAATATTGTGGGCCAGACTTATTCTGCCAGTGTCTCCTCCACCAGTGCCAGCAGCAGTGTGCCCCTCACCTGTGCGCAGTAGAGGTTCATGAGGCTGAGTGTGAAGAACTGCAAGCAGACGGGGAAGCAGTAGAGCAGCCAGAAGGCGAAAGGTCCGAGTGCGTTGGCCGTTACACAGTCTCTGAAGTAGAAGGAGAACAGGAGGGCTCGCAGGGCGGCCCATAGCAGACACAGGAACAGGAAGGCCGTCTGGTAGCTGAAGCGCTTGTGTCGGTATCGCAGCACCAGCCAGAGCTGGGCGTAGACGAAAGCGAAGAGCAGCGAGTAGAAGATGGTGTAGGCGATGGTTAGACCCAGCTTCACGTAGGGAGGGATGGCCGGCGTGATAGTGGGAGGGGGAGGGAGGTGGGTGCCGTTACCGGCATGCTGCTGCTCCTGTGCCGGGTTCCCCTCCATCACCTCCCCATTCATTCACCCTGTGTTCTCCAGCAGTGGGAGGGAAGCAGTGGAGATTAAAGACAGGGCAGCAGCCTCTGATCTCCGAGTGAAGAAGAAGAGGAAACGTGTCTCAGCTCGTTAGACGGATCCTTCACATCCATCGACTCTCCTCCAGACACACCGTCTGACTCAAAGAGAGGAGGAGGAGAGACACCTCCCCTCTTTTTGCCGGTGCCTGGTGGAGAGCTATTGGTAGCTGTTGCTCACATGATCACACTCCACGGCAGGTGATTGGCTGAGCAGGAGGAGGGATGCTGCAGAGAGGAGAGGAAGGTGGAGAGATGGATCTGGAAGGAGAGAGAGGTAAACTGGGATCTGTGGTTCACCACACACACACACGCACACTGCGTCACAGCAGCATCACACTTGACTGATACTGTTTTTTATTGGCCAGTATCATACAGATACTGGTGGATGTAGATGAAAGTGTTTTGTGGCAGCAGTTTTGTTTGATTTTTTTTTAATCTTCTGTTTCTCTGATGATTTTTAATTTAAAGAAAGCATAAACTTGCATGCAAAAATGTCCAATGTGTAAATCATAAGAATAAAAGCATGAATGACTGAATTAATTAATGAATGGCCTGATAAGCTAAGAAAGGAATTTATAGATAAAATACAGAGCTCAGTTTGTTGTTTTCTTTCCACCATATTTATTTTTTACCAGAGAGAAAAAACCTGTCAAGTCTTATTTTTATACTGATTTTTGCATCCATATCTTAAAGCTTATTTTCCCCCTCCTCTTTATTAAGTAATAATTATTTCCATTTTGGACACTACCATGTGTCTGTCCCTTAAAGGTTAACTTTTTACTTATTCGTAGTGTGAATTCACTTTTCAAGTTCAACCAATGTTAAACTTTGCCTTAATTGAAACCCCTGATCCCAACAATGTGTTTTCACATTAGAAATCAATCTGTTATAGGGAACTAAGAAAATTATAAAAGGTGTCTATATACTAGCATCAAAAACAAGATTTAGATGTCTGGACTTGGGGTTTACAAACAACTAGTAGGCCTACAATACTGAACAATTATGTGATAAATATAAATTCAGTATCGACCCTGATATCAGTCACACTCTTATATAGACCTCCTCCTCCCTCGCTCTCTCTCTCTGCAGATCTTCTCTGCTATTATATAACAGGCAGGTTGTTAGATAATAGAGGATGCTGTGCAGCTCATCTCAACACGCTGACGACATACATGCACACACTCCTGCTCCACCATTTTTATTCACTGTTCTGCTTCTATTTTTGCCTCTCGTGCTGCGAAATGACGTCGAAATACTGAATTCATTTATAACACTGAAGATGTTTAAATGATCATCCACGTATTTTATGTGTCTCATATATCAGTCAGCAGTCATGTTTTGTATAGTAAGTTTTATATGTCTTATACTTTATAGATTACGTAATACTCCTCTTTCTGTGTATATTTGTTAGATATGAAGGCATGAGGAGATTTCTTCCTTTAATTAGGAGATTATGCAGAAAATATAGTTATATAATCAAATTATGTTATTTTATATTATACAGTTTTAAATCTATATAACAGTGTAGCCAACACACTCTGTTGTATAACCGTACACAATGGTGTAAAGTATCTAAGTACACGTGCGTGTGCATGTGCGTGTGTGTGTTGACGTGAGTCCTACCTGAAGTCCAGAGCAGCAGCATCAAAAAGTGGTCCATGTCCAGGTGGAGTGTCTCTGCTCTGATCATCTCATCTTGCCTCAGACAGTTTGCCTACCAGTGTCCATTCTGGGACCAGTTCTCACTTTGAGCTGAAACATAAATGTAATATCATGTGAAAATGATTTTGTGTGTTACAGCAGGTGTTTGTATTGATAAATATTGAAGTGGTGTGTATGATCTTTGACTGACAGGAACTCCTGATGTGTGACTTCACACAGCCAGGTCAGTACATTTTACACCATCCTTGATCCAGAGCACAATTACGAGGTTAAACCCAGAATAAACCACATGGACACACATCTACAAGCCCAATTCTAAAAAAGGTAGTCTAGCAGCACTCATTATGCAACCCCCCCCCCCAAATTACAGAATATGATAATTGATACACTAATCTGTACATCACTTTAATGTTGCAGCTGAAAATGGTGGACCTAATTTACGTGCTGTATGTTGCTGGTTAGCTTGTTAACCTAGTGGAAAACTGGGAGATGATGGGAGGAAAAGTGAAGGACAGAAAAAAGGACGGAGGCGAGGAATGGCTGTGGTTAGACTCTGTGTCCACTAGATAGCGACACAGTCCTGAATCAAAGTGTTGAGCTCCGACTAAACCAAAGACATCCTGGTGAATCCTAATGTCCGTATAAGAGTTTTCTCTTGACCAAGTTCCTGGTTCAAGGTGCATCATAACATATGCAGCTGTGATGTTGTCAGATGTTTACTGTTAAACGAACCTGTAATAACTTAACTAACGAATGAAACACAATGAGAAATTAGTTTACAGTAAACATTATGATTATTGTCTGACATAGCAGACAAATAATATAATTTACTAGTCCAACGGTCATTTTTTATTTCACCAAGCTGCTGCCACCGCTGCACTCTGCCTCTGATTGGCTAACCCTGATATCCCAATTACGGAAACAAGTCTAAGACTAACATGGATTTTAATACGAGCACGTGCTCGATTGATGTGTTTGAAATGTGTGAACAAATTTTGTTTCTGTGTGTAGAGAAGAAGAAGTTCAACTAATGAAGCATGAGGGCAAAAACAAAAGTGCTGGGTGTATACATTTGTTGAATATAACATGGGCTCGTTTTAAAATGAAAAGCACAACAAAGAGGATGTGCAAAATATTAACCAAATATGAACAGTGTAAAAATAAGTTTGTTAATGTAACACATAAACCTAAAAATGTGTCACATAAAATAACATAAATCAGGTTCAGATACATGAAAAACTAATTAAGATTAATTAAAGTTTTAGACTTCCGGTCGGATTTTTGTACCAAAATAAAAGCTTTCTACACATCTATGAACTTAGAAGATATTTGAAAACAAAGTCCACTTTGTAGAGCTTTTTGTAAAACTACTGTCACTCGTAGCTACTATTTAAACTACCCTTTCTTCTATTATGGACACCTTTATTTTGAAAAAGAAGTTGACCGGAAGTCCTGTCGTTGTTAGTGAACTACCCCCCAGGTTGTTGCTCCATGCTCCTCCATCCATCCATTCATCGCTCCCTCCCGCATCTCCTTCAGTCCGCTCCTGTGCGCCGCCGAGTCGGCTGATCTTATCGCCCGCTGCCCTCACCTCCTCCTCGGCTTTGTTCACTGGGGAACGCCGCTGGTCTTGACTGTGTCTGTAGAGCCTTTAGAGAGAAGATGAGTCCCGGGTCCTGGAGCTGGTTGTGGCTCTGGTCGTGCGTGCTGAGCCTGAGTGCTTTGAGCCGGGCTCTGGAGCTGGAGGAGCTGTTTGAGTACGGAGAAGAAGCCGGAGACCAGCAGCTGCAGCCCGGCTCGGACTCCACCGCGGAGCTGCCTCTGAACGAAACTCTGTACTTGTTCAGCAAAAGCTTCGACAAAGTTTATGTGAGTTTAACATCAGCTGGCTTTGTTTTTGTCGTGATTTCACCAAGAAGTTCATTCATCAAAGTTGAATCAGTGTCACAGAGGAACTGAAAATTTAGCAAAAATCCAACCAGTTTACTCCAGTTAAAGCTTAAAGCACAATTTGAGTTTCAGCTAAAATAGACATCAAAGTTAAAACGACTGAAATTGAAATGAGATTTACAATAAATGTTGATGTCTGTAAAGCTGCAGCTATCACAGCACAAGATTTTTTCAGTCTAAGCCACAAAAATAATCTCAAACAGCTCATCGTAGTGATACTGAACTGACACACTGTTAGTTTAATCAGTGTTTATCTGAGGAGAGTGTGTTAAAAGAGTATTTTTTGATTATTTCATGTTCAGTATTATTAAAACCTGTTTTATTACTGATTATTGATCCAGGCTTGATTAACCTGTTAAATTCTCTCTCGATCCAATCTTCACTTTCAGCCACTTTGTCTTCTCTCTGTCTGTTAGTTGACACATGATAAGCTTCATCATCTGCTTTCAGTGACGCTTAAACCTCTTTCACATTTTGACTTTTGAACAACTTCCACAGCTCATTTTAAGATTTATATCTGCTTATAGTGCTCCTACTTACACCTGCACTTCAACTGATATAATAATTTCGTTCATACACTTGTGGAGTGGATCTTTTTATTCTCACTTATTAGAAATTCTTTGAGTGATTGAACTTCAACTTCAGTTTCATTTCATGCAGCTGACACTCAAACTTACACGTCAACATTTAAACTGCAGCCTTCCAGTTGTTAGATTTTCTGACCGCCACTTTAACACTTTTCAATTATTCAGCTATTTCAGATGCTAATTTTGAGCTGCGAGCACACGCTTGATTGATGTGTTTGATAAGTGAATCATCTCGTCACTTTGTCTGCTCTCTCTGTTTGTTTGTTGACGCCTGATAAGGTTGTCTATCACCTCCACACATTTTCTAACTGTTTGCAAAATAAGAGTCTTTCTCTCTTGTGTGTCTTCACTGCAATTTGAGCTGCGGCTTTGGTTTTTGACATACACATCAGTCCTGCCGGTGTCTGACTCTGTTTGATTTGTGGCTTTGCGGTGACACGTTGAAGTGTTGGTGTTTAAACAGCAGTGGTGGAGGAAATATGCAGATCATTTAGGCCTACTTATGTAAAAGCAATAAAAGGTCCTCTGTGACTGATCTTCTATTATATATAATACCATGAAATTACTATGACTTAGTGCATAAATGTAAAAGCAGGATTTTACTGGTGCAGTTGGTTGTTGGTTGTTGTAGGTGGAGCTCATTTTGAACTATTTTGTGTTGGACTTTTCTCCATTAATTAATGGTTGTTTGGTTTGTAAAAAATCTTACCTATGAACCTTCACAGTGTTCATTTTGTCCAGCCAACAGTCCAGACCTCAACATTATTACAAATACGTTCGAATTATTCAAATCATTCAAAGGAAAAACAGCAAATCTGGAACCATGGGTTGTTGCTTTTGCATGAAAAAGAAATATAATGATCATCTGATGAACAACATCATGTTTTTATAAACTCTTCATATATTTATTTACAATATTTCCTCCTCTGACATGTAGTGGAATTAGACGTAGAAAGATCCAAGTAAAGTACAAGTACTTCATATTTGTATTTAAATACAGCACTTGAGTAAATGCACTTGAACAGACAGGTGGAGCTGCTGCTGGAGGTGCTGGATACTCTCTGAAAATGTGAACAGAGGCTGGAATGTGAGTCAATTAAAAGCCAACAGAGATAAGCCTTTCATCAAGCCGACACACACACACACACACACACACACACACACACACACACTGTGAATGCATTCCTCAAGTCATGTGACAGCTAATCCAGATTGGAGCATCTACACTTGGTGTGAAACACATCAGCTGCTGCTGTTTCCGTTTGTCATTTTTAAAATCTTTTTAATTCAGTTCGAGATGTTTTTGTTTTGATGCGTGGAAAAAATAAAATAATGAAGTGTGAAATTGTCTTGGAACAAATTTGATTTACCAAATAGACATGTGGGCGGCTGCCTTGGGGCCCCAGACTCTGAAGGCCCCCAACAGCTCCAGGTTCATTGCCAGCTGTTTTCATTGAATGTGAATTTGTATTACTACAGAACAACATGTATTAAGCCGGGTCTTGCACTAGTACCTAATGGTTTGGTTCTGTTTGTAGAAGGTCCATGTTCTGTTTGTTTCTAGTTTATTTAGTTTACACATGGCACACATTCCTAAATTAATGAAATAATCTACAAACTGATTGACACACTTAAATCTTATGGTGTTGTAGTTACATTGCAGCTCTGGAGTAGTGGCTGCTTTTTGGGTCTCCGTGCACCTGGAGGTGACAGAGCTCATATAGAGTTTGGGAGGGGGGTGATGTGGGCAGACAATAGGGGCTCAACAACAAAGATTTGCCCGGCGGCCCCTTATAGGATAATCTGGCCATGACATGAACCGACTTGAATGATGGGAGATAAAATCCTCTTGGCGCAATAGAAGATAGAAACTTACTCTTTTTTTTGTCTAGCAATGTAGAAGCACCTGGGGGTGATGTTGCTGAGACTAAAGCTGTGTCCCAATCCCAGACCATGTACCGATTCTTGGCAAGTTTGAAGTTTGCTGTCTGTTCATATAAAGTGTAAACCCACCGTGACATCCCCCATTGGTTTGTGGACAACTGTTTTGAAGCCCCGGGTCTGGTATTATGGACGTTGCCATCTTGCGAGTTGGCTTGTGCTTGTTTTGACTGTTTTAAAGCAGGAAAAAAATAGCGTTGTGCCTGGTCACAAACATTCGCGATTACAGCTAAACAGTATAATAAAATATGTTTCTGAAGACATTTGAGGAGACAATGCAGTACCAGAATCTGGATTCGTACTTGGATCAGCACTGGCTAGTTTCACAGTTTGAGCATGTTTGAGCTTACTCTAAATGGGACCATAATTTACGAAATGAGGATCATGCTGGATGGTATAAGACTTGAAACTAAAGATTGAAATGTGGAGGGTTTGTTCGATCTCATCGTCTGATTGGTGGCCGCAATGGGATGTTGGGCTACACCCCCGCAGCCAAAGCAGACAACCCCCACTCAAATGAATGGAAAAACCTTTGAACCAGTAGTGTCGCCTCCTACTGGCTATCAGAAGGAATTCAGACCCTAAAGCTGCTTACTGTTTTGGTTCGCTCTCAGCACTGTCATGGCGCTGAGAAGAAGTAGTATTTGGTAGATACCAAAATCAGAGCTAGAAGAGAGTGAATATTGGACTCCATCAGGAGACACATACGCAACTGTACTAAGGATGCCTCATTAGATGTAACAACATCTGTAATGGAACATTTTCTCTTTACTACTTTCTGACAAAATTGTTCCCAGAATTTGCACAAGCTGCTGAACCTCGTCAACACTCTGACAGATCCACACAGAGAGTGTTTTTTCTTCTCCGTTTCGGTCACTTCGCCATTTGTTTTTCATCCGCCTGTTGAAACAAACTTCAGACCACACAGATCAGTCAGTCTCCACAGGAAGTTGAAAGTACATCATAAGGGTCTCTCTCCGGTCGCGTCAAACTTGTTTAATTCTGAGCAGACATTCAATTAAGTTTGTTGTTGGTGGATAAATCAGTTAAACATTGTCCTCCCTCAGGTTGTGTTCACATACAGGGCAGGAAATGTATAGATGCTTGGTGTCCTGTTGGTTTTACCCCACAAGCTGCGATGTTGTTTGTTTGTCTTTCAGTTAATTGGTTGAAATTGTTACAGACAGTTGTTTGGCGGCCCTGCTGATCCATGCTAAGCCCTAGTCAACAAAAACGGAGCATCAGCTTCCAGAACACATCAATGTTTCTCAGTCAACGCTAATGGACAGATAGTCAAAAAATTATATGTGCACAATCAGACTCAGAGAGGATAAACCCTTTTTATTTTGAAATCTGTGATTCTGTGACAACTTTTCTAGTGGGGTTGTTCCCTGTTGATACCAGTATCAGCAATACTCTGATACAGCCTAAAATGCTTTACATTTTTAACCGTAAACAACAAATATGTTGTTTGGAAGTACCTTCAAATAGTCTCAAACAAATGCACATTTCTTATGAACAGCTGTTTGTGTAATTACTGAATACTTAGTAAACTTTAAACTATATATTTAGGAACAAATGAGCTCAGAGCCAGAGACGAACTCACGCATTGGTGGTTCGGATTTGGACACAGGATTTATTGACAGTAAACGATATAATATAAAGCCATAGCCTTTAAATTTATTCAAATATAACTATGCAGATTGAAGTCCAAAGCTTTTTACAGTGTCGTGCCATAACCACTTCCTGTTTCACAACTGAACATGAATGTGGGTTGCTTTCATTTGAGCAGAACAACCAGTGCTGTCATGTTTCTGCTGAAGACGGTCATCAGTATGCAGTTTGCTTTGTCCAACATGTTGCATATTGTGGCGTGTAACAAACACAAGTACACCATTACGACAGTTTATTGCAGCCACATCAGAAAGAGGAAGATGTTTTCATGTTATTAAGACCTACAAGCTTCATCTTTAACTTCACGTTCTAACAATATATATATATACCTTTTTATAACTTAAACAATAAACACTTTGACTTTATAGTAAGATAACTTTTGTTCTGGCTTGGCAGCAATAGACTATCTATCTATTACTGTCTATGACTATCTATTAAACCAATAAATGAACCGTGCCCATATCTGTACTCAGGATGGGTGGGATTTAAATGGGACATGGGCGGTGCTTACATCAGACGTCAGGGCAATAGAAGGACCTACAACTGGTGGCCTGATGGAAATATTCTAGATGCGTCACTTGACACTCATTTGGGATTTGCTGGTGGGTTTGAAAACCGCCAACAAATCAACGATCTCAGCTCATATGGGATTTATGAGAAAAATTTCCATTCCTAAACGATTACAAAACATCAAGTCATTCTTTAGTTGTGTTGCAGTTAGATTAACGACTTATCAGCTACCTTCAGAAGTTTTGTACATTTCTGTCTCTAATTTGCTTACGATCTTTACCAAAATTTGAAGTTCTGTGAATTTGACTGGAGCTCATCCAAACAACAAGACTTAATGTAATGATGAAGACTTTCAGAATAAAATGTCAGACTTACAGCTGTCGTTTGTCGAGCCTTCTCTGCTGTATTTTCCCACAGTGTGAAGCTCTAATTGGTCACTGGGAGTCTGCACTCCATAAATTACCCACCCCCCACTTTTATGTGTCTCTAACTACCCCACCGACCCCCCCAAAATGGGTAACATCCTGTTAGTCTGTGGTTCCCCAGTAATTATCACTGCTGCAGTGAAGCTCTTAAAGCTTTCTTTTGAATTCAAAGTGACGTCAGGTTTGAAAACATAGTAGATGTGGATTGTAAAATAAAATCTGGCTCAGCTCCAGCTGCTGCTGCTGCTGCTCCAGTCATAGGCTGAGTCCTCGACAGGAAGCGGAGTGTCCTTGTAGAGTCGACACATCTGGATTGTATAGATGCAATACATCTGTCCTCTAGAACCAGATGGCAGCGCTCAGTGTGTTTCCTCCCTCCGCTGTTCTCACACTGATAATGATGATCTCAGGGGTCGGACATGTGTGATGTCAGTTTCCACTGAGGATCTCACTGCTGCAGGTCCTCAAACAGTACATGTATTATTACATGTGCTAACAGCAGGTCTCTTACTGCCGAACGTATCACAAATATGCAGCAGAGACGTCAAACGTGTAGACATTGTTTTCCCTTTTTAAACCAATGATTTTAATACAAATTACAAAAACTAAAACGTGTTTCTTGGTCCTGTAAGAATGTTTTTTTTGTCCATAAACAGCACACTCAAAGATCATCCAGATTTAGCATGTATACTTCTCTGATTACTCTATGTGGCCACACTTCCACTGTGAATGAGACAAAATGAGAGTATTTGATTAGAAATAATTTTTGTTGGGTTAAACTCGGTCTTTCTGATGTCAGGGTGTGAACAAAGTCTTGAAAGTTTTAATCTTTTCAAGGTTAGGAATATAGAGCTTTAAAATGCTTGCATACACAAACACTAGACTAACATTCGCTTATGCAAGAGAGCCATTGTAGGAGTCCTACCCGAGCCTGTTCTGAGAGGTTTGCGAGTGTTGTTAGCTTGTGTCGCTAACAGACAAAAGATTTTCTGTTGGTGATGAAGCTTGAGTGTCTTCAACTCTGCAGGCATCCTCTCTGAAGCTGAATACCTGCTGAGACTGCAGAGTCGCCGTCCTCTCACCCACATGCTTCTATCATTCATGTGTTTCTCTAGAGGAAGTCTCTACGGTCAAAAGCTCCCCTGAAGACACGCGTCTGCTGAAACCCTTCATGCTTTACAGAGGCAGTCGTGCAGAACAGCTTTCCTCTTCGGCTCTTATTTCATGTCGTCTCTCATCTCAAAGTCTTTCAGAGCACTCAGACTCTGATCTTTGAACTCTTTGCTGCTGGTTGCTTGTATGATATAGGGTGTACCTGCATCTCCTCTGTACAGACAGACAGATTTCCTCCTGCTTCGGGTTAATCTCCGTCTGTCAGGATTGTGCTGCAGGTTTATGTCCGAACCATAGCTTTGAATTGAAACTTGCAGGACGACTCTAAATACTGCAATACCCATGAGCCTCGGCTCCTGTGGCTGTGGAGAATCAGATCTATGGCAAGTTCATCTTTCAGGTGCTAAAAAGTCCAGATCACAGCTTTTCTAAACGTGCATAAAAAGATTCAGATTCAGATGTTGGACTTCTCTATTAGACTGATCTACAGCTCTCTTTATATCTAGTGTGAATGTGGGAAGTAGCACATCATATACAGCATGTCCAGTAGCACCATGCAGGTGACAGAGTTGAAGACTTCTTAAATGTTTTATTTGATCTGATTAGATAATTAAGACATTTTGTTGGACACTTAAATGTGCAACATATATCACTGATCTTCCCCCCTCTTAAAGACTCCACCGTTGGAGGAGGTTTTAGTTGCATGATGGGACCTCACTGTACAGAACAGCTGTTTTCTCTCCTCTTGGTTGACTGTACATGGTGAGATAAGATGGAGGGCTGTAAGATATACAGTTTATGTCTGGAGCTGCTGATATGTTGAAGACCTGAGACAAACATCAGTAGTTATGTCCTCCACTCATAGCAGCCACAACTGACTTCATGTGTAAACGATAAAGATTATGCAGTGCGAGGCCTTCTGTACCTCTGAAACAACTCAGACAGACTGATGCACAGTTCTGAAACGCATACAGAACATCCAGTAAATAAATGGCCAACAGCTTTAAGATGATTAACTTAAAACTGTAACAGCTATAAGACTAAAGTCACCTCTTTAGTTATTATGTATGTGATCTTATGTAATAGTTATGGAATATGTATGTATATGTACTGAATTTAGGACAGAGGTGTCAACTGTAGGAGAAATGATAAAGAAATGTCATCAAAATGGTGTGGGAAACATGGATTTTATAGCTCAGCCAAAGTATCTCTGCTCAGTTAAGATAGTAAGGTAGAACAATTGTTGTAAACAAAAGGTTTTTTTTTCTTTTTGTATAAAATTGTAGCATAAATGGACAATGGCTGTGAAGTTTTATAACAGATATGTGCTGATTTCAGATGGTTCTTGTGACATTTAGTCGTCTCATCATCTGTACAGTCTTCAGCTTCTCAGTTGAGTAAGAGGCCTCCTAATCCACAGGTACATATTAACCATCTGATTATGTGAGGCGTTCTGGGAAACGGTCCTATAACCCTTTTGTGAATAATACACAACAGCATGTTGGTGTACAATGTGAGTACACTGACTGATCCTCGGTCAGCGCTGACTGATGGGATATTGATGACCATCTGTCAAACAGATGCTTCTACCCGCTGATGGTGTCCAACTGTAGACAAATTTGATACAAGAGACTGACTCGCCATAAGTATCATGACTGAGCAGCCATTTTAAATCCATTAACAATGTCATTTTCACAAACAGAGCCTTTTGTTGTCACATTCGAACTAATTGCTCTATCTGATAACTTAAATATTAAAACATGACATGATCAACCATGGCTGGACTAACCCAAGCTAGGTGTTGATTATTGAATCTGGAGCAAAAAAAGTGCTGTGGGCCCCAATTAGAGGTTATGGTTAGGGATATTAACCAGTACTTTTGTCGAGGGGG
Organism: Nibea albiflora; assembly: GCA_014281875.1. Classification (NCBI taxonomy): domain Eukaryota; kingdom Metazoa; phylum Chordata; class Actinopteri; family Sciaenidae; genus Nibea; species Nibea albiflora. Next base: position 16,637,311 of record CM024789.1, on the reverse strand, counting down.
CCAGAGAGTACTAATATCAGGTCAAATGATAAATGTCTTGGTTACTGTATTCAGTCATATGCCCCTAACCCAGCTTCGAGGGGTTGGTGACAAAGTTAATCGCAGTATGTCCAGTTTATTGAGAAAATTTTTGGCAAACCTGTAGATTAGGTCACCTTAATCCCTGATTGGGAGAATCGTCAATTCAGTCAGTTGTGCTTTGCAGAGTGTTGGTTACTGTACAGGAGGCCAAATCTGGCTCTGAGCAGCCTGTTGATGTGCATTTAGATACCAGGTATGAGTAGGAACTCTAATCCTTGATAGATCAAGAGTTCTGACCTATCGAGGGAGGAGATAACAACTTTCCACCACAGTGTCTTTGTGTCGTTGTGTGTCCTCTGTAGAGCCAAGCCGAAGCAGAGGTTGTGGGTGTCGGCTGAATGTGAACAAGAAGTCTCTGTTTCTGCACTACAGTCATCCTTTCACATTAATGAGATTACTGTCACATTATTATCAGCTCCTTTGTGTTCTCCAACAGGCCAGAGGGCTTCACTTCATTAAGCCTGAACAGTAACTGGGCATTCAAAGTAATTTCAATATTGGAGTACCTGAGTGCTTACAAAAAAAAATTGTGTGTAAGAACATAGTCTAAAATGAACACCTAAGCGGGTGTGGTTAGGACTAGACTACCTTTTTGCACTGTGACAGACCGTAGAGATTAGCCACAGTAACTAACCTGATGACCTTTCATGCAAAAATCTTTAAAATTGCTGCTTTATCTTTTCTTTTCTTAATCTTGTTTTGATTTTTGTTAGATAATTTAAATAGCAGCACCTTTCCACAGTTCTCCAGTCTTGGTGCTTGTGTTTGCACACATGATTTCTTTCTCATGAGAACTGAACTGATTTCTAGTTGCGGAAATTTTGGAGAAACAATCAGCCGTCATTGAGACAGAGTTCATGGCGTTCCCGTTCTCAAGCAGTAACCGAGGCATTTGCTACCATGAGGCGGATTTGAGTTAATGAGTTTAAAAAGATCCTTTTCTTCTGAGTGAATGGGAAGTTATTGTGAGGAATTCCTGTGGGCCAACAAAGCGAGCAGAGCTGCTGAGGGACGTCAGGCTGTAGGAGGGTCCAGGATCCAGAACCTTCACTAGAGCTTTAACTGGAGGTCTCTCTGAAACAGGCCAGCAGTCCTCCTGTCTGTACTCACTCAAACAGCCACAATTTCAAAGATCTAGATATCTAGATTATCTTCTTCCTCTTTGTTTTGTCTTTCCTTCATGGTCATGGACACTATTCATTTCCACCAAGACCATAATCCAAACTGTGGAAGATAAACCGTGTTTAGAGTGTGGTTTTCTCATACTTACTGAAAGTAATCTCATAACCATGATTAAGTTTTTCTTCGTCATGAGGCACAAATTTATGAATTAATAATAACCCCAGGAAGACGAGCAGAAGCATATGGGAATCCTCCTAACAATAACCAACAATTTTTGTCATAATTATTGTATACAAAGTCAGAATTATAAGATCCTACCTCATAATAAAAGTAAAGAAAGTTTCACAAATGAGTTCTTAATTAAAAATCCCTTCCATACAAGCAAACGTGTAGCATACCCTTCATTCACCAATAAAACATCTGCCTTCTGTTCCAGATTAACACTAATGGATTTGTGGCTGTCGCTGACCTTCCAGCTGAAGAGGAGTACCTGGGGAAGATGCCCACTAGTTTCAAAATGATCGCAGCCTTGATGGGAGACCTGGACAACAGTGATGGACAGGGGAAGGTCTACTTCAGGCAGGACAGCAGCCCAGACGTGCTGAATAGAGCCGCCAAGCACATCAGACAAGCTTTCCCCAGAGACAATGAAGTGGAGCCCATAAACAGCTTCATCGTCACCTGGGAGAACATGGCCGCTCAGGGGAACTCTGGACGAGGAGACAGACTAGACGCCAAGGTGAGGACCATGTTGGGTCGATGTTTTGTTTCATATCTCTGGTTGGAGTTTTACTTTTGCAGTGGAGCCTGATGGTGTGTGTGTGAGAATCCAATAAATAATAATAACATTGATAATAATTGCAGGAAGCTTTAATATTCACATTTCCTGTGAATATTAAATCAGATATGAGCATCAGTAGTTTCACGGTTAAAGTGTGTGATGATTTCTCTACTCTCGTAATGTTAGAGGCTCATTACGCCTACATCAGTTACAATACACAAACATGCAAAAGATAATTACAAGTAAATGTACAATACAAATACCAAGTACAGTATAATGGACTCTGCAGAGGGAATGCCTCGCCTCATCCATTACTGTTCTGCCTCAGTGCACCTCAGTTTTCATTATAATTTATGTATCCTACAGGTGGTCATGCTATCATGTCCCTTCCCTGTAGTTTATAGCTCTTTCTTTCACGCTCTGACCTGGACTCTTCATGTTCACTGATTTCTCCAGCTGGTCAATGATCCTCTCAAACATGTGCAGGCAGTGAGAACTCGTATTCATTTTCTTTCTGCTGCTTGCCAGATTGTGGTTCATATATATTATATATAGCATGATGTGTTGTTCTGGTCCTCTTGAACCAAAGCACAGCTGGTTTTCGTCAAATCATGCATTGTTCAGGCTCTGGTACATCATGAAATACCAAATGAATTTAAATATGTAATCAATTAGATATTATTTCTCAATGAAAAAATACTTTACACATTTTCCCACAGCAAAACAAATTATTTACATTACTTTAGTTACTAAGCACAGCTCATTTGAAGCTTTTAACCAATTTCAAATTCTTCACAAGCACACCTCTCATCCTTTTTAATGACTACCAGTCAGCATAGAAAATCTCTGAACTAAAACTAAGTCATGCTCTCTTTTGTACTTTCAGAGAAACACTTTCCAGCTCGTTGTAGCCTCCACGGGCTCGTCCTCGTGCGCAATCCTCTTGTACCCCAGAGACGGCCTACAGTTTTTCTCCACGTCTATAGGGGGAGAGACGAAGCTCCTAGAGGGTGGCTTCAATGAAGGCCTTGTAGAAGGCTGGTTTTGGGGCAAACAACAGGGGACACACTTCCGCACCACCACAGATGAAGAGACCTCCGTCAGGGAACTTACCGAGTACGAATCTGACGACTGGCGATGTTTGTCTTGTACTTAAAAATATAAGATGCACAAAAAGATCTTTTACAATGATTTGATACATCGGCATCGCTAGACATATCAGCTATGGCACAGCTTCGGCGGGTATGCCCATAGACTCTGTAACTACACAGTAACCTCTTGACTATAAAGCAAGCATAATTTTTCCACTGTAAAGAACATAGATGTGAAAAGAGTGATAGCGTTAACAATGAACTTTTGATGAAATATCTGGAGGGTCCTTTCATTGTTTTGTTTTTTTTTCCTTTTTATATTCAACTAGAAAGACAAACTCAGGACGGAGTGGAGTTTGGGTGTACGAGATTGGTGCCTCACCATTCTTTCCTGGCATCACACCTGGAATGGTCCCTGACCTACATGACAAGGAGGCTGCCACTGAACCTCCCGTGACCATGTTGCCAAGGCAACCCGATGAGCAACAGGGAGACTTCACAACCTATGCACCTCTGTTCCCAACTGAGACTCCTGCTGAGTACCAACCAAGTTACCCAGAAGCCAAGACCATCACACCAACCTATGCTGAACCAGAAACTCAAGAACCGGATGAAGAACTAGGCCAGTATGAGCCAGAATATCCTGAATATGAGATTATCACACCAACGTCCACTGAGAGGCCTCAACCAAGGTACACATCTGAGCCGAGATACCCTGACCAAACAGAGACCACGTACCCCGACTCTGAGCCTCTGCAACCAGGATATACTACCCCTGGAACCACTGAGCAAAGATACATTCCACTTGAGCCGAGGTACCCTGACCCTGATCCAGTACAACCACAGTACACCAACCCTGAACCAGTCCAACCAGTGCCACCCCATTCCAGGCCCCACCAACCACGAGTTGTCGTGGTAGATGAAGACGAAGAGCTCAATGTTAATGGTACAACACAAAAGCTCAAAACTTTGAAAACACGTGTAAACTAGTGAATGTAGTCTTGTCAAAGTTTTATTTTTACTGATTTCATACTGATTGTTCTCTGGTTGTTTTCTCAGTATTTGCGTACAATACGGAGACGTGTGCCCACAATAGGCACAAATGCTCTGCTTTCGCTGACTGCCGGGATTACAGCAATGGGTACTGCTGCCATTGTAGGCCTGGTTTCTATGGAAACGGGAAGGACTGTGTTGCCGAAGGTGAGGGGTATTTTTATTTTTGTTGTTCAACTGTTCAGGTCGTATCTGTCAAGCACTTTAAAAAAATTATAGTTATGCCTGGTTGTACTAAAGACTGATCTCACTCAATATCCTGTGATATTTTTCTAGCACTTAGCAACAGTGATGCAAGACCTCAGTTGAACAGAGGCTAAACGAGGAAGACAACAGCTTGACTTTATAAATCAGAAGTTTCAGTTGAATTCATCAGTTTCTTGTTAGCATGCAGGTTGTCATCGCTACCGTACTACAGGATTATTGTTATCACAACAGTCCTTTACTCTGATGCCTTCCTCGTAAGTTGAACTATGGAATTTCTCCACTACTAATCACGTAATCGTTGTTTTCCAGGAAAACCACAGAGAATGAACGGAAAGGTGAATGGTCGAGTGTTCGTTGGGAATTCCCCTTCACCTGTGGAGCTTGGTAACCATGACTTGCACTCGTACGTGGTAGCCAATGACGGACGGGCCTATGTAGCCATCAGCAACATCCCCGACAGCCTGGGCCCATCCCTGCAGCCGTTGTCCTCCCTGGGAGGAATCATCGGCTGGGCCTTTGCCCTGGAGCAGCCTGGCTATCAGAATGGCTTCAGTCTCATTGGTGAGGAGACATGTTGGTGTTAATTGCAGCCTGCTGCTAGATGGTTGATTTCTAACCTCTGGCATTGCTGGGTGGCAATGTGTTGTTTGGCTCACGAACCCTGACTGGAATCTGGCTCGGGACCTTGTTGTTAAAGTCATGCAGACACTCACATGTTTTCTCACACATCCATGCAGGTGGTGTGTTTTCCCGGCAGGCTGAGGTGATCTTCCAACCCGGTAATGAGCGTCTGAGCATCAAGCAGCAGTTTAAAGGAATTGACGAACACGACCACCTAGTGGTGAGCACTGAGCTGGAAGGACGTCTGCCAGCTGTACCACTTGGATCCTCCGTCCAGATCAACCCGTACAAGGAGATCTATCAATACGACAGAAATCGTAAGGACAATTAACAACTTGAATTCACGTTGAATCATAGTGATAACTCATAGTCCCAGTGCATGTAAGTGTTTAATTCTTCTGCTTCTCTTCCAAGTGATTACTTCTTCCTCCAACCGCGACTACACCGTCACCTCCCCTCAAGGCAATGTCCAGAGCAGAAGTTACCAATGGCGTCAGACAGTCACCTTCCAGAGCTGCAAACATGACGAGGCCACCAGTGCGGCGCCATCCACCCAGCAGCTCAGCGTGGACCAGATCTTTGTGATGTTCGATGCTGACAACCATCTGATCCGCTACGCCATGAGCAATAAGATCGGCTCAGTCCACAGTGAGTTCAGTTTATCATGCACCTGAAAATAAAATACTGAAACAGTTCAACAAATTCTTATCGCTGAGTAAAACGAAATGAAATCAACAAGAAGATGATTCTAAACCATAAAATTACCTTTAAAAATGTATTATATTTTCTGTTCAGAAAAAAGTAAACTCCAGATGCACCGAACCTTCTAACCATCTAAAACTACTCTTATACAAATATGTTAGTACCATCTGTAACACCAGCTAACACTATATACTAAGCACAGGTGTATTTGCAAATACTCAAGAAACCCAAGAAACAGAGAGATTCCACCAAAAAAGTCTGTAAGAAGAAGAGTATTGCACAGTACAGTGCTTTTGTGATTCATCCGTCTCATCAAGTAGATCTCTGAAAACATCTAATGCCGTAACATCCAAGGGTTTCATAGTCTTAATCGGGATATTTTTAGTGCATAGTCATTACAATTCCAGGAGTGCCTTTAAAAACAAGTAAAATAAAATTCTGACTTGAAAAAAAAAATGAAAATGCAGATCAGTAGTCACATTATCCAAAATTTGTCTCATATCACTTCTCTCATGTCACAACCTCATTGTCAGGATCAGCAAATTACTTGCTTTACTACATGTTCTTTTTTTTTACATTACGGCGTGATGCATGCAGAGTTAGAGAGAGGTTGAACTCGTGCCTCACAGGCTAGCAAGGATGCAGATTATTTTAGACTGGCTCTCTAGTGGCTGAGATAGTAGCAAAGAAGCCACACACGATTGTCGAGGCGGTCATGTTGCCAGCATGCACAGCGAGTGTTGAGAGTGTTTGTTTTTTAATAGGCTTTCTGGTTTTTGTTAACCTTGTTTCTTGTAAATTGTACTACTCACAGCAGGAAACTGCTAATTTTAATTTCAGTAAAGCTGAATCTTGCTGTTTCTTCTGAAAATTATTTAAATTGAAAATTGGTAAAATAAGATTGCTGAGTGTTGCAGCATGTCATCAACTACAGCAGCAGGTGTTAGCACTATACTAGAGTGTTTTCCTGAGAAATGACAGAAGTGCATGTTCACAGATCAGGACGGGGTGCAGGCTGACATGTAGAAGATTGTTCAGGTCCTTTTAGGAGAGACGTTCATGTCTCCTGGTCGTCTGTCAGGGGACCGTCAGAGTACAAAGATGTGTGTTATTACCCAGAGGAATGCACTGAAACACGCCTCCAACAGTTTAGTGTCTCTGCTGTGTTTGCAGTGGAACATCAGACTAAGATAAACAGTAACATGAGCCCGGCTGTATTTCCTCAGCTGCAATCAGAGAGGCTGTGGCAGGGGGTGAAGGTCAGCGGCTGAGGCCAATGAGATACCAACCTCCAATCCACAGCAGGGAGGGGAGCGGGGGAAGGGCACCAAGAAGATCTTTTTTCCTTAAAAAAAAGGGGGGTTAAAGGTAAAAGTGCAGGTGGGGGCCGTTGATGGGATGCTCAGAGGGCTTCATTGTTACACAAGCAAACACAACTCTGCTGGAGTTTGTTGGCAGAAAGTGGAACATCTGGGCTGTGTTTCCTGTGAGGAGGTGAAGGTCTGAAGAAAACTTCAAACATGGAGCTCTAATACACCAGCTGCATGATGGGAACAAGAGGACGGCGACACTCATTTCACTCTCCTTTAGATAATCAATAAATACTTGAAGTCATTCATGAAGTGAAACATGTCAAGCATTCTCTGGGCCCAGCCTCTCACATGTGTTCACCTTTGAGTTTTGGGCTGCTGGTCAGAAGACACAAACCTGTGATTAGTGTTTTTTTTTTTTTTAAATATTCAAAAGATGTAACAATTAATTGATTCAGCAAGAAAAAATAGAATAGGAAAAATATTTTTTGCCTCCCTGATGGGCCCCTAGCCTGCATATGAAACCATCTCAGATGATCCAGAACACGGCAGCATGCCTGGTCTTCAGTCAACCCAAAAGGTCACATTACCCCAGTGCTCACTGAGCTCCACTGGCCACCTGTAAGCAGCCCGAATTAAATACAAATTACTTAAGCTCACCTGCAAAGCACCCACTTACTTGAATACCCTTATACCGCCCTGTATAAGGGTATTCAAGTAAGTTCAAGTAAGTATTATATTACCTCACTCCTCCAATGAATGACGCCTGGCTCTGCCACCTGTATGCTCAGGATAATCCAAACTTTTCTTGTTTGTTGTTCCCCGTTGGTGGAACCAGATCACGGGCGTCCCTCTCTACCTTCAAAAAACTCCTGAAGACGCAGCTCTTCAGAGAGTACCTCCTCTCCAAGCACTACTATCACTGTTCACGAATTGTAACTTTGATTGATTTAATTTGAAGGAAATTCAGACTGTCTCATGAAGATTGGTTTGTTACTCAAAAAATATAACTAAGATCCCATTTCTAGTGCTGAGTGTGTTACAGGAGTGAAATGCTGAATCTGTGACCGACTCTGACTCTGTTGAAGGGATAATAAATCAAACCAAGTTGGACAACAACAGCACATGGTTTTCCCCAACTCTGTAGTTTCAGTACAACAATGGAGCAGAGGTGGCGGCCAGCAGCAGCAGCAGCATGAGGCAGCGGCATCTGTCACTTTCTGTTCAAACTGTGACTCCACGTCATGTTGTTAACCTGTACGTGTTTCTATGTTTTTACAGGCAGTCTTCCAGAGCAGAATCCATGCTTCACTGGCAGACACGGCTGTGACATCAACGCTATGTGCAGACCAGGTGAAGGCCTCCAGTTCACCTGTGAATGTTCAAATGGTTTCACTGGAGACGGACGCTACTGCCACGGTAAGGGCCTGATCGGACGCGTCGCTACTGTTCAAAAACGACTTGGCAAAGTGTGTCACAGCTGGCGCTGTGCCGCTGGATAGAGAGGAAAAAATTATACTGCATGATATTTTACTGGCTTTTAGGGTAGTGTCACATCTATGTATCATTCTTCTCCATGGTGGTGCGTTATTGGCAGATACTGACGAGTGCAGGGAGACTCCTCAGGTCTGTGGACCCAACGCATTCTGCAGTAATCAGCCTGGAACTTTCCGCTGTGAGTGTTTAAGTGGCTTCGTGTTCGCCAGCGATGGAAGGACCTGCATTGGTATGTTAAAGTCTGTGTGTGTGTGTGTGTGTGTGTGTTCACAGCTGTGTGGGTGGGCGGAGTGTGTGGTTCCTTGTGTGTATGTGTGTGAGACTTTGTTTGAAGAGTCCCTTGTTGCACATGCAGATGTTCTAAAAGCCGCCAACAGACATAAACAATAAAGGTTTTGTACAACTGTAAATGAGGCTCGCTCAAGTGGAGTCATAACGTTTCAAACTGTTGTTTTAGTGAAGCAGGGTGAATCGACAGCACTCAGTCTTCAGACAGTACTGCAGGGTACGGTGGCCTTGAGTGAGCAACATTTTTTTAGATGAAACGTTGCCTTGGATAAAACTAAGAGGTCCGAACCAGACAAAACAGACCCAAAGTACACTGAAGTATGTGGACAGGTGTCTATTGCGTGTTTAGTCTATGAAAGTATTCGGTGTAATTTTCTGATCCCTACAGTCCCCCTGGAAAAGACTGAGATGAAGAACCAATGGTTATTCCTCCTTCAAATAACTATTCCTCTGTCTGTCTCGTGTCATCTGTCTTGTCCTACAGAGGAGAACCGTCCGGTGGACCACTGTCAGAGAGGAAGTCATGACTGTGATGTTCCTGAACGCGCTCTCTGCAGCTACACCGGGGGCTCGGCCTACGTCTGCTCCTGTCTGCCAGGATTTGAGGGCGACGGCCGGGTGTGTCGAGGTACGTTCACAGAGTTTACAGTGATGTGATGTCTGCAGACCTTGGACTGAGTCAAGGTTGTGACTGCTCAGTGTTACAACTCGTCTTCAGATATGAAGCCTGAAGGTCACAGCAGTCGATGTGTTTGAAGCAGCAGAACAAACACAACATTTGATTTGTCTCACTTGAAGAATGTTTTGAAACTTCAACTTTGTTTGCATGTGAACTTTCCTCAGATAAATACTTTAAAAACTAGAGCCCTGCACATGTCCTTAAATCTTTACATTGTATGCTTGAATGAACATGTTTAGAACAACATTATGCAACTTTTCCACCTTAAAATAACAGGGTCGCCATCATGTTGTTGCTATACTGACTTGTAATCATTCCCACTCTGTGCCCCATATGCCTGTTCTCTCGCTACGTAAGTTTGGCGTCAAATTTAGGTGAAATTGGAACATAATTTATGGAGAAAATGTTTTCTGTAACTGTAGCTCACGTTAGTTAGCTCATTTAGCTGTAACGTTAGTTAGTGTGCCCATTATAAATTAGAGTCGTAAACACTTGTATCACATGTATCACAATACAGGTCAATAGCAGGACAAACTACATCTTCAAATGCTCCAGCAGTTAAACCAACATGTCTCTGAAACTGTATCAACACAAACTGAACATTATAACTTTAACCTTCATGAAGGAAGATTTATTGCAGGACTGTTGGATTAGACTTACTTAGCTGTGGCCTGGTATACAACCCTGAAATCCAGTCTTGTCAAATCTGGAAGAATATTTTTTTCATCATGGAAGTACATTTACTCAATGTACAGTTTTGTTGTTCTTGTATTTCAATTTCACGCTACTTGACTACTGCACTACAGTTTGGAAAAAGATATTGTACTTTTTGCTCCATTACATTTAGTGGACACAAAGCGGCAACCACTGTGGCTGTGAAGTGAAGTGAAGTGCCAAAAACTTCAGTTCCTCAAACGGCCACTTGAGGCTGGCTACAGAACAAGTCAGTCTCCATGAGCGCCCATGTTAAAATGTTCAACTACACATCATAAATAATCATGTTTACAGCCTGGTACAAAAAACAGTTTTGGTCTCTAGAGCTAATTTCCCCATTCATGACAACTGCACTGAGCCTGAATTTTATTTTAACTCCCCCAGTTTAATTATATTAAGACACAGCATGGCCAGTTTCATTGGCAGGCACCTATTCAGCTTGCCTTAGGCCCACTGATGATCCACGTCTTTGATGATGTTTAGATTAGAAGGTAGAGGCAACAATGAACAGAATTAACTAAATTAATGAAAGAAGTCATTTAACACAGATAACAAGCTTCTAGGGATTTACAACACTGTGTGTCGTCATTAAGTACCCCATAAAATACATTTTTAGAAGTGTTTGTCCTGACAAACATCTAATTAAGTGTCACGTACTGTACATCAAACAGTGGCACCAGAGTTTTCCATGTGAACTTCATGTTTCTTCAGTATAACGTACCTCAAAGTAAGCACTGTGGGCCCCGGGGACAGGAAATGGTTCCACCTGGACAGGAAGTTGAATCCTGCCTTACAGCTGAGCAGCTCATCCCTTATATATACATCTCTCCCACTCCTCATTTTTTATGTGTTTCATCGACTCTGGAGAGTCTGCAGTGAAGTATGTTTATACAGGTCAGCTGGATCAGAGCAGGACAGGAGGACCAAACTGTCTGCTCGGCCTTGTCCCTTAAGAGTTACATATTTTACACTTTCCACGAGGACGGTGACTGTATAGTTGTGACATCACCAACCAAGTAGCAATTTCATGGGCCATGTGAATTTCTCTGTGGATTTTACTGTGCTCGTACTTATGCAAGTAAATATTTACCTTTATCTAGCTCACTACAGAAGTATGAACCCCAAATAAACAGTTTTTAATATGATTTGATTGCATTAAACGGATCAAAGTGATGCTGATTACTAAAAAGTCTGAATTCCTACTTTTTTAGGACTGTCTACAAGACGACACGCAAACAACTTTCAAAATGCTTATTTTCTGAACAGACTGTAACAAACACATATTTTCAGCACTAACCAGGTGGTCCAACTTCCTCACTTATTCCAAGCAGTCTCTTTTTTTGGTCTGAACATTTTAACATGGGGACTTATGGAGACTTGTTGTATTGTTGTTGACTTGACTTGTTCTGTAGCCATCCTCAAGTGGACGTTATTGGTTTCATTTGGTACTGCTGTCGATACTACATAACCTGAGGAGTGAATTCATTCCTGCAGGAGCGTCAGTGCTTTGCATTTGTCTTCATCTCTCTCTTCTTCCTGTTCAGACGTGGACGAGTGTCAGCAGGACCGATGCCACCGTGATGCCGCCTGCTCCAACACACAGGGCTCCTACACCTGCCAGTGCCGTTCTGGTTTCCACGGTGACGGCTTCCATTGCAGCCCGACATCCTCAGGTTGGCAACTTACACTCTTTCTGACACCTACCCTACTGTAATTTCTCCTGGCTGATAGAAATTAACTGAGACAGTGAATGCTGGTCTTTGGGCAGCTGGAATGTAAACTACACCATGAATGGGTAAAATATTTACTACCGGCTAATAATAAGAAAATGTTTTGGATTTTTTTAATGTGGCTGGCAGACATTTCAGAGAAGCTGTGTAAACATGACGCGGTGACCGCAGAGCAGGGAAGGATGTTGCTGATCAGAGTGTAAACAGATTTCATGTTAGACTCAACATACACTAGAAGATCCACAGCTGAGCTGCATGTTAGTGACACTGTTCCCTCATGTTGTGTTCAGGGCTGTAAACCAAAGTAATGAGAGACTTCTCTTCTGTGCTTTGTGCTTTTATAGCAGCCTGAGGTGTAGATTACAGTTGAAATTACATAAAATATGATCCAAAACTGAGACTGAAATCATAGAGAGGGACGGATCCGACCAGGACTAATCCTTTAATGTGATAGGTCGGGGTTAGACGCATGCTGACCTTTTCTCTGCACTTAAAGTACAAAAAAAACCCTCAAAGAAACAACCACTGTCCTGTTCTGATTAGAGAAGAGTTGCTGATATAGTCTGATATTGCAGATTAGTCGAATTATTAGTTAAATAGATGATTCTAGCAGGGGGATATAATGAGTTTGGAAATTCAAATAATCCATCGAATTTTAGGTAAACCTGTCAAACTGTTTTAATCAGGTAAAACAGTTCAGATGACTAATACGGGTGCATTCAGACAGGACGCAGGTTTTAATCGATGCCCTCACTCTCATTCACTGTCTATGTCTCTCAACCAGTGCTTACTCTATTTCTTTTTCTCTCTCAAACCATCGGATTCAAAACAATTTAAACTTCTTTGTCACTATTTTGCAGCATAAATTGCGAGCCTGACACAGATTTAGAAGGTAGAATAGAGTAGGTAGTGAATCCACCTGGATAGTCTCATTTTCAGTCGCATTTCAGGCCGACTGTGAAGGCTCGACCGATCCAAGCGCCTGATTGGCGGACGCAGCGTGACGTTGGCGAACACCCCTGTGGCCCGCACCGTTGCATCCAAAACGCACTACCCACACTCAAATGAATGGGAAAACCCACGTCTTTGCCACAGGGCCGGATCCTGTCTGAAAACAATTGTCCCTTCAGCAGCTTGCTGACTAAAAAGAAACTGCTTTTGTTTATCTTCATTGTTCTTTCATTACTTAAAAAAAAAAAAAAACTTCTTTTTGCCTTCTGTCATTGTTTCCCTCTTTCATTCCTCTGTTTCTTCACCTGATCTTAAAAGCACAGTCAGAAACTCGCAGTCAGAAAAGCAATATTTTAATTTTGGAATACATTTTTTTACTAATACCAGGACATTACTACTGTTTTTTCTGACACCTTTATTTAAGTTAAAAGTTCTGATGTGTCATCATGCAGACACCCGATTGGCTGGGTTGGTATAGAGTGTTATAGTTTTTCTCCTCCTGGTTTGTTGTCGTGGTGTTTGCTTGGCATCTTCCCAAAGCTGCAGACTCCTTCAGTAATTCCAGGTGTCAGCAGCTGAGAGCTAATTACAGCTCGCTCCTCCGCACCAGAGTTTTGTCATATTTTCGTCCTTTTTATGACCTGCCTGGCTTTTGAAAGGCATAATTTTTTTTTGTCCCCTGTCAAAACTTGTCGCAACTTCTTTGCACTGTACTGCCCTGTTTGTTTTGTCTGGACGCTCTGTGTTTGATCTTCGCCCCTCTCTCTAAGGGGTCGTCTCGTTGTCTTGTCTTGTGGCGTTTCTTTGGCTGGCAGCAGACGTGGCGCTGTGCGGACGCACTGCTGTCTGTCAGACTGTTATGGCTGCTTTGTGGTTCATCTTGCTGATACTCTTGAGGATAAGAGTGTGAAGACTCTTCCTGGTGTCACCGTGGCCGCTGGATGTGACCGCAGAGATAAAGAGCCTCCTGCTCGGCTTTAATCTGTGGTTTCCCCCCCGCAGCTCAGACGTTTGTCTGCAGCTGCCACGTACAAAAATCTGTCTGCTTAGGAGCAAGAAAATGCAAAACAAAAAAAACACAAAAGTTAAATGACATTAAGCCTGCGAGGAGTTTCGGTGCTGAATTTTTTTTTTTTTTTTTTTTTTTAAATAAAGGAGAATTTGATAGATATTTATTTATAATATTTATTTATAATAACATTTATTTTGAAAATGCAGATCTTTTTTTTATTAGGTTGTATTTATTGTTATTTGATTTTAGCATGAAAGGAACAATAAATCCAATAAAAAATATTTAAAGTTTGAATAAAATTAGTACATGAGCTACTTGGCCAAATCTCTGGTCCGTTAATTAATGTCTGTTTCCCTGGCTGGAAAAACAAACGACTAATTAGAGTCATGAGGGCAGGATTGAGGAGGTGAACGTAAAACTGACTGAATTCCTCAGCTGTACATTGAGATAAAGTCCTCATCACACTCTCAGAAAGAGCTTTCATATATAACTGGACTGACATAAACAAAACACTTCTGGAGTCCAAATGAAGCACAAATCCTAAAATGACTCCCAGGTTTACCTTTAGCTGAACTCTTCATGTTGCTAACGATGATGGATGTCTCACTCAAATAACCGCCTGTTATTTCCAGAGCGAGAGAAGACCCAGTGTGAGCGCCACAGAGAGAGTGCCCAGGCTGCCACCTCCAGCTCCAGCATCTTCTCTTTCTTCCGCCCTCGGCCGGCTGTGGGCAACTACGTCCCACAGTGCGACGAACACGGAGCCTACGAGCCCACACAGTGCCACACTAGCATCAGTCAGTGCTGGTGTGTCGACGCCAATGGTCAGGAGATCCCCAACACCCGGACTGGACCTGGCAGCACCCCTCTGTGTGAGTCAAGCCTCGCCAATGACACTGTTCATCTGCGTCTATTCAGTTTGTCATTACAGGGACACACTGAGTGTTGTCCACATCTGCCTCACCTGAACTATCAACTCTTCTCTGCTGCACAGGTATCAACCAGGTAGTGACTCCCCCACCGGTGGGTCCAACTCCGCGGCCTGACGTTCACCCCACCGCTCCAGGAACTCACCTGCTGTTCGCTCAGAGCGGGAAGATCGAGCACGTCCCGCTGGACGGATACAACATGAAAATAGAGGAGGCGAAACCTCTGCTGCACATCCCTGTAAGACAACATCAGACTGGATTTCATTTCACTGGCTTTGTTTCCATCAATGTGTTTTGGTGTATCGGATTAGAAAAGCTGGTGGAAACAGCTAAATTAAGAAAAAGCTTCCTCAATTTCTTCTCTTTATTCGGTTGTCTTTTTCTTAAAAAAAGAGCGAATGGGAGGTGGAAACAAGAATTAGTTTGCGTTTCCTTACTTGAAATTCAGTTAAAATTTTGGGACACATTTGGATGGAAACCATGCCAACAATCAACTTTGATTTGATGACGCTTCTGCAGACACACTACAGTCGACATTATGCCACCAGAGGCTGAAACGTTTTGCAGTGAAGTTTTTACAGACAGACACAACATGAAATGTTTTCATGTCTTGCATTAAAACAAGGAGCTTTCATTTATATATCAGCAATTCCGGTTCAGATTGTTGATTATTTGAAAATATTATTTAAGTAAGAAAAAAAAGGAACAAGAAGTCTACGGACAGTCTGTGAATCCTCTGGAGAGTTTTTTCTGGTGACGACATTTGGTCTTTATGCGTGCAGATATTGCAGAACGTACACACAGTCACACAGTGTCACTGTTCGTCATGAATGTAGTTAAACCACTTCTGAGCGTTCCTGGTTGCTCTGAAACAATCCTCTAATTGTTCTTTAGCCGATTTCAGCATCAGGACTCTTTTCTTCTCAGTTATGAAGCAGCGTTAATGTACTGCAGCTGAACACAAAGCTCCTCGTCAGTGTCGGCGTCTTCGAGCCCGATGCGTCGCTGGTGTTCTGTCACTTCAGACAAAAGACGCTTTGAACGAGTCTCCAGATGAATGAAACCGTCTGTCTCTTGCTGCGTTTTCTCTCAGGACCGGGTGGTGATCGCTGTGGCTTATGACTGTGTGGAGAAGATGGTTTACTGGACTGACATCACCGGGCCGGCTATCAGCAGGGCCAGTATGAGCGGAGGAGACATCATCCCAGTCATCACTACAGGTACAACAGACATCACTTCATCAGTCATCATCAGGCTGAAGTCGGGGAATGAAATCTGTACAGGGCCGAGTGAAAAACATGCGCCGACACCCAACAAGCTTGTCACTCAATTCAGGATCTGCAGCATGTGAAACCAAGAAAACTTGTCAGTGTCGCTTCTTTCAGTGAAGAAACACACTCCGGTTCTGATGCTAGCAGCATCAGTGCTCACCTCCTTAAAAGACGCCATTGTCGCCATCACACTTGGTGATAAGCTATGCCTGTAACTCTTCCTCGGACGCTGATTGATTCAGCTTATAGGCCAGCAGATGGAGTCACCAGCAAATCACTAGTAGCGTAGCATTGAGCAAAAGAGGCAGAACACATTGGCTGAAATACTCAACTCATAGCTCACTCACCAGTTGATACAGTGTTAACTGAAATGACTCAAGTTATTTGAAAAGCAAATTTACTACTTTAAAGGCTTAATCCAGTTCAGTCCTGTCAGTAACATCAGAGGCTGTGGGTATGTGACCGTGGGCCGAGCAGATGGGGTCCTGACCTGACTGAACCGTGTCTGTACCGTCCTCAGATCTCCAGAGTCCTGAAGGCATCGCCGTTGACCATGTGGCTCGTCTCCTCTTCTGGACCGACTCTATGCGTGACACCGTGGAGGTTTCCAAGCTGGACGGCAGCCAGCGCCGAGTCCTGTTTGACACCGATCTGATCAACCCCCGACCCATCGTCACCAACCCGGCATACGGGTGAGCGCTGGCAAAATAAAACAAACGAAACAAATCAGTTTGTTTCAAAGCAACATCATTTCGTTTGCAATGCTTGTTGAACTCAAACAGCATCAGTAGTTCGGTCTAACTGGTTTTGTCCTATTGGTGCAGGCGGCTGTACTGGGCAGACTGGAACAGAGACGGGCCTAAAATTGAGATGTCCAACATGGACGGGACGGAACGGACTGTGCTGGTGAAAGACGACCTGGGACTTCCCAACGGTCTGACCTTTGACCCTGACAACCAGCAGCTGTGCTGGGCCGACGCAGGTGAGACACATCTGACAGGAACATGAAGCTCCAGTCTGATCGATCATTATCCTTCAGAACCCATCCTGCTGTTGCTTGGCTCGGATGTATTTCAGTCCGCACTTGACTGATTGATGCCTCCGCAGGTACTCGTAAGGTGGAGTGTATGGATCCTCACCGTAGGCTGAGGAGGCAGATCGTCGAAGGGATCCAGTATCCGTTCGGTCTCGTCTCCTTTGGAAGAAACCTTTACTACACCGACTGGAGGAGGTAACGCACACAAACACACTCACCTGTTTTCAGCAGCCCTCTACGCTTTTTACCCTGAAAGATCAGTTCAAATCCCTGATAAGTCAGGGAAAACGGAGGTATACTGATGGGGTCAGACCGACCTGTTACGAGAACCAATCCGCACTGCCCAACTCTGAAATGACTAAAATTGGACTAAAATTAAAAAAAACATTCTTCTAATGCCTTAATCTAAAGTAATCTGTACAGTGCACACTGTACTAAATGAACCTAAAGAGTCTAATAATTCAAAACAATTCATTTCCATGTGCGTCACACTCAACATCCCCAACACTAAAACACTCCGCAAACTTCAGCCCATTAACAGACTGTGTGGATGGATGGGAATGTGGAGTGGATGTAAAACAAACAGTACTGCTGTTGTTTGAGTTGAACTGTCACATAAAAGTCTTGCGTACGTGCGTGTGTTGGTGTGTTTAACAGCCGTGTTAATTTGATGATCAAACCTCTCTGTGTGGTCCTTGGGTAAACATCCACGTGTTTGTCATTATTATCTTTCAGAGAGGCGGTGGTCGCTGTGGACCGTCAGTCAGAGAAGGAGACAGAAGAGTTTCTGCCGCAGAAGCGCTCTCGGCTGTACGGCATCACCACGACGCCCACGCAATGTCCACAAGGTAATGACCAGTTTGAATTACAAGTAACAGAACAATGAGGGAAGAACTTGGTAAAGCTTTGTCGAGTTTAAAGAATAGTTTAGGGAGATTATTTTGCTTATTTCTTATTGTGAAAGAGTCATTTCTTTCTGGTTTCATAAATGGCGATTCACGCCATAAAGAGCCTGTCTTGGTTCAGCTCACTGCGAATAAGCTGCACTTTTGCAGGTTTGAGTTTAAAGGCGTTGAAATCATTAATGATCGATTCAAACTCTGCATACAAAGAACAGGACCCAGAGCAGTCTGATGCACTCAGTGACCGTAGTAATTGATTCCAGACACGTATAGTATGTGGACGGATATAAGCGTGGGAACTGTGTGGTCAAATGAGCTCAGGGAATCCAGCTGAGGATATTGAGACTCGCATCTGGCTCTGAGCCCTGAACTATACAGCTGTCTCTGTCCACCTGCTGGTTTCTAACTGGTGGGTTTAAACTGCCTATGATGAATCGTTCATCCACTTCCTGAAGTGGCGTGGAAACACGTTCAGTTATTAGCTATTACTTTTGTCTGTGTCAGCTCAGATGACAGTGAGCTGGGGCGTTTGGTTGAGAGGGAGGTGCTGGTTTCAGATCAGTCCAGAAGATGCTGTAAAAAAAAAAAAAAGGTCTTGGTAGCTCTCTAAATTCCCTCCACTAACCTTGTTCACTTCTCTCTCCTGTTAGCCTATAACTACTGCGCCAACAACGCCGGCTGCTCACACCTGTGCCTGCCGCGGCTCGGCGGGTTCACCTGCCGCTGCCCGGACAACGCCGTCCCCGGCCAGTGTGAGGAGAGGAACCTGTGAGGTCTGCAGAGCCGCTGCTGCTGGGAGAGGAAAAAACAAAACACACTTAACTGAATTTTGGTGTTTTCTACTTTTCTTACTTGAACATTGAACATTTCTACGATCATTTTAGAGTTTTATGTGTTTTTGGCCTTTGAAAGCTGTTCAGACCTCACTGTATTTATGATGCCACACTTCAGGTCCACCAGTGAGATTATTAACTTCCTTTCTCGAACTGTTGAATTCAGATGTCGTTTCTGATATATCTGTACTCTGGTTGAAAAGTGAGGAAACAGTGACAGTAATTGACATACAGGGATTTTATAAAGACGGCAGGTAAACTATAAACACGTTGACCAGGTGATTATTTGAAAAAGGTACCAAATGTGTTTTTTTTTTTGCATTTTAAACTCTGCAGATGTGGCCTAATAGATAACTGTGTAAAACAATCAGATTTAATTATTTTGTAATGATCAAATGCCTGAGGGAAGGATTCCCAAGGGCCTTGAAAACCCTTGAAAATGTCTGACATTTTGGGAAAAAAAAGCCTTAAAGGTTTCTGACAATGATTTAAACTTTATCAATATCAATCAAAACTTAAAATTTGTTTCAGTTTGAAATCTTCTTTTCACCTGAACTTAGATCATCAGGAGTCACTCGGCTTATTCCTGGCTAGTCATCGTGAGTTTCTGAGGCTCTCATTCACTCTTCATATTTAATCAGATCTGAATCGTTCATAACTGCTCAGTGTGTCAAAGAGTTACAGCAGTTTCTAAAAGAAACCACAGCCACAAGAAAATGGCCGGTTCCAGGGAAACAAATGTCTCATTACTGAGTTGCTCTAAATGTATTTGTGAAGACGATGAAATTTAAAGGAAGAAACTGCAGACAAACTGAAAATGGTGGAAAATCTATATAAACAGACTGATCTTGAACCAACAATTTGGTTCACAGTTTAAGATTTTTGAGACCAAAGAGAATAGGTGGTGGCCATTTGATGACAAAATCATTCAGCCTTTTGTCCTCTAAACAGACAATCAATAGCACTGAGAGCTACTTGGCTTCTTTGGGCTATCACTGCACTCCATCAAATCTTCTATTGGTTTCAACACATTGACCAGAGAGATACTAATCGAATTGATGATCTACTGCAGTGGGTTCTACATGAAACATGTCTGCCTTTAAATGACAGTAAAAGTTGGTTTTGAATGCTGCCTTAATGACTGACTGATAAATACAGTTTTTAAACCATCTGAGACATTTTCACCCGGTCCAGTCTAAGTAGAGATATTAGTGAAGATAAATAAGGGCTGAAAAAAGTATAATCAGACTAGATTACAGTTTTTCAGCGGTAGAATCTGATTATTCCATATTTTAGTAATCCTCTATGATAAAATTTGATTTTTTTTTTCCCTCCCCCCCAAAACTGATGTATGGCGTTTTGAACCACTAACAGCACCACTGTGAGCCAGTGACTGATCCTGGGGGGTGTGAGACTTTAATAAGAGCTTAATAACTTACAGGATTTATTCTGTTGTTTGTGTTAAGACTCACAGTGTATTTTTTATATGAACTTGTAAATAGTTACCTGATATACCTGATTTTTTTTTCCAATGGTGCCTGAGATCTGCCTGATGATGATGATGATGGTGTGTGCAGGTTGTGTTTGTTGGGTTGTTGCACCTGTATGAACTTCTCATGTAAACACCGTTTTTATAATGAAGACTTGTGCAGTGACGATCAGTTCCACTCGTTGTTAAAAGTGTTTTTACCAGAAATAAACGTAAAGAAAGAAACAACTGTTTTTCTAAAAAAAAAATTTTTAAAAATCGTCATGTTTTTAAAATTTCTAATTCCCAAATATGAAAGTCTGTAACTTCAAATAATGAAATAATTGAAACCGAGTTAATCAAATTCTTTCTAATTAAAATTAAATCATCATTTGTCATTTATTAAATTTTCATTGGAAATGTACTAAAATATAACACTAAAATATGAACTATTATAATAGTCTAATATACAGTTTTATTTAGAAATTTTGAATTTAGCACAAAAATATATTATTTCATTTGAATATTACCAGCCACAGACTTCTATACAGACTAAAAGACTACTCTGCGGTACAGTGAAGTGCACCTGTCCTGTTCCTCTGCTAGATCTTTTTGTATTATGAACACAAATGGCAATTTGAGCCCCATGGGTAGTGGCAATATATACACACATAGAATTATTATTTGTTTGTTTCTTTGTTAGCTTGTTTTGATTTAGCTGATTAACTGACAATCAAAAACTAGCAAGTCGACGACTTTTCTAACAGCGAAACGTCAAGCTGGTGAAACAATACAAGACATAACAGCGAATTAATATTACTTACTAGTTCAACAGCAAGCTCGTGTCTGTTTCAGCCATTTGTTTCATGAAACTCTAGCCAACGGCTGAAAGTCCCTAAATGTTACATTGCCATTTGCCCGGCTCAGATTCTGGCATGACAAGCTAGTGACAAACAGTGAGTTAAGAGCAGCTACAGTTTGTAGCGGTTTACTGTCCATCACATAATCAGAGAGAAACTCAAAAACATTTTCTACATAAAATATGATCCATGTTGACCAAAATCAGTGAAATAGTTGGTGCTGTTATGAACTTTTCCTGACCCTTAAGGTGAAGATTTCAGTGCAATAACAGGTGTACAAATAACAGAGGCACCATTCACCTGATTACAAGTCAGTGCAGCATCAACACGACAGTGAAGATAATTTTAAGGCAGAAAAGTTAAAAAAATTCTACGTCAATGGCAAGCAAGAAAACCAAATGTTTATGGAGATTTTTTCTTTCTTTTGAGTTTCTAGGCTATCATGAGCACACAAGAAAATTATTTTAAATGTATTTTATGTTTTCCTTCTCTAATCAATCTGCGTAGAGATAACAAGACATAAGCTATCTGAGATTTATTCTCACTGTAAATATAAAAACATTACAGGTTAGATTAAAATGTATTTTTTCATCAAATTTGGCGACGGACAACGTTTCCGTCAGAAACTTCCTACCAGAAACATTTTCTAGTGTGCACAAAAACTTACTACTACTAAACCTACTGCTTTATTTGTTCATGCCACTTCAGGGGCTCTGTGACTTACTCAAAGCCATTTTTGTTTGTATTACACACCTTCTGAAACAGGTAACAGCTGACTTAAACTGGAGTGAATACGTTTGAAAGCAGCAGGGCAACGGTCTGAAAGTCTCAAATGTAAAAACTGATTATGTGACTGGTGTGTGATTGGGCTCACTGGGTTGTAGGTGACGTGAAGAGCAGGACGTTGACTGTAGGAAGCTCAGCTCAGGTTTTTTTTTTTTTTTTGGCTACTAAAACTCCATCAGGTACAACACTGATCAGTCCAACAGGGCTGCACAACAACAAAACATCCATAACTGTGGCAACAGTTGGAGGCATGTCTCACAAAACCCCTCATGTAACACGCTCACATGGTTTGTTGGTCAGCGTTGTGCAGCCCTGGTGACTGCCGTTATTTGCATCATGTCAGGTCTGTGAACAGAGTATTGTATGTCTGTACTGACCATCAGCCAAAGAGGGTGCATTAACTGTCTGTACAGCCTCAATAAAACTGTTTTTAAATATACAGAATCAGTCTGGCGTGTTCTGTTTCATATCATCTAATCTGAGTTCAGCCTAGTGAAATTCAAAGAAATAGTGAAATGAGTCATGAGGATTTGCTCCATCATGAAGGACGGCAGCCATCTTGGATTCACAGCAGGTTCAACATCAGGGAAACAGCACAACAGCAGTCACATCATTTTTTACCAAAGCTGTGGACCTGAACATACTGCGAGTTCTTGTGGATACCATGTTAGTCCGTCTCTGCATGACTTCCTGCCTGTGACTTACAGCTCCAAGCCCGTTCCTGGTAAAAAACATTCATCTTCAGCAGGAATTTAAAGGCCAAGTCAACGTCTTGTCAACACCAGGCCACCTTCTTCCATTGTTCAACGGTCCAGTTCTGACATTCACATGCCCATTGTAGGCACTTCCAGCAGTGGACAGGGCAAGAAAGCAGAAAGAATGACAGCAGTAGCACATTTCTGCATGCCTCTGGTTCACCACTTTTGGTACCAACCTCTGCATACCAGGAACACTCCACAAGTTGTTTTGGAGATCCTCTGATCCAGTTGTCTAGCCGTCACATTTTGGCCCTTGTCAGTCACTCACATCCCTACACTTTTAACTTGTCCTTGCAGTGACAAGATGAATAATGTTATTCACTTAACCTGTCAGTGACTGCAGTTTTTATCCAACAGATAGGAGAAAATTTGTTGGGGACAACAGATGAATTATGGAACTGAGACAAAAAAACTAGTGTGTGTTCATGGTGATTTATTTACATATGTAATAATGAAGTACTGTATACTAGTCCTTTGCTGAGCAGCATTTTCAGCTCCTGCTGCCCTCCGGTGGTTGAAGTATTCTCGACAGATGACCTGACTGAGGTCAAATCTGCAGGCGATGATTTGACGAATTATTCAAATAGCTCTTTCTAAGTTGTGAATATTCAGATGATGAATGTGGATCACACCTGAGAGACAGACTACTCATCTGTCTCTTGAGCTCAAAAAACAATTAGCAGTTTTACTGATGTGTTATCTAACATAAACCAGCAGCAGTGTCAGCTACACCTGTTTAAAGTTTTCTTTCCTGTCCTGTGGCAAGAAGAATAAACAAAAACAGATCAGATTTCTTCAGTTTTTTTAATAAGATTTCTTTCAACATCCCAGATCAACAAGTCATTTCCTCACTTTACATTCCCACATGTTCAGCTTTGTAGACTTCTTTAAGCGCCACTAAGCACAAACTCCGATTTCAGTTACTGTACCTCACAACCTGATTCAGTGAACGAGCCTTTGGAGTGATTTTTTTGCTGCCCTACATTATTTGAAATGATGTGAAGCAGACTATATGAGAATGTTGATGCATGACACAGATACATTTCATACCAATGGACGTAACTGTCATCTAAACTGAAATGCTAACAAGGCACTTCACTTTGCGCAGGTTATATGGTTTAAACTCACTAAAACTGTGACATTTAAAAGGACCAGCCTGTAGGATTTAGCGGTATCTAGCGGTGTAGTTCCTGATTGTATCCCCTTCCCTTCATCCTTTCCTTCCTAGGATGAAGGAGAGACTACGGTGGCCACAAAACATATCTAGATAGGTTACCTACAGTGTTTGTAGGTATAAAGGGCTCATTCTAAGGTGAAACAAACATAACTATTCTCATTCTCAGGTGATTATAAAGAAATTTAAAAAACATACTTATGAGTATTATATTATTATCAAATAGAGCCCCCCAAATCTGACACACTGGACCTTTAACAGAATAAATTCAGACCAATTCAAACCTCGTGTTTGTTGTTATTTCAACAAACTTAACTTAAAAGCTTGACTTTGTTGGTGCAGCTGTAGATTTCAGTGACATGCATCATTCTGGATTCCTCAGCAGATCCACGGAGTCTTAATAAAGTAAATCCACCTCTCACTGTTTGTCTCCTCCGACAGTCTGCAACTCCAGGTTCAGTCCTGGAGGCCTCTTTTCTGTCTCTGCTGGGCGGTTCTTCCCCTCCTCAGTCCAGATCAGGACCAGCGGACCAACACCTGGTCTCCGTCCTCTATGGAGTAAAACTGTAACGTCTTCAGGTCGCTGTCGATCTCAAACTCTGTCCCAACCATCTACAAAGAAAGCAGCTTGACTTCAGTGTCGGGCCGCATGTTGCTGAAAAAAGGCGCGGCCGGAAAAAAAGAGGACATGTCTCACCTTGAGGCTGGTGTAGCTGAGCTTCAGATCTGCAGCAGGAACCTTCAGCTGTCTGTACAGGAGCCCCTTCACCTTCTGAACCACCATGGAGGCTGCCGAACAGACACACACACACACTGTTCACCTCAACTGGACATGATTTGTGTTTCCTGTCGACGTGTTTAGCATTTCATCTCCTAAAGTGTCACAAAGCTATGAGAGAAACCTTTCTGCTGTAATACCTGGAAGTTTCTTCTCAATTGGCTTCCGCTCTGGGTCGTCAGGAAACACAAATGTGATCTCTGGTTGAGGAGAGACGAGAAAAATATCAGGAAATATCTCATTTCTCTTGTAGCTTCATGCTGCTGAAAGTAGGAAGGTAGGACTGACTTAATAGCTGATTTTTCAGGGCAAACGGCTCTGGCTTCTTCAGCTCGCCTTCCTCTGGAGCTCCGTACTCTGAAACACAGGTCAAACTGTCAAACTCTGCAGTGCTGATAAAATATGAATCAGCTGGAAGATCATCTGTTTCTTCCCTCGAATGTTTTCAGAGTCACATTTTTCTGACTGCTCCTTTAAATCAATCAGCCAATCAGCTGCTCTGTGACCTGATGTGGGTGTGGTGGGCGTGGCTTACTGTCAATGAGGCTCAGGTAACGAGGGTGCTGACAGATGAACTCGCTGCTGGGCTGACTCCCGCCGCCTGCCTTCAGCCACTCCTCTCCAAACATCTTGATATAGTCAAGCTCCGCCCCCCTCCTGTCCTCCGGGTTGATCTGATGGAAACCATGGCAACGGGTCAGCATGCGCACACACTTACAGACATACACGCAGACACACACATTCAGCTCACCTCACTGCCGTTGAGGGAGACCAGTCCACCCAGTTTGGCGATGAGCAGCTGATTGGCTGTTTTGTGGTTTCCATCGCTGCTCACCAGTCGGTTACGGCGACACGATAAGTGAACCAAACTGGACAACTTCCCCAACTCATCCACCACACGCCACTGAGAGAGAGAAAGAGTTTTGTCATGATGATTTCATACAAAAAACATCATAAAACATCATCTTCACTGTATGTGCTATGAAACTGAACCCACTACAGCCTCCGAAAGGCAGCGACGTCAGACATGGAGATGGGCGCCTTTTCTGAGTCTTTATTTGAGTCTTTTTTTCATACTTAATGTATCAAAGCAGAAACATGAACTGACCTCAGTGATGTTGTTGTTGTCCAGGTTGAGGTTGGTCAGTGCTGGGAACATGGCTGTTTGAGATCCTACAGACAAAATGTCATGATAATGTCATAAAAACACATTCAGTGCAAGTATTAACAAAGTCATATTAACTGACTTTTTGTTTTTTGTTTTTTTACCAGGAGCAGCGTCGTCAAATCGAATGTCAGACAGTCCGGTCTGGGACAAGGTCATCTTTTCCAACCTGAAGTCGAACGACAGAAAGTTTAGTTGGGTTTTAATTAAAGAAGAAAAAAATGCATCAAGTATCAAGGTCAAGAAACAAACTCAATACAATAATAAACAGAACTTTTGAATCTCTAGTCAGAAATAGTTCACTTCCATAGATAGGATACCAAAGGTGTGGACTGTACCTGGGCAGAGCAGCTATACTCAGCACACTCTCCTGGACTAAAGGGTTCGAGGACAGATTGAGACACTTCAGAGACTGCAGGACTCCGTCAGGCCTTTAGAGCATCAGACACATCACAGAGTTACACCAAGTCTCCACAGCCTGAACGGCAGATAGTTTTAGACTGAAGCAAACAGGAAGCCCATTACCTCTGCAGCTCTGTGATGTTGTTCTCTTCTAAACAAAGATCCTCCAGCTGAGGCCACATGGGGGCGCACTCCAAGATCTGACCACAGACCAGCAGACAAAGTTTATTTATACTTGAATTTTGACTATTGAGGGGAAGAGAAAGAATTAAAGTGTGTGCGATAGATGATAAGTAATTTTGGATTGGAATATTATATTTATTAATTACATATACAGTATTTGTGGAGAAACTTTAAAAAACACAAAAGAGAAAGAATAGGTTTATAAACGGATGGTCTTCTGTACTGTTGTGTACCTGCTGCCAGGTGAGGTCACAGCTGTTGAGGGCGAGGACTCTGAGGCTGCTGAACGCCTGACAGTGAGCAGAGATGTCAGAGGGTAAACACAGTCTGTTGTTGCTGAAAAACAAAATGAGGCGTTCAGGTGAAAGAAGCAAAGAAACACACAGACACACATGCAGAGACCACCTCAGAGGAATCTGTACTTGAGCTGGAGTCCCTCTAGCTGGTCCAGCTGCCGGGTGATTGCAGCCACGTCCTCCCAGCCGGACAGCAAAGTCCCACTCATGTCCAACCACCGCACGTCTGGTTACTGCTGTTAAGGAGTCACTAAGCACGCTCACATTCACACTAAAAATGACCAATAATTATGATAGAAAATGTAATTTCCATTAATTGCATGTATTAGAGAATTTTCTTTTTTTCAGTCATCAAAATGTCTTGCCACATGGGGAAGGAAACCTTGCTACAGTGACAATTTCCCCAAGTTCAAGGCTCTTTATTTTACTTGTACTGTCCTACCAACAGTCTGAAACCAAAAGATATTCAGTTTGCTACCACATGAGCTACATGAGCTACAGAAAGCAGCAAATCTTTACATTAGTAGCTTGATTAAATCACTCAGAGTAGTTGGAAATCATTTTTTTTGTCAATCAATCATCACATCTGGTTCATGTTTTGCTACAGAGACTGTACGCCTAGTGATGACAAATATCCTCAGAAACAGCAACATGTAAAAACACAAATCCAGCCAAATGAAGCCTGATATATCTGTAAAAAAGATACTTGGTGTTGTTTTCCTGATCTCTCCATCAGCTCCGGGTCCGTTCACATCGCTACGACTCAACAACACTGATGGAAGACTTTCTAAACTGTGGAGACATAAAATGAAGAAGGATGGAATAAATCAGTGTAAACTGAGCTTTGACTGTGCAGCTCTTTTCATTAAAAGAAAAAAAACAAAACAATACTTGACCTTATAGTCTGTGTGTATGTTGTAACTTAAATTCTACAGTTAAAGCCTCGATTAAACCTCAAATAATGGCCCACAAAAAGAAATGTTGCTTGTTTCTAATGAAGTTTTGGGGAAAAACATTGAGGGGGATGGAAACGTCTGAATCTGTTGTTGTACTTGTTGAAATGTTTCTGCTTATGTTATGTTTTATCTCAGTGATATACAGTAAATATACTTAACAAACAGTTAAGTCTCTAATTTAAGACCAGTCAGATCATACAACATCTGGAGATGATGATACCTGCGCTCGTTGAGTGCCAACCATTTGACACTCTCGGAGGAGCCCTCCGTCAGCACTTCCTCTGAGTTGATCTGGTACACCCGTTGCACAGCGGTCAGGTAGTCCACTCCGAAGCTCACCTTTGCTGGACGGACCAATGAGCCTCCTTTGGGGTGTCTGACAGCAAAGTGAAAATGATCACAATAGTTACTTGTTTCAGAGTGATCACATTGGCCAGAACAATAAGTGTTCAGTAAAGTATGTGGGGATCCCTCAGAAGATCCTTGGTGCTTTGAAAATGAACTACATGGGAACTTATGTGGATAGGTAAGAGTGACGGGAAATGCTGAAAATTACCTGCATGTAAAATACTGGACTCCGTCATGGCTGCCGTCATGTTTACCTCTCTCTGGGTTATCCCACTCCACGCCGAGCCACAGCCCTGAACACACCGAGCAAACATTCGGTTACTGTTAGTGTGTTAAGCATCGACACATGTGGATGATCCGGACTGAAGCACATGTGCTGTCATTTGTTGAAAAGGCTAGAAGTGTCCCATCTAGTGAAGCTGCTTCAACAACTGTCTGTTTTTTCTCTCTGTCTCTCTGTCTGTGTGTCTCTCTGGGTACTCTGGCTTCTTCCCACAGTCCAAAAGCATGCGTGGTGTGGTGTAAATTTGAGCATTTGTCTAAGCCGTGTGATGAACTGGCAACCCGCCTCTTGCACAATGTCAGCTGGGATCAACTACAGCCCCTCATGACCCGGATGAAGATGAGCAGTCACAGAAAATGGATGAAGGGATCTGAATGTGTGTTGTGCTTCATGAGTAAAGTGACTTGACTAGACTTATTCCCCTTCATATGGGGTAAAACCCAGGGCCACACTCCTCACCGTCAAAGAAGCACAACATGTCTGCACATATTTTACTGACCCAGCCCTAGTTAGGTGTAATCACCGGGTGAGTGAGTGTGAAATGTCCAGCTGACTTTACCTGCTGTGGGTGGTACCGGGCCCACAAACCGCACCGTGGCCCGCTCGTCGCCACAGGACACCCGCCTGCCCACCGCGTCCGCCGGCACCGTCTGGTCGACCCTCATCCTGCCGAGGAGAGGAGAGTAACACCGGGATCAGGGGGAGCCTGGGTGGACACGGGGGTCACATATAAGCTACATACTGAAGTGCGTTAAAGTCATATTTACAGTAATACAGGAGACAGTTTGTATGTTTACAACCTGACGTCAGCTAACTAAACGTGACAATCACTTTAAAATAATATCCGAGTTGAAAACAGACGTAAAATTACCCGTCGGGTCTTTAAGCTGTGGTTTCTGACGTACTTTAGCTTCTCGGCTAACGTTAGCCTCCAAACCAAAACATCTCACGCCTCCGGTTCACCGGACACGACAGATTTAGAGGTTGCACTCACTTCTCACAAACATTTCCCGGATAAAAATGATGAGAATTGTGCTTTGTGTTCAATATTTCTCTGAAACTGTCTAACTCTCACTATCCCGGACATGAAGTGCGAAGCTCGGCGCTGTCAAATCAACGTTAATCGAGGAAAGATAAAAGGAACCTTTGTGCTGCTGTGACTGTGTTTCCTATCGGACATAATCCGCAGTAGGGCCTCTGTGCTGGGAGGAAAACGTGTGAACGCGCCGGAGCTCTCGTGTTTTTTGGAGTTTGAGTCGTAATAATTCAAATAAATGCTGCAAAAAACCCAACAAATTACATATTTTAATACACAGGACACACCGGAAGTCAGTCTTCGAGTGGTGTTGGAATAATCTGGAAGAAACCATGAAGAAGACACGCGACAAGAGGTTTGTTTACACCTTTTTTATGCCCAAAGTTAAAGAGTATGAAGACCACAGGTGTGGATGTATGACAACTTGCGTCTAAGCAGCAGTCTGTCAGACACAGTGCAGGCAAAGTGGCTCAATCATCAACAGTTAAACTTAATTATTACACTGTTAAAGACACTGCAGCTAAAGGTCACTCACGACTGTAGTGAATTGATTTTAGAGTAAACACTGTGTGTATTTTGACAACAGAGTTAACTCAAACTATTTTTTGTGTGTTTTTATGATTGCACACTAAATTACACTGAGATACATTCAGAGCAAAGTGAACCTGGAGTCAGATCTCTGATATGTGTACACATAACTGGGCAATAAAAGTGATTTTTGATTCTGATTGTAAATATTTTGTTTACACTGATGGTTCAACATCTTGAGACTATTTTATAATCTTGGTATTTTTCTAATTACCAGTAGTCTTATGCTCTTAGATCTGATCCTATGACCTGACGTATATCTGCTGTATTACCTGCTTTCCTCACATCAGAGTTTCTGTCCTCAGTGGAGAGGCGGCACCAGGACAGCAGTCGGCTGACTATGTGGTCGGTCAGGTGTCAGGAAGTCTTTTCCAGAATAACTCTTCGGCTTCTGGATCGTCGCTGACGGCTTTATTCAGTACCGCTGCACCAGCTGCATCTCTTCTGTTTCAGCCTGCACCCAAGGTAAATCACACACAACATAACAAGTGAAATAAAAATGATCTTCTAAACAGATGCCCATTCTAGTTTTTCTAAGGTAAACAGGAAGAAAATACTGCATTTTGAGAGTATAAATAAACTACAATGTTGGTCATTGAGCTGTTATTAAAGGCGCTCTATGGCACATACATCTGGACACATATATACAATGTCTGTGTGGGGAGTTTGTGATTATTTGGCTAAATATTGTTTCATCTAGGACAGTTAAAAGAAGAATTTGGGACATTGTTTAGTTGATTTATTCACCGTTGGTCTGAAGCATGTCCCGTGTGGTTGATTGTTTTGTTATTACGCAGCCTGTTCGGAAGAGCACAGAGACAAAGGAGGAGCAGAAGGAAACTCCAGAGGCCTAAAGGTCAACCCAGCCAGAAGAAGAGGAAGAAGCCGCTTAAAGAGAAATCAGAAGCCGATCAGAAGCTGGAACACAGGTGAGGGGTTTAGAAACAGACCTCAATCCAGCAATCGACTCATTCATCCACAGAGCCGTCGAGTCTGTGTGGGCTTCACTCCTTCTTCACCTTCATCTCTGTTCGGTGGTTTCAGGGAGATGAGCTTACAGATTGCAGACGAGGACGAGCAAGACGCGCCCGCAAAGAAGAAGAAGAAGGGGAAAGTGTCGGAGCTGGGTGGAGAGAATGACGTGGAGCATTGGGTGTTGAAGAGACAGAAGCTGAGAGCCAGAAAGGTGGAGGAAGTGGTAAAGAACAAGAGGACGGTGTTCATAGGCAACCTGCCTATCGGCTGCACCAAGAAGGTACAGAGAGAACAGAAGGTCCTAAATAAAGCTTGTTTTCATTCATTCAAAATGTTGCATAGCCACAGTTACAACACCAGGAAGAAATGAAAATATTTTCACTTGACAATCTCTGATGTCTGGACATCCTTTAGTCTGCTTTTATAGCAACGAACAGGAAAATAAAGTGCCAGCTTTTCCCTTTCAAAGTCTGCTGGGACTGCTAAACTCAAATGACACTTTCCTTGTCTGTGTAGCCGTAAGGCCTGTGTTTAAAATCATGCATTCATTTATTTATCACATTTCTTAAAGGGACTTTGGTGTTATATAACGTTAACATATAGTCAACACTACAAAACCACTTGGTAACCGGGTTAAGTATGATAAGTCTGTCTGAAGTTGATTGCTGTTAGAATTTGGCTTGATTAATGGTTTAATAATGTGTGTATTGATTACTGACGGTGGCTGATCAGACTGATTATCAGCTAATCATATTCACTTTCTAACAGCTTGTTCCTTGTCTGTTTCAGACCCTTCAGAGCATTTTCAGGGATAAAGGAACCATCGAGTCCATCCGGTTTCGCTCTGTGGTAAGAATACACACAAACAGTTTGGTTGTGAACAGGTTCAGCATCAGCTGCACGTTGTTAAAGAAACACTGAATAAATCAATATGATTATCACACAGTGAAATTCATCTTTGGCTCTTGGAGCTGTATGATGTAAGGACGAAACACAAGGTCAGCAGGTGAACTGCTCACGGTGACACAGCGAATAGGCTAGCATAGCTTCCTCCTTTTTGTACTCTCTTCTGTGATTCAACTGAAATTATTTAAACAAGCAAACGTAGAAGAATGTGTTTAGGGTTTTCTCATTCACTTCAATGCATTCAGAGTTTTGTAGCAGCTCCATTAGAGAAGCTGTAACTTCTTAACACCTTATGTTTGTCCCCTGCAGGTCCGAGAGGATCCCTCCATGTCCCGCAAAGTCGCAGTTATTCAGTAGGTTTCTGTCTTGTCGCTGTTCTGCTGTGACTGAACAGCTACCAAATCAAATGTTAAATTGCACTCTCGTCATACTCTCTTTAGTGAGCTTCTTTTTACTCCCCAGACGCAAAGTTCATCCCAAAAAGCAAAGCATGAACGCTTATGTGGTGTTTAAAGACGAGGACGGAGTTGTCAAGGCGTTAGAGAGGTCAGACGCTATTCATTAACTGAATCCAGCAAATGCTTCGTCATTCTTTTCATTTAAATGTCAACCCGCTGTGTCTCTGCTGACAGGAACGGCATGGAGATCGAGAAGGACTTTTACATACGAGTGGACAGAGTGACCGACAGCTCATCAGTGAGTCTCCAAACATCAGCTAATGTGTTGAAATTCCTATTTGTGATATTAACATATTGGGTGATGTTGTTGTCTTACAGCATGATCACAAGCGCTCTGTATTTGTGGGGAATCTTTCATTTGGTGAGTCTCTCTGCAGTGTTAATGTCAGTGTTGAGTGTAAATGTTTGTCACGTGTTGATGATAACCCTCTGCGTGTGTTTAGAGCTCAACGAACTGAATTTTCGGCGTCATTTTGAGGAGTGTGGCACAGTCGAGGCTGTACGACTGGTACGAGACCAGAACTCTGGACTCGGGAAAGGATTCGGCTACGTCCTGTTTGAGGTACGATGCCTCAGAGCCTGCTTTACTCTTAAGCTTGAGTTCTCAAGGAGCTGTAATGTTTGACCCCTGCTTCATCATCATCATCCTCATCCTCAAATGAAGGCGGTCACAGTGCTAAACCAATTTGAATAACCCGGACTCTTGACTCACCCCTTTTTTGTTCTGCTTTCCAATCACAGTTTCCTGTACTTGGTTATCCTTAGTTGTGTTACCTTGGCTATGTTGGGGGCAGTAATTTTCCAAGAAATGTAGTATAGTGAAATGAAAGACGAATGTAAACGCAGTTTCAGTGTTTTCTTCCAGGCCATTTTATTTGTTAGTGCTGCGTTATCTGAAACCTGCCTGTTAATCATGTGAGCGTTTACGGTTTGGTACCTGTTTGTCTTCCTGATGCAGAGCGCAGACTCTGTGCAGCTGGCGTTGAAACTGGACGGCTCCAAACTGGAGGGCAGGTCCATCCGGGTGAAGAGGTCAGTGAAGAAGGAGAAGCAGAATAAAACCAGCGGTAAAGGAAGCACAGACAGGCCTGGCAGGGGCCCCGCTAAAGGCCCCGCTAAAGGCCCCGCTAAAGGCCCTATCAAGGGATCTTTCAAAGGCCCAGGGCAAGAGAGAGGAGGCGGTCGGAGAGGTTTCAAGTCTCAGAAGAAATTCTCTGGAAACCAGCAGTGGTCGACCAAAAGTACCGGTTCCTTCAAAGGAGAGATGTCGGATCCAAACAAAAAGGCTAAAAAGAAAGGACTGAAGAAGAAAATGAAGCCGAAGAAGACCGTTCACATCTGAGCGTCATTTTACAGAAATAAAAACATGTCTGTGAACTCTTCCTGAACCCAACAGTGACTCGGCTTTCGCTGCTCTAATCACACACCGTCAAAAAGAACAGAGGATTGTTGATTGAAGGACAGGCTTGTTTACTTCAGTCCATGCTCCACATTTTAAAAGGAGCTTCTGAGTTTTACTCAGGAAACCTGATTCTGAGCAACAAAGCTGCTGCAATCCAGACAGCTCTGAAAGTCAGTACATCCAGTCACATCCTGTCTGTAAAACCAATACAGCTATTGAACGAAGCTTTGTCACACACCATTTGTATGTTTTTACCATCTGGCTGTATTGGATTATATTGTTTGATGTTCCTGTTATTGTATTAAAATACTTTCTCTTTAAGTTTCTAGACTCTGTTAATCATTCAGCTGAGAAATATCAGTCGTTGCCCCCAGGAGGCTAAATTGTCATCAGGCTGTAGCTGAATTGGTTGAGATCAAGTGGCCACCTCAGTGACTGTGAAGTGACGCCAATGTGGAAGCACCAAGACTGCAGTCTCCCAACCCATGTGAAACGGTCCAACTTTTTTACACTTCTGTGCTCGAGATTGACTAAAAATTAAAATAAAAGTGAGACAGAAAGTTGAGTCTGTGTTTGCCTGTGCAGGAGAAGAACATTATTTCTGGGTTTCCTCTTTTGAATGTTGTCTTATTTTTTAGTAGTCGTTGCCATCCACTATCAGTTTGTGAATATTAGGAGTTGGTTCAGGAGATAGGCAGTAGGTCACACAAATTCTCCAGTCAGAAGAAGAGAGAGCAACGAGATGAGGTAATTAAAAGAGCTTCCGTGAAGCTCAACCAGTGAAAAGCTATGAAGAGAAGAGATGACGTTTGTGTTTGTTTCATGTATTTATGAGGAAGTTCACATCAGATCTGTGCAGAGCGAGCACGGTTCCCATGAGACGAAATGTTCATTACGTCACTACTTATTCAAAAAAAAGTTGCGATGAGCAATAAGCTGAGGCAGCCATGTTGCTCCCCGTCTGTTGACCAGATCAGCTCTTTCAAAATAAACTCAAAACAACGTCATCGTTTGTTCACATTTTATTTTTTTTCATAAAGAGGTTTGTCCCCTTTAACATGAACAAAACATTCCACTTTTTAAAAAGTGTTTCCAAGTCTAGACCAAACAGAAAGTCGACCGATAACAAAACAATAAATACTTTGTGAAGCGTCGTGAACTCTCTACTACTGATATCACAATAACCATGAAGATGGTTGACGACATGTCAGACAGTGTAAACCTGGTAGATGATGCTGTCAGGGTGTGTGTACACCACCCTGAAGGAAGGAGCTGATTAATGATTTCATCGAGTCCAGTTAATTAGTACATATCTAAAGATGATGAAATGGGAACAGGCTCTTGGATTTCTCTGGATATTACGATTGAGATGCTTTTAATACCCCAAAACGGGTAATTTAAGTAAAAAAAACAAAACAAACAAACACCACTGTCATGGACAATCCAGGAATAAAAAAACGAATTCCCTTTCGGACGCCTTGATGGGAAGAGTTGGACATCGGCCGCAGTGATGGAGGCCGAGGCGTTGGCAGGTCATGATGGAGAGTAGAAGTCCACGTGAGGAAGAGGCGCAGGCCGTTTCAATCCTCTCATTCTATATCGTCCTCGCTTAGACTCTGTGCACTCACAATACGCTGCAGGAGCAGGAAACAACACGACAACGAGTTAATGAAGTAACCGGTCAGGTGTCTGCGGCTACCTGGATCAAGTTGGTGAGGCTGATTCTGGAGGATGAGGTTTTGTGTGTTTACCTGGCTGATGCTGGGCAGTTTGGTGAGCAGCATCTGGAAGACAGGCGGTGGCAGAGTCTGCTGCAGCACCTGCAGCAGCTGCTGAGGCTGACCACACACCGCGATGGCGTTGGTCAGATGGTCCACACCGTTCTCATAGTCTCCTGTGGAGCACAAACATAAACACACTTACAGACTCCACAGAAACCAGGACTTTCCACCGCTACCTGAAAGCTGAGAGCTAATAAAATATCTGGAACTCTGGATGAAAAGAAGGTGTTGGTGTGTGGAGGTGTTACCCTGAGCCAGCAGCTCCTCCCCCAGTTGGATCTCCTCCAGGAAGAACTTCTGCACCGCTTCAGCGTCCTTCAGGTCTGGGAGCTGCAGGACAAATAACATTCAGCCATCAGGAAGCAGAGCTGAGAACCCTTCTCTCCGGTTTTTACCAGTCAGAACTCACAGAAAGTTATACTGTCATGTACAGCAATGTTTATGTACATTTGCTGTTTAAACATGAGCTCAGAGGAGTCCTGTAGACTGATCTGCGATCTCATCATTGTACTTCATCTGTACATTGGGTGCAGCCCTTATCCAGATTAAAAAAAACAACTAGCAGACTCAAATACTCTCCAAATAAAGATAAATGAAGACCTGCTGCTGAATTTATCGCTACGATGTCACAGATTTTTGATTGGTTGCCAAGCATCAAAAGGGCGGGTCTTGCTTAGTATTAGACAACCAGACGGCAGGGTTATCTGGCTGATGTTAGACCAGTAATGGTGGTGTGGGGGCTGACTGGCTTAATCTCAACCACTGACCAGAGTTTCTAGGTCTGAAAAGCTTACAGTGTTTTAAATCTGTATTCTTCTTCGTGGCCAGCGGGGGGCGACAATCCTTGCACTTTATGGTAAGAAGAGAAATGAACAGGTGATACCTGGGAAACTGAGTGTAGCAACACAGTAACAAGTGTTTAGCAGCAAGATGAAGAGTCTGTGCTCACCTTTGCCAGGCCTGCCCTCTCTTTGGCTACCTTCATCTTTCTTCTCCCTGCAACAACATCACAAACAATCAGAGTCCAAACGATCACTCTTTTACTCAATGAAACACCATTTGACATTCACAAACAAAAGCTGCAGCAAACAGCTCCCTGGAAAACTTCAAAGTAAAAACTTGATGATGTGATGTGGTGGTGTGAGTGGTGCAGTAAACAGCTGACACAGCGTGATTGTCTCTCTGCACACCAGTTTGTCTCTTCTTGTCTTGATTGCCACAGTTGGTAACTTGTAAACAAGTGTAAAGTCCTTGTAGAGTTGCCTGGAGGCTCTGAATGAAGTTAACAGACCTGCTGGTCCTCGACTCAGTGATAACAGACTGAACTGTCACTGTTCACCGAGTAACACATCATCTGCATCTGGCTGAACGCCCAGCTCGTAGGACAGTGATGCTGTGTTGTTGTGTAACAGCTTCATGAATGAGACTGTTGCTGGTCTCCTCGAGTGCCCTTAATGTTTCTGGGAATTTGGCATGAAATAGTAAAAAAAAAAAAAAAAAGGTTTATTTTGCCGACAGACAAGACTTTTAGACGAGGCACCGAAGCCTTTATTGACACCCTCCTCAGAAGCCTCCAGACCAGACACTTTCACAAAAACAGTCTTTTTAAAAAAATAGTTTACTATTTTTCTAATTCAGACCAAAGCTGCTGATTGTTTAACCTAACCAAGATGTTTATGGCAAGTTTTATTCAGTTTGGTCATGGTTTGTTCACATTTGTGATAAATGTACGGGAGACACCGGATACCAGGAAAGTTCACAAAGACTCAAATGACAAAGTTTCAAACCTGGATTGAAACTAAATACTTTTTGTATGCCAGACCATAAATTACACAGTTAGAAGGATTTATGGATTTGGGCTTCCAGTGGCGTACACAGCGAGCATTAAACACAAGTCGAACCAAACTCCATTGAAAGATCAGTCAGTTTCCCATGACCTTGCTCAAATGTTCAAGGTGAATACCAGATAGAACATGGCATGAGGTATTTTATGCTCTCTGTGTGTCCGCCTGGGTTCTCTCCGGGTACTCTGGCTTTCTCCCACAGTCCAAAGACATTGAATAGGTTAACTGGTGACTCTAAATTGGCCATAGGTGTGAATGTGAATGTGTTTGTCTCTGTGTATCAGACCTGTGAGCTGGAAGCTCATCCAGGGTGTACCCGGCCTCTTACCCAAAGTCAGCTGGGATAGGCTGAAGCCACCCAGGATAACCTGGATTGACTTTTCATTCAGTCTTTAACTCACAATGGACAGCAGCCGAGAGCACAGTGCGCAGATGCTAGAAAAGGTGATGCTCATTCATTAAGTCATTCAATGAATATTTGTTATTCATTACTAATATTTAAGTTTAAAGGACCTTCTCCCTGAATTAAGTTTCTTGGTTGGTCGAGTTTAAGCCGAATTAAGCCGAAGATCTTATGGACTCGTGTGAGGTCTTAACTGTGCTGTTAACATGCCGTTTAATATAAGGACATGAAAATGTCTGACAGGAGCTCCGCATGAGGCAAACCTGACAAACCTGTGCTGAAACAAGCGGTGACAGCCGTAACCAGCAGGCTAAACTAAACCGAGCTCAGCTGAGCTGGACTGAACCGACCGGACCGAGTCCAGGTCCCTGTGATGAAGCAGAGGAAGAGGAGGAGGAGGAGGAGGAGGAGGTCAACACTCACGCTCTCGCAGCCTGTTCTTGAAGTTGGGGTCACTCCGTCTTTTCCTGTCGAAATAGATGCAGTAACCGACGAACAGAGCCCCGCACACCCCCGCGGCCAGCGCGCTGGTCTTACCGCCCATCATGACTCCCGGTGACCCGGTTGGTTTGAGGAGGATTACCGGTGAATTTAGCGGTTTTTTCCGCGGTGGTCGGTGTCTGTCTGCAGGCTGGCGCAGCGGCTCAGGGCAGGAAGAAGGACCCAGGAGGACCCCGCCGTTTGACAGCTTGTAGCTGCCCGTAGAATGCCTGACTGTAAATGTGAAGAAATACATTTATTTTCACAGTTAAAGACGATTCAGTGTGAAGGAGTCAGTGATGGAGGAACAGTCAGTGTTTGAATGTGTTTTCTGAAATAATGTGATGCGTTTTAGTTTAATTTCGGGTTATTTCTGGAGACTGTTATTTGCAGGTTAGATGCCTGAATGTTGTTTACAAATGTTATTATTATTATTTTTCTCACAGTTTCTTACATCTTTTCTTTATTTGTCTGAAGGACAGTCTGAAGATTAGTTAATTAATTCAATTAGTTTGACAGTCTTTGAGAAAAACAGTGATGGATTTCATAATTCCTGTCAGCTCAGCTTCCTATCAAGCATCAAAACACTCAATTGTACTGACATATTGTCAAAGGTCACATAGTGGTTGCACAGACAACTCATTTGTTGAAGAGAAGCAGAGAAGGGAGATAATAACGATTAAAAGAAGACGATTCAATTCCAAAAGGGACCTGATGAGAAATATTTATTTAGGTGGGTCATATAATTTATGTAATGGAGGAACTGAACCTCTGCCGTGGATGGAGGAGCATCTCCTCAATGAGACAATAATGCAGCTTTAGGTAGTGAACAGGAGGAACTGAAGACCCTGAGGAAACAACACGGAGGAGGAGGAGCAGCTGGAGAAGTAATGCAGCCCTGCGATGAATCCTCCACTGTGCTGCAGGTTCTGTCTGAGCTCCAGGATGGAAAGAGGACAAAGTGAAGAACGAGAACTGAACCCGCAGCAGGTAAATGACAGAAATCTGAAGTTTAAAAGGTCAAAACAACAAGTAAAAGGTGAGATGAGACTGCAGGGAGGATCACTAAAGACCTAAACTAAACCAAAGGCTTGAAGGCAGAGAGAGAGGAAGCCATAAAACACTTGGACAAAGACACCTTGGGGAAGGACAAAGTGTTTATAGAGCAGCTGATGAGAAAACCTCCTGCTGCCTCAAGCTTACAGAAAAAGTCAGAGCAGAGGAGGAGAAGAATGAAGTTGTCTGAAAGGTGATCACCGAGCTTAAGGTTAGTGATGTCTGAGGAGTCGCTCCCCAATCCTCTGAATCCCTCAAAGCCCAGGGAGACGTTCCCAAGTCTCCTGAAGACTTGAATCCAATCACCTGTAAAATTGTTGTAGTTCATGTAGTTTTAAGACTCATTTCACAATCACAGAGACATACAGCCCTGAAACTTCAGCACGTATAATTTAAAACTACAAGTGAGAAGATGTTTGCCGGTATCTGCTTTGCTGCAGCAGCTGACGTTTCCCTTCAGCGATCGGCACAGATTCAAGTCGGTGTTAAATATGTTCCTGTCTGAGTGACGCTGACTCACACAGACACAAACAGACTGAAACAAATATCATGCCCTGTGGCATTATGGGAACAGCAGGCTGAAGAGAGCAGCAGTGACTCCTGTCTGTCAACAGGGGTAGCTGTTGGTCCATCACAGCGTCCACAAACACACACAAACACACACACTCTGAGAATACACTCAGCCTGTCACAGTCCAACACACACACACACACACACACACACACACACACACACACACGTATTCACTCACTCAAGTTGTGTGTGTGTGTGTGTGTGCAGAGTCTGCATCCTGTCAGGCTGTGATATCTTGATATTTTGAGGTCTGATGGTGTTAAGGATTTAAACAGACAGTCAGCAGCTCATACAGCAGCATGAATGAACAACACACAGTACTGGTCACACGCACACATTGATGGTTTAATCTAAATTGTCCTGCGGCATCATGGGAGAGCAGGACAGCCACTCTGTCAGACTGATGCAACAAGCCAGAAAAACAGACAAACCCTGTTTATAGTCAGTGTGAACAGAAGACCCCGGGTTACTGTTAGTAACAATGTTTGTTCTTGAATCCGTTAGTTTAACACAAACCCTTTGTCATATGATGGAGATTTATACATTTTATTTCAGACTCATGGTAGTCATTTTTCCATCAGCGTATTTTGCTGCATTTCGAATTATCGCATTAGAAAAGGTCGATGGAAAAATTTAATTCCTCAGCTTTGCAAAAACGAGTGAACACTCTTGACGGTAACAAGTTGTTACGTAGTCATAGACTGTTTAAATGAAAATGGACCGAAGATTTCTGCCGTTTTAAAGCTCAGAGTGTGATGGCTCTGGTTGTCACCATGTTGGCAGTCCTGCCTTTGCCAGCTCCCTCGCTTGAATAATCATCCAGACTTGCCTCTCTCTTTCAGAGCTTCTCCACTGGTGCACTTCGCTGTGTTGGTTTGCGTTGCCATTGCCAGTTTAAACAAGTGATGTCCAACATGAGCCATCTCCAGAATCGGGTCAAAGTATGCCAGACCCGACTGCAAGCGAGTTGTGGTGACGTCAGATGGGGGTTTGTTGAATGATAGCTCCCATCCATTTCTTCATCTGACCTCTGTTACAGCAATAAGCAGTGGATGCCAAGCAAAGGCGTAACAACAGCCTGAAAATTCATGATAATAATTAGCTCCCAACAAATGTTGCACAGTGCAGTAGTACAGTAGGCTGCTTTTAAACGTCATTGACTCACGTCAAGTGAGCCATCAGTGAAAGACACCTTCAAGAAAGCAGCCCTGTTTTAATGGAAATGTATACCTGCTAACCGAGTCAAGCTAAGCAGTGCCTCTGTATGGAAAATCTGTCAGCAGGATTTTAGCTTCGTCCCGAGTGTGGTTGCTTTGATGAGCGATGAGCATGTGTTAAGATCACTTCATAGGTCCAGACGTAAAGAACAGGGCTGCCCAGCAATAAGCTTTATGTTTTAGAAAACTAGTAATCTGCAGTAGATGTTAGATGACGCAACAAGCATTTCATTCGACGCATACTGAGGTCTTTAATCTGTCCTCGATCAATGACCGTGTTATTCCAAATCACATTTATTGTGCGTGTTTTGAAGGTATCTTTCAGTTCTGGTGTGTGCGTGTTTGTGTGTGTTTGCTTTGGCATCGTCCTGCTCTCCACAGATGGCGGCTCTCTGTGTGAAACCTCCACTGAGGACCGTTAGCTGAAGCTGCTGAGACAAAGAGGACCAGAGCTGTATGATCCCACAAAATGGAGCGTGTCAATGGGAATACTAATACCAGCGGGCCATAAGTAAACTCCATAAAGCTGTGTGTGCCTGTCTTCAGGCCTGCTGACTCTAACTCAGGGTTCGGTTAAAGGGTTGTGATTGAGCTCCATAAGGCTCAGCAATGCTGCATTCATGGTGCCCATGGTGTGGAAAGGTGCGCTTGTAAGGAGCACTAAGTGCTGTAATAACTGTACCCCATCTTGACGAACACACCTACAGTGGTACACCTTCAGGTCTTGATTTGGGGGAATTGAAAATATGGCCACCCCTGGCTTAAACCCCTCTACAAGGCATTACAATATACATCTGTGCTAGGACTTTAGCATACATCTATCACCTCATCATCTCCTTGTTAGTGTGAAGGAGAATTCTTCTGCAAAACAAAAACATGAAAGCCCCTATCAAAAGCCAGTTTAGTTTGTCCGTTCTGGGCTACTGAAGAAACATCGCATGTCAACATGCCACACTCTGTTGAAGAAGCATCTGTAGACATGAAAGGCTCATTCTAAGGTTAACATTTCAAAATGATTCAGTCTAAAGAGATATCCCTGAATCTGACACACTGGACCTTTAAGTAGTTGACTTAAGCTGATTTTTAAAAGATGCGTCATTTCCTGAGGTAGATTGGAAGTGGAAGAATATCAATTACTTGTCCACATATTTGGGAAACTGTGTTTCTAATCAACTTTTTTTCACACACTTTGCCGTGTCAGACAATGTCTGACACCCATTTTCACGCTGTGATTAAGGAGAAAGTAAACAGGGTTTCTGTGTTTATCTCCTTCCTCTTCACCTCACCTTCAAGGGACTTTATTTTATTACACTCGTGTCATAATATTTGGGCGTCAATTGCAGAAATTTCATGATGAACCAGTTGTTGATCTACCAGGGCCATAAAGACAAATTCTACGTTAGCACTTGGCAAGAATTTCCAATAAAGGCCTGTTTGCACTGCAGGAAAACGTAGGCTGCTCACAACACAAACTGGGTCATGTGATTGGTCGGTCAGGAGGACGATGATGTCTGGGTGATTTAGAGGTGGGATTTCCTTCCTGAGGGGCGACTCTGCAGCCGGGCAGAAGAAGAAAACATGAAATATGGGTGGGCTCACTCACACAGTGCAGGACCATCGCTTTAGCATCACACACACACACACATGCACACACACTCCTGAGCTGTGGGAGACTCTGGGGATTAGTAAGGAGTTGGCGAAGCTTCGGTGGAGTTTCCCACATACACACACATACACACATTTGTCTTGGCTTAAGTTTGCAGGAGAGAGGGGTGTTGGATGTTGGGGGGTCTCAGTCTGGGGTTTAGAAGCAGTGGAGGATCAGGAGGTCTGAGGGGGATTGTAAAGAGAGGGAGTGTTGTTAACAGGAAGTGATGGAGCTCCTCCAAACAAGCTGTTGTTTGGATTTCCAGGCATGTTTGTGTGATCGTCAAGTGTATGTGTGTGTGTGAATAGAAACATGTGGACCAGCGGTGTCAAACTGTTCCACTAAAGGGCCGGTGTGGCTGCAGGTTTTTGTTCCAACCGAACAAGAGCACACAGTTTGACCAATCAACTCTCTGAAGACTGAGATCAGTTGATTAAATGAGTCAAGTCTGGTGTGCTGCTGCTTGGTTGAAAAGAAAACCTGCAGCCACACCGGCCCTTTCGTGGAACAGTATGACACCCCTGATGTGGACTCCCACATGTGGTCTCTGTGTTCGGGTCAGAAACCATATTTTTGTTTTTATTTTGACTCAGGGACATCAAGGCTGAACCCAGGCATCCCACAAAGGAAAGTCACTTCTGCCACTTGTATCTGCAATCTCATTCTTTTGGTCACTACCCGAAGATTATGACAACAGATGAGAGTTGGAACATAGATCGGCTGGTAAATTGAGAGTTTTGCCTTCCGAATCCACTCCCTCATCACAGTCCAATACAACGTCTGTTGCCTGTTCCTCTCACCCTTTTAACCCTCACTGTTGAAAAAGACCCAGAGTACTACTTACACTCCTTTGCTTCAGGCAGCAACTTGCTCTCGCTCCCAACCCGGCCGGAGCAGGTCTTAGGCCTCATCAACCACCTCAAACTCGACTACAAACAATAAAATAGTAAAACATTAAAACAAAATAACCTGCGGAAAAAAACAGAGCGCAACATATTTTGTTGTGGATGGAAAGAAAAGGAATAAAAGAGAATGTAAAAAGCCTTGGACACAAAGACATAAGGTTAAAAAAAAGTGACTGCATATATACGTATATATATATTACTGAACCTTTTACACAATTATCACACCAATATATAAAATAGAGCAAATAAAAAACAACAGTCTCCTCTGATCTATTTTTAGTGAGTTCACGTAGCTAATGATCAGCCTTCACCCACATCACGACTCCATGATGTGACGGCAAATGATTCCTGCCAGCCACCGTGTGTGTGTGTGTGTGTGTGTGTGTGTGTGTGTGTGTGTGTGTGTGTGTCTAAACCACACACTGCTGTTCAGGAATGCCAAGTTTGACCCTATAACCTTCCACCCAGATTCACCCCCGAGAAAAATATGGAGACTTAACTTTAGTGGATGTCCTGACAAGACAAAACAAAATGAAAGTGGGCAGTGAAAAGTATTTTAAAACTTCTAAAAGAAAGAAAAGGGTCAACAGTAAGTGTATTTGTGTGAGACGCTCCTGGGAAAATGAAGCGATGTCGGCTGAACCTGGGTGTAGTTTGTCAGGATAAACCAGGTTGAACTTTGACCTTTTACCAGCAACTTAAAACAAAAAAAAAAGATTCATTCTGTCCAGTTCACTATCTCACTATGTTTCTCCTTCTTACCCACAATCCTCTGGGATAAAACAGACCTTTCTCTCCCACACGGCTAAGCTGACCTTTCTGGCTAATGAGAACCTGCAAACATAGCGTGCTAGCATCTCTGCGACCTCTGACCTCTGTGCAGCACATGGCAGTGATTACAGGAGCTGAGATGGCAGTCGATGCTTTTGTGTTTTTGTTTTTGTTTTTTTTTATCTGATAAAACCAGAAAACTCTTCACACCTGTATCATCAAATTCTCACAGTTCAGTTCTGTTGGGAGGCTCAGTGTTATTGACAGATCTGAATTTGGCTCCTGGTGCATCCATGGGTGTTGTGACCAGCATGTCAGAAGGGGAGAAACACATTTCAGACTCTAAAATCACAACCTACATCTTCCAATCACTCCAAAGTTCAAAGCTTCTGCATAGAGAAGACAGACAACAAAATGTATCTCATATAATGTTCTATTTCCAGTCATGTTTCCTCGCATCTTGGAAACTTTGGTGTGTTTGTTTAAACATCAGCAGCAATTTTAGAGACACCATTAAAGTGTGCAAATGTTCATGGTTGCCATAAAATGAATTGATGTTTTCACATAGCGCCACCAGCAGGTTAAGGTTTGCACTTGTCTGATGCTTCAGTTCATGACATCTTTCAAATG
This sequence comes from Nibea albiflora, assembly GCA_014281875.1. Classification (NCBI taxonomy): domain Eukaryota; kingdom Metazoa; phylum Chordata; class Actinopteri; family Sciaenidae; genus Nibea; species Nibea albiflora. The sequence continues at coordinate 16,592,371 of CM024789.1, read as the reverse complement.
AATCACCACCCAATCGGTCGACAATTTAGTCTCTGGAGGCGACAAGCAGTGTCTCTGGCTACTGTAGCCAGATAATGGACATGGCTGCATGTTAACATTCTAACCATTATATACTAAACATTTACATTTCAGCACGCTAACCGTGATATCTTCACATTAGCATGCTAAAATGGTAACCACCATATTTTTTGATCTGGTTCTGGTTTTGGTTAGTTTGTTGTGTACCAGTTTCTTTTCAGGGTGTTCTTTTTCAAACACCCCCTTACCCAAAATATTATCTATCAGTGCACGTACAGCACGTCATGTCACGTCAATGTTATATTGGACTGGCTGAGGCGTGCTGCTATTTGTACTGGAGCTCGCCTATGATGCAGTTAAGATGTGGTTAAGTTTAAAACTCATGTGTTTGAATCAACTATTGTTGAGCACACACTCAGTTGTTAGACTGGCCTGACTGTAGTAATAGTTAGGTCATAGTTAGTTAATAATCATGTTGAATCCGAAATGGTGTGTTTTTGTGGGGATGATAGATGGACGCACTCTGCTGCGAGCATGCTGTGCACAGTTAGACAGTTTAAAACTGAGATGTCCTGAAATGGCCACCATACCATAAACACTTGATGATTCAGTCTTTCCTCTGGCACCACCCTAAGGACAAACACAGTGTTTGTCAGACAGGAAAATGGGTGAGAAAGAGGGATATGACATGCAACAAAGGTCACTGGCTGGAATGGAAGCAGCCAAGCGTGATGCACTGTAACCATTTGGCTACCAAGGCGGTCCAGGACTTTTTTTGTGTGTGTGTGCCTCCCGAGCAGTAAGGATCTGTGGTTAGAGGTGTTAGCTCTCTTTTTTATTCATCCACCTGTTTTTACGGTTGAGTCAAGGACATCACAGCTTCAGGTTTCATCAGCAGCACATACTGAACGGGAGATGAGTAATTCCTCATCAGAAGCTAAAACCTGGAAACCACAGAAAGCGAATTTGCTTTCACGTGATGTGACACACGAGGCGTGCTGTATAAACACACACATGCTGCGCCCACGCTCACATGGTGTCACTGCCTGAAGCGGCAGAAGGATTCTCCCCGCTGAGGGTTTCATTTTAATAATGCAAAACAGACGTAATCTTCTAATCAGACATGCAGAGCGACTCACAGGCTTCCTGCGGGGACTCCAGAGTGTTAGGTCTGGATTTGTGTTTGGATTTTTCTTCTTGATGAAAGAGCTGGGGAGGGAGAGAACTATACAGGGACAAAATAATGTAGCTGTGTGAGAGCAAAGTCTGACAATACATCTGTTTCTATTTGGTCTCTTCTTATTTCTCTAGAATTATCCAAATATAGTGAAGATCATGACACAACCAGACCGTCTACACGCCATTGTTGTTATTATTTTATAAGTATTCTTATCTCAGAAACCACAACTCTGATGAGGTCTGAGTGCAGTAGTTGCTAAGACTCATGGCAGAAGCAAAATAATCAGTTATATCTTGGCTCACTTTGATTGTCCAAATTGTCAGTCATGTGACTTTTGTTTACAAATACTTCTTGGCCCTGGATTGGTCGGTTACAGTGAAGCTACACAAACTGATTGACTGCGCGTGCACACGCACACAAACACACACACACACACACTCTTCCAGTCAAGGCTGCGTAAGATTACATGGGATTATTTTGGATTTAGAGTATACAGTATTGACCCCTGTGTAACTCGTGTGCACACATATCATATATTTATAAACTCTTCATATGTTTCGTGTGCAAAGACTTAATTTGTAAAGTAACTAAAGCTGTCAGATAAATGGAGTAAAGTAAAAAGTACAATATTTCCCTCTGAGGTGTAGTGGAGTTCAAGTAGAAAGTGGCATGAAAAGAAAACAATCAAGTAAAGTACAAGTAAGTAAGTCGGGTACTTGGGCTAATGTATTTAGTTACATTTCATTACTCATTACTTATTACTCCCTGCCAACCCTGCTCATTATATTATACAGTATTGGTGATTGTGTCCTTTCTCTTCAGTTTCATCTATATTTTATCCATGGTCCACCACATATCAGGCCATGAGCTTCATTAGTTCTTTGTCGCTTGATTTAAATACAGTTTTGGATGTCTTGTTGTTGTAGGGCTACAGCTGTCTTCTCTGGCCACAGGTGGTTCATCTCTGTATTGAAATACTTTCATCAAGTATTTACGTTGGTGTGCTGTTGTAGTCTGTCTTTCATATCGTCTTTTTCGGAATAGGGGCAAACTCTGAATATTTTGTGCATGTAAATGTGGTGACTATGACTCCCTCTCCCTCGTGGTGGACCAGTAGCTGTTGTTTCTCTAATCACTTGGTGACTGTCTGGAGCCATTCAGCTCAATGAATGAGTGTTAGATCTAAAGCCCAGAGGAACGTAAGCACCTTTACGTGTTTGTTTACCAGCTGGCTGTTAATGGATTCTTGTTTTTAAGGGTCAGAGTTCACGGTAAGGATAGTAGAGAGTACAGAGGCTCTGTTTGCCCGTTCTTCTCCAGCTGTCACCTTAAAACACACAGCTGAAGTAGGTCAAGTAATCCCAGGTGATGGAAACACCTGATTGATAAACCCAGAGGCCCTGCCCAACACCCACTTACTCCTCCACTCTGCTGGATTCCAGTAAAAATGAGAACATTTGGTTGTGATGTTGCTGCCAAAGAAATACACCAGGCATAAAATGAGCATGGCCCGATCAGCACGCTGAAGTCTCTTATCTGCTGGAGCTGGAAGCATTTCATTCGGCCGTCCAGGGAGGAAATGTGGCCAGGAAAAGCTGAAAGCAAAAACAGTTGCACAAACTGTTGCCTCATCATGACTCCGAGCCCACTTCCTTTTCCATTAGAGCTTTTTCTTTTTTTTCTTATACCACGTCACAAATCAACTGCTTTTGTTTTAAGTGACTTATTTCAATGGAAAGCTTTAGCCTATTCTTTAAATCCTCTCCTGCATGTTGTAATCTGTCTGTCAGAGTCACACGCATCTCATGACAGCATGCCACAGTAACCTCTGACCCTTTGAGATCCACCAGACGGTACCTGCAACCTCACAAATCAGCTTTACTCTTCGTAATAAGCCCTCTGATTGTCAGACCTGATCTACACTCTTGTTACTCAGGGAACCAGACTGAGCAGTAGTATTGTACAACCCTGATTTTTATATATTTATTTTTGCCTATATTCAGTATATTCAAAATGATATTTAATGTTCAAATTGACCAACTTTATAACAGGTGATAGTGTCTGATGATTGGCTATGAAAGGGGCATCCTCGAGTCTTTCACAAGTAATGGCGGGACAATATTCACCACAAAAACTACAAACAGTTTCAGAACAGTGTTTCACGACACACATTTTCAAAGTATTTTCCAACATAAACCAACATTGAATGCCCCTGACCTTTGACCCCTGAGGCAGCTCTGCAATGAACACAGTTCGTAAATGCATCCACAAATGCAGATTAAGACTCAACCATGCAGAGAGTGAAAACCAGCTATCACCAACACTCAGAAACACTGCTGACTTCTCTGGGCCCAAGCTCATCTGGGATGGACTGACGGAAAGTGGAAAAGTGTGCTGTGGTCTGATGAGTCCACATTGCAAATTGTTTTTGGAAATCATGGCTATCGTGTCCTCTGGGCTAAATCTATGTTTCACGCAGTGTCCAAACTTTTTTGGAATAAGGGTTGTAAATGAATTTAGTCCAAGAGGCCAGTTCATGGAGCCAGCATATGATTAAGGGCTACATGGGAAAACCCATCAAACCTGTTGTAGGATATGTGAATGGTGTCATAATGGCGTTAATTGACGATCCTGAAACCTAATTTTCACTGTAGTGGCCTTTCCACCTCATTTCCACATTAAACTGCAGAGGTGTTTGAATAAAAGCGTAACATAATTACCATGACACTTGCAGGGTGCTACTAGTTGCCATGCCAGCAGACGTATAGATTGACATATAGTGTATTAAATGTGGGCTACTGAAAGTATTAAAATTGACTGCAGATTAAATACAATGTACACATTTCTGTACCATACCAAATGTTTCTGAGTGACACTCTTTGAGAATCTATGATTTAGTTTGTTACTTTTTGCAGTGGAAGAATTAGTTAATCACTTGACTAATTCATCGTATTGACCTGATCTGAACTGAACATGGGAACATCTGTTTATTCTAATGATAAAAAGTGCTGCATCATTCCCTCGGAAAAATTTAGGCTGTCTTGACTTCTACGGAAAGTCCCCTTGAGCCAGGTCAAAGTGACCTCATCCAGATTCTGGTATTTCTTGGTATTTTCCAAAAGCCAAAGCCAAGCGATGTTGAAAACAAGTCTCACCATGAAGAACCAACCAATCGTGGAAGTAACCAACCGAGCAGAAGTAACTTGCGTGGCTCGTCCGCCCTTTCTCCAGATTGTCTCATGGCCACCACATTACCTTACTGGTAACTTGTGCAAAAGATATATTTTTGACCTTACTGGGATAATGAGGAGTTTACAGTGTGCAGTGTTGCAGCTGAAAAATGAACTTTGCATTACCTGTAATAGGTTAATTTGTTCTTCCTGAAGCTGGTGAGTCCTACCTGATACGGCAGAGTTAACATGTGATGTGATACCTTGTGAATGGAAGAGTGTCAGTCTTTTCTTTTCTTTATGCTGATGCAAGTTTTTTTTTTTATGTTGCTGAAGGGAACAGACGCCAACTTCCAGAGGATAAGGAGTCCAGGACTTGAGCCAGCAGCGATGGCTAACAGAGAAGCAGCCATTTGTTTCTCATTTTGGCCTCGTGTTGAAGCTTCAATGACTGCGACTCTCTTTTCTCCGGTTACACAGCTCCGTCCTGTTTTTGTTAGGAGCCAGGAAGATGAATGCTTTGAGCTCTTGCAAACAAAAAAAATCAAAACCCAGGAGTTAACCGTTCCTTAAGAGGAGGAAGAGGTGGAGGGGTACTGAGATTTGGATGATTTGGGAGGTCTATCAGATTGACTGAAAGCTTACGGTTTACGGCTGAAACCTTTCCAGCCCATCTCGGATGTGCCAAGTGTAATTCTTGGACTCCGCTTGGTCTGCGGAGATTTATTAAAGAAAAAAGGGGAAAAAGAAGAATCTGATTTCTGCATCGACTGTTAGTTCTGGTTGCTGGCAGGAAGAACGTGGGATTTTTCCTCCATCGCTGGGACAGTCGCCAATCTCAAGACTTTGGCAATGGTTAAACCTCATCTAAATGTGAATGTGCGCTGGGCAGGCTAATGAGGACAACATCTAGACTGCAGGTTAGTCAGGAGAGCAGACCTTTTTTGAATCATTCAGGTGTGAAATGAACCATCAGTTTAAAGACCGACCTCCCTATAGGTAGATACTGAGACAAAAAAAAAAAACCCTCCTCTGACGGTAGAGAAGCTGTAGTGAGAGAGGTCGTTCGTAGATCAGATATTTTATACATGGAAGAAGAGGTCGCAGTATAAATAATACAACATTTGGAACATACATACGCTTTCCAACATACATAGAAGAAATATGATGAAACTCTACTCGATGATAGTATATTGGCACAAATATAAGATAACCCATGAAGACAACTTTTGCTTTTCCAACACTGGACACTAATGATGTGGTGGATCTGAACTATAAATCAAAACCTTCACTGCGGGTATCTACAGCAGTACTGCAGTTAACCTCTTGCATCAAGCAGAAAATCGGCTTTAATCCAAAACGAAAATAATTCTCATCGTTGAAGCCTTTTCTGAAATGATAGGAATATATTTTCAGACGTAGAAAGATTTATTGTTTGTATGAGATTTTGCCTTTTTGACATCCCTGACCGCTGAGATGATTTCGGGTTCTGCTGTAAAGTTCACTCAGGATTTCATTTCCTCTGTGGCTGTAAAACATGTTACTCAAGTCATCAGAAGAAGATCCTGTAGATTAAATTGAACCTCCTAATCACTTAAAGGCTGATTAATTCTAACAGACTCTATAAACGGACGTAAGGAAACTCATTAGCCTAACAACATTAAGGCTACAAAGAGGACGTAACAGGCTCTCTGTGTGATGGAGAGAGTAACAGTGTTGATCTAGTATAATCAAGAAACAAAAATCGAAGTAACAGAAAAAGAGAAAAGAGAAGGTAACATTCAGTCACATGGAAGAGAGACAGAAAAAGACTGGTCAACAGGTTGAGCTCTGTCCTGGACTTTATAGAGGAAGTTGGGGAGAGGAGGATGGTAGCAAAGCTGACACCCATCATGAGCAACTCCTGCACCCTCCTCACCTCTTGCATGAGACTATGGAGGGCCCTAAACAGCTCCTTCATCAACAGACTCCCACCATGTAAGAAGGAGCACTACCACAGGTCCTTCATTCCAACAGCTGACTATTTAATTCATTTTTATTAAATATAATGCTACATGCCATATCTCTATTTCAGTATCTGTGTAATTACTTCTGTGCAATGATCCCAAAAAAAATACTTGAAATATTTTATGTGTACTTTTCTGATCTATTTCCTTATACTATTTGTATTGAATTTTGAGCTGCAGTAACAAGAAAACTTGGGATCAAAAAAATCTTTATCTTAGCTTATGAGAACACTTGAAAAGAAATGTGTGGAGCATTTTCGATTTAACACCATAAATGAAAATCTATGTAACTGTGCAATGTTACCAACTCAGCCATCTTCCCTTCAGAGGGTCTGATGAACATGGAGACGAGGCCAATGATCAGTGACGAACTTCAGGCTGTGAAGGCCTGACGGCCACATGCTGGGCTTCAGTCAGAATACTTGTGGATTGATGAAAACAGGAGTCAGTTCTCGTACTGATGGGAGTCCCAGGACTGCTTCCCATTTGTGGATGAGAGAGGACTTCACCCCCTCAGAGGCTGATATGTCCTGAAGCAAAATAAATCAGTAACTCAGACACGTATTTAACCACACGTTACCAGTGGTGGAATGTAATTAAGTACATTTATATACTGTACTTCAGTACTTAATTTTGACTTAGTTGTAGTTGTAGACAAGTGATTCTGATTCTGAAGTTAGTTTCAATGTTGCTTTATACTTCTACTCCACCACATTTACATAATATTGTATTCTAAAACTGCATTGCATTCATTTGACTCATACTTTTAGATACAAAGCATCTAAAATCACGCTGATGAACAGCAACATTAAAAAGCTCTTACATGTATTTGTTAGTCAAAACAGACACTCTGAAAGGATCCATTCTACGTAATGAGTACTTTTATTTTTGGCACTTTAAGTACATTTTTCTCATTACACTAAGAAACCTTTTGAATGAGTGTCCTCATGCAGTTTCAACTTTTTATTTAATACATTTTCTATTGAAGAAATAATTAGACATTTTGGGAAATATATTTCTTGCCAAGAGTCAGATGAAATGAATGATACCACTGTTAGTTTAACTTAGCATAAAGACTGGATACAGGGGGAAACTGGGTTCTGTCCAAAGGGAACATGTCCACATACCAGCATGTATAAAGCTCACTGATTAACATGTTATACTTGTTTAAATTTGTTTTTTTTTTAAATCTGTACAAAAGGTTTAAGGAAGACTGGAGGACTTGTCAGTGCTTTAAACCTCTCAAACGAGTTGGATCTCAGCTGCTGGCTAGGGTGGAGGGTAAACCACTGTACCAAATGTCTGTTTTGTATCATAAGATTGTGTTAAAACGAAAAAATCCAAGAAAACTCATGCATGAGGTCTCAGGTTTTTAATCAGACTACAAGACAAATGTATATTTATGTTTCTCGTGTTTCTGTCTTCAGTTTCAACGAGCTGTTACACAAGAACAATTTCAGTTCTGTGTGTGTAAAGATCTCAGCTTTCGAAGAACTCTTCAGTCCACATCCTCTGCTCGTCATAAAACAGTGAAACCACTTATTCATCACGGTTGAACTGAATGACAGAGGAAGAACCGCCAACTGCGCCGCACATCTGACTTTAATCCGCAGCGTCTTATCGAGAAGCCAGCGCTGGGTTCAAAGTGGTGTCTTCCAAGGGAAAACATCACCATCCGCTCCTCTCTCAGACCAACACAAGGTTCAAATGTAAACCACGGGCCCCTCTGCTGGAGGAGGACAGAGTCGTGTCCTCCCTCCCTCCCTCCTTGTCCTCAGCTATTTTTAACCTATACGCTCTCTGATCCATTATGTATTCTCCAGGTGCTGCGCCCCCTTTTATTCTCATCTACCCACCAACAGAGAGAGAGGGGGAATGAAATTATGGCTCTCCACTGGCAGTAATTGTATAAAAGGCTCCCCTGGTCAACCCTGGAGGACACTGCAGAGATGAGGAGGAGGAAGAGGTGGAAGAAAATGAGGGACATCGTGAGGAAAGAGGCAAGAGAAAGGGACGTGATGGTATAATGTGAGCGTGAGCAGTGTTCATAACAACAAGTGGTTCATACAACGTGTTGTCAAGTTGGAAATCAGATTCAACAAGCCAGTGCTCTGAATTTTCTCAATAGGATAATCTCAGATTTTGATCTCATCACATTTCCGTACAGTATTCTGTTTTGTTTTTTTAAAAATTATTTTCCTGTTTTCACATCATTGGCCAAACACTGACAAACCAAAGCCAACGGAAAGGAAATCTTTGTTTTATACTCAGGATCGGTACAGTTGCTGGTTGGGTCAGGTATTAGCAATTTGGAGGAAGTGGATTTGAACATTGAGAATGACTTTTGAATGTAGATGGCCACTGTTTATAAAAAATTATATTAAATGTGTGTTTGTGCTTTTCTGTGGCCGAGACGCAAATCAAATTCCTTTCAGGAATAATCAAGTTTTGAAAAAAGTTTTCTAAAACTTAATTTTCCTCATTGGAAGATAAAAAATAGGAAAGTTATGTGAACATGAAGTGACAGAGAGAGACAGACACAGAAATCTAATGTGTAAGTAATGGAATTAAAAAATGTCGACTTTTGAGCACCAATGGTGGCATCAGACAACAAAAAACTTGTTCCGTGAGAATATTCTGAAAGAAACATCTCTAACAGCAGACTGGTATTGACATTATTATAACCAAATTCAAAACAACAGGAGTCTTTTGTGCAGTTTGTACTCTCGATGTAGCAGATGGACAAAATAACATCTGAATTTAATCTAATGCAACAACTCTGCAATAAATCTGCAGCTCACGATGTTCAGCTTTTGATGTAGGCTGAACTTTTATAATGATTGTGCTTCTGTTCATTTGTCCATCTCCTCAATGAGCTTGAACACGACAGAGAGCTGTTATGTAACACAGCTGACCACCTCATCTGTCTGACAGAAGATACCCCACACCTCCAGCTGCAGCTCTCCACCAATCACAGCGCAGGTGTCTTTCCATGACGACGGGTTACCGAGCAGAATCTCCTCCAGACACAGAAAACCCCATAGAGCAGCTGTCTGCTGGGAGGAGGAGACACACACACAACAATGGTGATGACGTCCGCAAACACGAACAGTGTTTACAGCCCGTTTACTTGCTGCACACGGACAGAAAAACATGCATTCGAGCATAAAATAGGTTTTGAGAGAGCGAAGGAGAGTGAATGTACCAACCAAAACAAACATTTAATTTAAGAAAATGATTAAAACATGATTAAAGCCTGAATAAATAAGCTTAGATTCACTTGGACTGCTCAAACCTCTACAAAGATACAGCATAGTCATTTAAATGTGTTATTTTCATGGGTGCAACTGGTAGGAGTCAAATCTGGGACCTACTCATCATATATATAGTATATACATATACTACTGTGTGTGTATATGTATGGATGTATGTGTATATATTCAATCTTTGATTTGTAATAATCCTTAAATAACAGAAAATGGAATAGACAGATTAATATGCCATGTTTGCATCTAAATATGTTGCAAATTTTAATTTAACCTTAAGTAAATTCATTTTTCACTAGTGTGTGAATATTAGGAGTTGGTTCACGAGATAAGCAGGAGGTGAAAGAGATTTTGGCTCTTGTGATAAACTACAGATGCTTTTTTGGGATTGGATGGTCTTTAATGTCAAAATGTATCTTAATAAAGATTAATCATGTATTTTACTGTAATTGTCTATAAGATGTACCACAGGGCTCCATTTCCCACTTTGATTTGCCTGCTTGCAAATTGAGATTAGGGAGGTCCCTAATTCAATCCATTCAGTATTGGATATTTGCTCATACAAAGTCCAATCGGATACATACAAACCTACACCTAAATGTTGAATAAATATATTTCTGACACATTAACAGAAGAGTTGCAGACTTCTAAAGTCAGCCCACCTCATTTTAAGCAAGCTTTTTGGTCTAAATACTGAAGTTGATAATCTTGATTTAATGATATGATATGAATAAAAGTGGAACTGGAAGAAAAACAACTCCTGACAACGACATGACACTAATGTGGTAATAAAACTACATGCGGTACAGATCTTTTACAAAGTTCAGACACAAACAAAACAGACAACAATCAAGTTTGAATTTGTTCCACCATGAAGTTGCCGCCAGAATTTATGTTAATTAATGACAGCTGATACAATCTGCCACCAGAGATGTTTGTCATTTTAACGGGTTAAAGTGAGAGACAATGACAAACGTCTGGTTAAAATGAGCGTGTTTTGTATGCTGCTCTTAAGAGGTGAGCGATAACATCTTTGTCTGAATTCAGCAATTTCAGCAGTTCTGTTTTACCATCCTGGGTGTCAGAACAGAGTTGATCACAGGTGCCATTGTGTTATTTTTCACGTTCACACTCTAATTTTCACTCTCACATGGAGAGAAGAGTTCACAGTGTGGACCTCGGATGTTGTAAAGGAGAGCAGCGCTGCAACATGAGCAGGCTGAGGTGACGAAACACCCGGCTTTAGTGAAGAATAAATCAGATTTTGAGCTTTATTTTTTGCTTATACTGATCCAGTAAAATATGCCAAGATGGATGGATGCCAAATACCAAGCCTTAGATCATCCTGGGACATCTCTGGCTAGATTGTCTGTTTGCAGGAGCAGCTCATGGAGCTTCCCTGGAGACTGTAATGAGCTCATAAACCTCCTTTAAACAGAGACTTTGCCATGTGAGCCTCACCTCCCGTTCTCGGCTGAGGTCAGAGGAGTTCACGGGTTACTTTATTTATTGTCCTCAGCCACTTAGCCGAACACCACATGTTCTGTACCACCATCACCAAAAAGCTGACATGTTTATGTAAACAGCAGACACCCACTGAATAATTCCTCTCAGGTGTGCTTTTTGTCTCAGCGAGAGAGACATCAACACGTCGACTGAACAATCAGACTCAGTGTTACTTGATGTAGGTGGTCGGGTAAGGGGGTGAGGGTAAGTGAGACTACAAATAAGAGCTTGTCTTCAGGGGTCTGGGTGCATGGGTACATAATCATCGTTATTTAACACAAGCTCATTCAGTGTGTTTTGTTTTGCCATTTTTCTTTAGCATTTCCGCCATCAACAACTGTAGACTGGATTTTTTAAATTTTACTGAAAGTAGAAAAGTTCTCTCCTGAGATGTTTTTATTTTCAGTAGTAACATAGCAAACGTCACATGACCAATAAACAGTTTCCATGCCGACAGTCCCCTCATGGCTCCCATGGCTCTATAATTCATGCATGATCACTCCACACAGATCTGCTGTGACCTTCCTCACATTAATAGATGACAAACACAAATGGCATATTTACATTCTGTTTCCTGCTCTTTTTTTTCACCAGTTGAGCCTTCACTGACGTGCTTTTAGTTATGTTGTCTAATTATGTTGGAAAATTTGGTGTCCCGAGTTTAAGAATCTTTGGGTTTAACGCAGAGAACAAATTTCCCTAGAGCTCAGTGAAAAGTAATTTAACTTGTTTTCATTTTTTATTTTCGTGGTTGTAATTTCAATTTTCAGTTTTCCTCCTTAAAAACCTCTTCATCAGAAGTTGTGTGTGTGACTCAATGTTTCATTCAGCTCAGAGACCATTTGAGGTGTATCCCTGACAGTTGTGTATTTTAATGACTTGGTGGTGACGCATCATCACTGATGATTGCTGAGGTCACTGCAGTCACTTGAGATTGTACAGGATTTGCACAAATCAGAGAATCAGTCTGCAGACACACCCCTAAACAAATGGGCGGATAAACAGGAAAGTGTTTATTTTGTTCAACACAAACAAACCTGCTGTTGAGATATACAAATGCATGATGTCACCAAATTAAAATACATGCAAAACAAATGAGTCTGAATATGGCCTGTGATGAATGTAACCGAATGTTGAAGCAACAATCAGAAAAAAAATCAGTGTATTTCTCTGATCCACTGGCTTTGTTGCTATCAGTGCTCCGTCTCATTCATTCACTGTCTACATCTCTCAACCACAGCACTTTCTCCCTCTCTCTCTTTCTCTCTCAAACAAACAGACACAGAGCAAAGAAAGCTTCTTGATGTCAGAGATGTAGAAGCGGGGACACGACTGGAAGAACTCAGTCTGACCAATCTGATCACTGGATCAGCTGGATTGGCCACCACAGCGTTATATCAGGTTCTTCAAAAGTTGAATCTGGCTCAACTTTTTTTCAGCATACCCTATACGCTGGAAAAAACACAATATAAAATTGAATTAAACAGTTAAATATAACCTGCTCACTAAGTCCCACCCTGTTAATTACTGCTGCTATGTCTGTCAGTGTTTCAACACTGAAGTTGACAATGAAAAAAAGTAGCAGATTTACTTGAGATTCATGATAACTTTGAACTAAACCCGTCACAAAGTGGTCTTGAGATTAAAACCAACACTGGTGCTATGCTGATAATGATATGCTAACTCCTCGTTTTCCCCTGGGTAACTACTACTAACTACTATGCTAATGCTAGCAGCTTATGTTACACTTTTGCTTTTGTGTTTTTGTTTTTGGCAAGACGATTTAAAACAGGCACCATCCTCCAAACTCTTTGACTACACCTCCAGGTCCACTACTTCAACATGTGGAGAATCCAAACACTGCTCAGCAATGATTGATAATGCAGTTATTTTGGCTGTGTGTATTTAAATGTGTGTCAGTAAGTGCTTTTGGCTCATGCTGCTCTTCCATCTCTAGATTTTCCACCTCCCGTCTTCTTCTTCTGTTGTTGTCGTCCTGAAAAGACTTTGTGAAATATTCAGACTTCTGGTGGAGCCTCCACCCTCGTCATTACTGACCGCTGGCAGGCAGCTCGCTGGAGGTCATGTGGACCGTCTGAACTGCACTTATCATCAGTGTGGTAATACTCAGGAATGCTATTGCCCTACACACATAAACACACACAGCCAAAACCACTCAAAACTACACACACATAAACACAAACTTCCAGTCACCACACTGACCACACTGACTGGACTGCAGCTCTCACAGTAAATCTGATTCTACGATAACAAGCGTGAAAAATGTTTTATTCAGGCAGGATTACTAAAGCATGAACACCAGTGGGAGACTTTGGCGTTTAGTCATTGTACATTGTCTGTACTGTGTGTAATGTCATGAAAAGGAACATCCCGGTTAAAACAGAATCAGATGGACTCAACTGGAATGAGCAAAACTAAGGGAAACCACAGACGAAGAAGAAGAAGAAGAAGAAGAAGAAGAAGAAGAAGAAGAAGAAGAAGAAGAAGAAGAAGAAGAAGAAAAGAAGAAATAAAGTTAGAATCAAAGGTACTCTTGTTTTATTTGAGAGCTGCCTTTCCATTCAAATATATTGCAAGTTATGACAGAAATAACATAATTAAAAGAGCGCCAGTGAAAGCTCAACCAGTGAAAAACAAAGCAGAATATGTCACATTTGTGTGGAGAGATCATGGTTGTATTATAGAGCCATGAAGAGACAATCAGAGTGGAAATAATCCCAAACAGACAGCCATGTCATTACTGTAGACTATGAAATAATGAAGTGGTTATTGTTGGGAGTGAAGGATCACACAGAGCTAAAACATCCTGCAGACAAACACTGGGAAACCAAAATGTTTTGTTTGTGTGCATGAATCAGTGCCGAGCTATCCGGATCAAATAACCTGCTGACAGCTGACTGGAGACCGCGACCCTGAGGGGACTGCAAAGTCAAAGACAGACGCATTAGGGAACTATGTCAACTATCAGTGCAGTAAACAGTAAAAAAAGGGCTAATATGAAAAAAACTAACCGAATAAAGAAATAGAATAAAATAAAAAAGAATAGCTTATTCTAAAGGTTTAATGAGTACAGAGCATCAAGCAGATAACCCAAAATATAAAAGAAGTTGTCCATCTGTTTTTTTACAGAGACAACTGGGTCAATTTAAAAATGACGATATAGTACCAATACCAGTACTCTTAAAGTGTCACCAGCAGAGTACTTCATTCGATACCTTGTACTGAGATGAGGTGCTTTATCATGTCAGTCCTTTTGCCTTTGATGAATTTATTTTAATGCAGACACCCAGTCGTGTAGCATCTCCATAGTAATGAACGCTGTTATGGCTGCCGCCAATTCGTCTGCTGTTGAATTCGTCCGTTTTTAGAGAGTTCTCATGTGGTTATAATTATTTTGTTGGTTTGAACAGCACCCACTCGCCCTTTGTTTCCCTTGTTGTTGCCAACTCAGTGAAATACATCTGCTAGCTATACCTGTGGTAGTGGGTTAATCACAGATTGCATTCAATCAAACAGAAAAATACAACAGCATACAAAAAGTTGTGTTTTTTTTCCAAGATCTGGGTACAAAAATTATGAAACATCATTTGTCTTTTTCAATACTACTTGGTGCTAGCAACATAAAAGATTGTTTTAAAGTGCTTGTGCATAACTGAACGCATGGAGGCCGATGAACACGGGCGCGTTATGAATCATTCATCACCGCTGTGAAAATGTACATTAAACGTGGGTGGTTCTGAAAATGTCTGTGAATTATAAATGCTGCTCTAATCAAATAATTCAAACAGTGAAATGTTCCAGAGGCCACAGTTAATGTGTATGTACATTACTGATCTCAGCTCTGCGGCGGCGTATCAAAGACCAACAGCCATTTTTCACCAACAGTAAACAAACACGACCACGAACCAACAGAGCCCAGATGTCTGCAGGGAGGCAGCCATCAACGGAAACTGTCTGTGTGTCAGGAAACATGACAGATGAACACTACGTGACTTAATTCATCATCTGGGGATTTCTAAGTTATAAGTTATGGTACTGTGGACTGACATGCTCGCTCAACTTTACCCTCGTTATTTTAAAGGGTCAACTCACCAAAAACATGAACATAACATACTGTATTTTTTGTCTCAGTGCTTATACTACTACCACCAGAGTAGGAAACAAAAACAGAGAAAGTGAATTGAATTTTCATTGAGATGCATCCTAAAATTATACTAATTCAATATTAAACAGCAATTCAGGGAATGTATTCAGAATTATCTGCAGATTGTCTAAAGTCAGTCTGATGTTATTATCTTGCATCGTGAATCTCTGGACACATTTTATGAAAATCCAATTTTTGAATCCCAAAATTCAAAACTAGCAATTCACAAAATATGTTGTTCGTTTGACACAGTTGTCTTTTCCACGCTTGAGTGCCCACGTTGTCTACATACTTACTCCCATCTGTGCACCCAAAAGCATGTTGCTCTTAAAATCATTTGTGGTCAGGTACATTGCTGGCCAACAAAAATCTGTTGTGAAGAATTGTATTGGGCCCAAAATGCAAATGCAAATCGTCAGACCAGAATCGCGATTTCAACAGTTTACTTTAGCAAAGACGAGCATCACCGTAAACTTCACTTATCTCTCCGGGCTGTAACAGACATCTGTAATCTGTCAAATGATTTGGGAGACAAATGCCAGCTGTCCCTGTGCACTCTGTCAAAGTCACTGCTGTGCTGCATTTCTTTGCACGTGACCAGCCGCAGTACTGTTGGAGGTACAAGTGCACAGGGACAGCTGGCACTAGTCTCCAAATCATCTGAGATTACAGATGTCTGTTACAGTCTGCACAAGCAGATCTGATTCCTCGGCAGAAATCTTCTTCAATTTGCCAAATCTGCTGTTTAAATAGCAATGCGCCAGATGTAGGCCATACAGGAGAGCTCAAAACACAACCCTCATTAATTAAGGGGCTAAATACAACCCCTCTGCGCCCAGATCTTGTGCCGTTTAACTCACAAAAGTGACCTTGGATATGCACTAAATGTACTTTAGACATGCACTATAGATCATTTAAATCGGGCCCTACGAGTCTACAGCCACGCTAGCAACATGCTCACAATGCACAGCTAAGGATGATGAGAATTTGCAGGTCATTTGCAGATATTTGGTCTTAAACCAAACAGTGCAGGGTCAAAGCTCAAGATCACATCTGTAAAAAAAAGCAATCTATCCAAAAGATAATGAGATTAAAGTGCTGGACTGACCAGCTGACCTCGTTATCTCTAGAGACATCATTCTGGCATAGCCGAACACTACAGACGCTGCAAACCCGCGTTGACTGTCTGTAGGAGACAAAATGCAAACAGTAAATTTCACTATGAAAATTCACTTGCAGAGATTTGACTTGCTTGAGTTGGATCATCCTAAAACAGATAAAAACCAACATAAAGTGCCTGAAAACTAAAGAGCTTTTAACTCCTTTTCATATTTTCTTTTTTTTTCCTCTGTTGCAACACATCAACATCAGCCGTGCTGAGGAAACATTTAGCTCAACATTTTCAGATGAGTTTTAATGTCGAGTTGAGATGAAAGGGGCGACGTTTGTCCTTGACTTTCCTGATTGTGGTGTCGTGGTGTCTGGAGAAGTGGCTATATTTTTTTATTTTAATTACTGAAGTTGAACAAAATATTCCAGTTTCATTTATAGCACTTTAATTTTATTGATATATTTACATGTGTAACATTTAAATTTGCTATTGTCATGTCCCCAGAGTCTGTGGCGATGTGCAGCAGTTAAAACCTGTTTGAACCCGGAGAGGGTGAAGTTAGTTGTGTTTAATGTTACTGTCTTGCCACATTGGTGTTAAAGGAATAATTGATGAAGAACTGTAGCTCGCTTATCATTACTCCCAACCTTTAACAAGAAAAATGGTTCCATCCTCTGCATCATTTTGAGGAATTATTTTTAAAGCCGGCACCTTAGAGACAGTTTTCGACCTTGTGTCTTCTGGTTTTGGAGGTTCAGCTGTGAGTCTGTCTTTAAGATGGGAAGCCGATAGCTTTGGGAAACTGAAATTAACTGTGAAAGGTGTGTCCTTCTCTAAACTGGTTAGGCGTTTGAGTTACAGGCAGCTTAGCCTCCCAGACAATACAGTATAGTACTACATGCTAACGCACATCACGATCGGATCGGATCGCAACGTTTACACGTCATCCTCGAAGGGGTTCCATAGGAGCACGGTGTGTACGTGTCATAGGACGAGGGTAAACCTTTCTCGCAAACTGTAAGAAAAAAAAAAAAGAAAAACACTGAAACCTAAATCTACCTGCGTGGTGACACAATAGGTCAAAAACACGAGTACCACACCCTTCGATAACAAGCCCCTTTTCCCACACTCAGCAGCACGCTGTAATCCAGCCTGGACACATGAGACACGAGGGAGGAAGCGAACACTGAAGGTCACCTGATCCCCGACAGGTGTCTGCGGCTGTGACGAATCCCACGTCAGGCCCTCCGCTCGCTGCTTTAACCCCGCTGTTCTCCTCTGACATAACAGTCTGCTGGAAACACGCGGACATGTGATGAATAAGTCAGGACCTGCTGAGCTCTCTCTGTTTTCCACTGTAAATGTTTAATCTGTGGCGTGATGGAGGACTCTTCTCAGACCTGTTAGTCTGTTTCCCGAAACAACAATTTACACCAACTCTTACTTACCGTCTGAGTCAGGTCACTGAGGTCAGTGATTTATTTTCCAGTTTAACAGGTTTAGTTTTCTTTACTGTCCATCAGAAAACTTGGTAAATCACAGAGAGTTGAGAGTTTAACCAAAATCGGTGAAATAGTTGGTGGGATGTGACTTACGCTGCCCTTATACCAAATGACTTTTTAAACTTCCCATTTCATATTTTGGTATAATATTTCGGTAAAAATTGGTGCAACCCTCCAAGTGCACACACAATGCCTTTTTATGCTCCATTGCACACCAACAGTTTCTTGTAAATTTCCACCAGGTGCAGTGTTACAAAGACATTAATCTTGCTTTAGTATTGTCGGGATACTGCAAGATCCCCTGTCTTTGCAAACATACTCAAAAAACATGATTTCCTTACAATACCTGAGCAGTTGCAATTTGTTACTTCCATCCCTGGGACCCACCAAGATGCCGTCGAACCTGTGAGCTTTGAGGTACAGGATCGAACACTGAGAGTTTGACACTGACAGATGATGTCTGCGCTGATAACGTCATCGAGTGTCAAACCTAAAGCGCGTAGAGTTTTAAAGAAAAGATTAGCATGCCGCTGCTCTCCGAGGACTTCAAAGACAGCCGTCTCCTGCGGATCATCAGTCACTGACCCGAGCTGCCACAAGCTTTCACTGAAGCTGCCATTTCTGACTGTTTTTATCATATTAAGAACTCACTTCAACGACGGCTGCTTGTCAGAACGTGGCGCGGAGTCAGAGAGACGTTTATCTCAGTGGACTCTTCACGTCACAGCATTTCTATTAAAATACTGACAGTCTGCTATCAGAGTGAACATTTTGAAGAGATATTTCCGTTTTTTAAGAGGCCCTCTGATAGGCAGGTAAACCTCTCCGTGAGGAATCTTGTGTCAAGCCATGCGTCAATACTGTTTTTTATCACAAGCATAGACGCTCCTCGACTGACACTCCCAGCACACACCGACAGACTAGAGCTACACTGAAAAAGAAGTACTTCAAGTTACTTCATTTTTAAAAAAAGTGATCATATTAACAATGCAGCTGCGTGTGATTCAAAATTCCAACAAAATATAATATAAAAGGTCACAATTGTCAGAAAAACATGTCACTGTTTATTACAAAATGTTTCCACTTGGCCACAGGTTGTACATACAGTAAGATGATAAAAATAATGTCCATCAGTCAGACACCTGCTTTTACATTACGCAGGCTGAAGGTTTACTGTATCTTATCATATAATAATCAGTTTAGTGGGATTTATTCATTATTTCACTCCTGACACCAAACCTCCACACTAGACAAAACTGGATGTGATGCTCACCGAGGTTCTCTCTTTCTGCGTTGCAACCGATATTCTTCAAAATCTCCAGAGCCACTTCAACATTCAAGCCAAGCTTTCTCGCGTGTTTTAATTATGGCATTGGTATTGCCTTTTTTTCTCATAATATCTTTCACCTCTTCACACAACTTCATCGGGAGCTGTAGTTCAGCGGCCGTGAAGTACGAAGAGCGACTTTTATCCATGTTTCAATCGGTGATTCTATGAACGACTCTGTTTAAGTAAAGTAAAGTTGCAGCATGCACGAGGCGCTGCAAACGGCTTTTATTTTTTGATAACGCATGAGTACTCTAACGTGTTACTTTTATTCATAGGTAATGCCGTAACGTGACAGATTACTTTTAATTGATGGTAACATTGTAACCTAATTAACGACTTTCCAAAGTAACTATACCCAACAATGCTCCTTAATTATGAACACAAAGACACTTTTGACACTGACTTACAATTATCCAGAATTCTCCTATATAAGTCTGTGTTAACTCTCATATTTCAGGTTATTGGTAGAATTGGACCCATGTGTACAGGCTCAAGTTCAGGTTTTTCTCCATCATTGAATTTCCACAACTGATATTACACTACTGAACAGGCCTCAGTTTAATATTCAGTATTCACTTTGTTTTCCCTGGTTTGTTTTTGTCACCAAAATAAGAAGTGTTGATTTTTAAATTCACCTTCAGATTCACTTTTCTTAACTCAACCGATAAACTAAACAATATATAGTGCAAAAACAGAGTTTATGTGTCATGTTTTTCTTTTTTTTATTTACAATAAGTGAAATGAACAATAAAAAAAAAATTTTTTAGTTGAGTTCATTGTTTCCAGACAGGAAACAGCAGCAGCATTTTTTTTTCAGCCAATTCCCAAAGCGTCTGAATTTGCTCTTCTTTGTCCTTTTGGCTGCTGTAGAAGAGGAAGCCACAGCCGAGTCTGGTTCTGGACCGGCAGTTTTGGCAGAAGGTTCCTCAGAGGTGGTAAGAGGTTCCTCAGAGGTGGCTCCACAGGGTGGAGCGGAAACCACAGCCGAGTCTGGTTCTGGACCGGCAGTTTTGGCAGGAGGTTCCTCAGAGGTGGTAAGAGGTTCCTCAGAGGTGGCTCCACACGGTGGAGTGGAAACCACAGCCGAGTCTGGTTCAGGACTGGCAATGGAGGCTGGAGGTTCATCAGTCAGACCACACGGTGGAGCGGAAACCACAGCCGAGTCTGGTTCTGGACCGGCAGTTTTGGCAGAAGGTTCCTCAGAGGTGGTAAGAGGTTCCTCAGAGGTGGCTCCACACGGTGGAGTGGAAACCACAGCCGAGTCTGGTTCAGGACTGGCAATGGAGGCTGGAGGTTCGTCAGTCAGACCACACGGTGGAGCGGAAACCAAAGCCGAGTCTGGTTCTGGAACGGCAATGGAGGGCTGGAGGTTCGTCAGTCAGACCACACGTTGGAAGCGGAAACCACAGCGAGTCTGTTTCAGGAACCGGCACTGGAGGCTGGAGGTTCGTCAGTCAGACCACACGGTTGGAGCAAGCAAACCACAGCCGAGTCTGGTTCTGGACCGGCAATGGGAGGCTGGAGGTTCATCACAAGTGGTAAGAGCACATGGTGAGAGCGGCAAACCAACAGCCGAGTCTGGTTGCTGGAACGCGGCAATGGAGGGGGGGCTGGAGGTTCATCACAAGTGGTAAGAGCACATTGGTGGAGCGGCAACCACAGCCGAGTCTGGTTCTGGACGCGGTCAATGGAGGCTTGAGGTTCGATCACAAGTGGTAAGAGCACATGGTGGAGCGGCAACCACAGCCGAGTCTGGTTCTGGACCGGCAATGGAGGCTGGAGGTTCATCAACAAGTGGTAAGAGCACATGGTGGAGCGGCAACCACAGCCGAGTCTGGTTCTGGACCGGCAGTGTGGGCAGGGTTATCAGAGGGGGTCTGAACAGCTGGAAACAGTCGCACATATTTGTTGCACTGCAGCATCAGTGATGGTGTTTATCACCTCTGCTGCAAAGCTGTTCAGTCCCTTCACCAGACATCATGAGGGTAGCCCTGTCTAACCATTTCCTGGATCGACAGGACCAAGTTGTCTCTGATGGTGGAGGAGAATGTCACCTGAAGGAGCACGGAGGATAGACTCTTGGACAGCCGGTCCTGAACCGCTTTTGTGACCCCAACAGCCATTTTGCTCAGCTGCTGGGAGGGCATGTTGAAACGGGTATTTGGAGGGGGCAACCAAAAGCCCTGCAGGACTTTTGGAACCACCTCCAAAACCACATCCATTGCGCTGAGCAGTTTGGTCTTGGGGCCTTGTTGTTTCTGTTCAATGAGGATTCCGGCGTACTTCAGGGCTTGGCTGGTGATCTTGTGATGTCTGCAGGTTACAGTCATTCAGAGTTAGTTTTATAAACACTTCAAAGCAACACAGAGACATCACAAGCACTGAACTTCAACTGATCATGAATGTGTGTCAAATATGACTCACTGAAAATAAGCAGGGACGGCCTCTGGAGAGCTGAGGAACCTTCTCGCTTCATACATAATGTCCCTCATCTTCAGGCTGGTGTTCACCTCCCACACCTCAAACAAGGAATGACATATGATGAGCAGATTTGACATATTTGCACAATAAATCAGGTAACAGTTGACTTCAAACTACCGTAGAGTCTTTTCAGGATTGTGGTCTTACCAGCTGAAGAAGAGGCCTGACATCTGCATCATAGCCGTCCAGTTCAAACTCCCAGAGCCTTTAAACAGAAAGAAAACACAAGCTTCATCTTCACTGTTCCTCTCTTCCTCATTACAAACACATTGGTGTGACATGAGCAGAGATGAGGTCGGCTGTCGGTAGGTAACTTACTGTACTCTCAGCGTCCCTTTGCTCTGCTCCACCAGCAGCTCACACATGTCATCAGCAGTCACCTCAGATGGCAGCTGGTTTTCCTGCTGAAGCCTCAACATCTGAGCCATCAGTGCGATCTGAACAACAAGGAATCACATGTCTTTATGTTAGAGAACAAGACAAAATGTGTGAGACTTTACCTGCTATTTTAATTTAGCAGAGACATGAAAACTATAGTGGGTCTTACCATGGACTTATAAGATGGTGAGTGCCAACAGATCTGCATAGCCCGCTCATATATGGGTGTGTTAAACAACACCTGTGAAGGAAAGAAGATCATGTTGCTCATTGGTTTGTTATACAGAGGTACAGACAGACAGACAAATATATATATATATAAAAAAAGATAAATATATAACTGTGTTAAGAAGTTAACCTGTGCATCAAAAATACATACAAAATATACAAAAACTAAACAAAAAGTAGAAAGTGACTCTAGAAATTCAAATGTTTTATACAAACAGAAAACTATATAACTATATTTAACACTATCAGAACAAGTTTACAGTCTAAGTCCAGTTAAAAACACTCTCACTTACCCTGATGGGCTTGTAGATGGTCCTGCTTGCTCCACTAAAGGACATGTTGTTGCTGTATGTCAAAATACAGAACAGGTTCGAGGAACAGGTGTAAAGGGCAAAGCCACAACAAAGTTCTCACAAATTCTCACAAATAGAGTAGATCTTTCAGACACAACACAAGTGAACGGGGTTCAGCTTGAAGAGCGAGTGAAGTCTGAAAAGAGACTCTCACCTCACTGTTGTTTTATAGTTGGAACACATTCTAGAATTCTTCTCTTCTAGAATGGCTCCAAAATTCTGTTCTTGGCACAGATTTGGGTAAAAGGTCATGTGACTGAGGGAGTTTTGACATGGATCATATACTGGTAGTGTGTATATGGTTTGAGTATCTAATGTATCTAATGTGACCATAACGGGATCATTAAAGTTATTAATTCATTATTTATCCTTTGGAAAACATGAACATCTGAACAACATTTCACCACGATCCATCTGATAATGGTTGAAAGATTTCAGTCTGGATCAGACTGGTGCACCAACAGACAGATACACAGATAGAGCCAGGATGCTAACAGGACTAATAAAATATGTTACATTTTTTCCTTTCGTGAAACCTGCCCAATAACATGTACAGGACCGTGGACTTGTCAGCTGATGGTACTTCTGAGTAGCCTCGATGAAAATATGAGATGTATGATGTGTTCATTTATTCGTAGACAAAGAGAGAGAAGACAAAGCAGCAGCATCGTGTCATTGTTCCCTGTGGGTTATCTCATTTCATCCACACACACGCACACACACACACACACACACCTGTGGCCCGCCTCCAAGGACACAGCTGGCTGTCTTCACCTACTGACTCCACCCCCCCCAACACCCCCAACCATCCTCATCCCCATCGTCTGCAACAGCACGATTACAATACTGTCCTTCAACAGTCCTCACGTTTGAGTTCCTCTGCTGCTGGCTGGCCCCAGCAACTGTCGCCATGGTTACCAGGCAGGATCACACCCAATCGTGAGATGGATGCGGCGCCTAAGGAGGAGTGAGCGGGGTAAGGAGGTGGAGGGGGGGGGTGCTGTCTGAGAGGCTGAAGTGGTAACAACAAGGACGAATCAGCAGCCTCCCTCAGTTGTTCAGAGGTCAGGAGGTAAGATGGATGCAACCAGCTGACACGCTGATCTTTGAACTGGACCACCGCCCAGGAGGAGGTGTAGCAACAGGGTGAAACACGGTGTTTTACTCGTTACTCGTTTCTCTTCCAAATATGTCAAACTTGCCAGTTTACCTGTTGTCCAGATGTATTGTTGATTTACAAAAGACTCCATCAATGTCTATATCTCTGTATGTACAGTAGAGAACAACGTGAAACCAAAGTCAAATAGTCTAAACATGACTGGACAATAAAAATGATCTTGAAGTTTAAGGTTTGTTTACATCTCTACATTCACAACATTACTGTAAATCAGTCCCAAATGATCAAATTAGAAACTCAATAATTGCATTTTTCAACCAATCAGCTCTTGTTTTAGTGACAAATCTTAATATCTGAAACAGTTCGCCTCAGTCCTGTGGTTGCTTTCCACTAAAATAACACTGAAATGAGAAAACATGTAAACCGGAGTGATACATGCAATTAGATTAGTGACGTTTATCAGCATTCATGGTCCGAAATAACCATTGTGTAGAAATAACTATAACTCGTTGCAGAATCCTGCAGCATAACTCCACGGTGTTCTTTTGTTTTCATGGTTTTTAAGCTTCACGTATCTCGAACAAACTCCCAGAAAACCTGAGGTCTGCTCCAACTCTCAGTTCTTTAAAATCCAAATCAAAACTTTTCTGCCTTTCATTAAGTTTTGCATCTTGCTCGGTACTTTTTACTCTGCTGGTTTGATCTTCTCTTTTGTTTTTGTTTTACTCTTTAAAATTTGATTCATTTATTTATTATTCTTTTATATATATATATTGCATTGTTTGGTCTTTTTAAAAAATAATAATACACTACAGATTTCTGTTTTCTACACCACAGAGTTGGTAAACTTAAAAACACGTCACTCAGATTTGTGTGGTGGCAAACAGGTTGTCTTAATTAATTCAGTTTCAATTTAAAAATAATATAATCTTATGAATGGTCAGTTTAAAAAACCTTCATATGTGGTTGTCAGTCTCCACAGTGGATATCCTTTGTTTTAGTGTCTCTGGTGGAACTGATGTTTTTCGCCCTCAGAATGACTCACAAAGATTTACATTTATAAATTATTTTGTGCAAAAGCGTTGATTTTATCAAAAGGCTATAAGCAGAAATGGAGTCAGTATTGACGTTTCCTGCATGTTTCCAGCCGCTGAACAAACGAGGATCTCGTCAAAGGAAAGAGCGGCCACCTCACAGTGAAATCAATGTCGTCCCCATGACAACGCCGCTGTTTTCTAGACCGGCCGGCTGATTCTGCATCGACCTGACGCCGGCTGACAAGCGGCGAGTGGCTGTTTGTGTTCATTAGAGACTGCAGGAGCAAGAGTCTGCCTCCTCCGTCATCACATCAACTCATCAGCAGGAGCAACATGTCCAACATCAGACAGTACAGCCAAAGAAAGATCGCCTAAGAAGCTCCGATGTAGTGAAATTTAATGGAAAGTTCAGCCGTTAATGAAAGTGATTTATTTTTGGTTCATATTGATTGGTGCTTTTAGAAGGAAAGGCAAATTTTGAGGAATTCTCCAGAAGATTGTCCCAATAAAATGTGAATGAATGCTTGTTGTGTGAATATGAGTTTATTGGTGGACGGAGATAAACAGCTGGTCCAAACCAGTAATGACATCATTAAAATAGCTTCAGTCAATACTCAAATGACGGAAAAATATGTGGATAACATTTGTTGACTTGAATTTCTGTCTTTTCCACTCAATGTATGCATAAAAACACAATTAGTGTGAGATGCTTTTTCCCTGTTTATGCGAGTTCAAGAAAAAAGATTTGTAATCACTCCAGGGCTTGAATGAATTTGGGATTTGTTGATAATGATATTCTTAAAGAAAAAGCAGTTCTGTTGCCCACTAATGGCAAATACAGCAGTTACCAATGAGCAACTTTAGCAAGTAGTCCGACCAGGAAATAATGTAAATCACAAAGAGTTGAGGCAGATCAGCCAGAGGACAACAGAGAGGAAAAACAGAAAACATTTTCTCCATAAAATATGATTTCACCAAAATCAGCGAAATAGTTGGCGGTGTGCTGCAAAGCGTAGGTAGCGTACGTACTTCTCCTGACTCAATGCTCTAAAGACAGTGGAGATAGTTGTGAGTTTCAAGAGGAACTCAGCCTTGCCTGCTCCCGCCATCCTGTGTGACTCTCCAATCAACACTGTGGACCACTTAATGGTGATGATGGTTCCACTTCCTGGGAACCATCAGAAAGATGAAGATGAAGAAATTCAACCTGCCAAAGACAATAATGGCGTACTTGTACAGCAGAAGTTAGACCAGGTGCAGGTAATCAAGTCCTAGCATAGAGGGAGAAAAATAAAAATAATGATATGCTTCAAACTAACTAGTCAATAATACTTTAATAATATAGATTACACGGGAATGATTACAGGCTAAAAACAAAATGTCTTTCTTGGAGAATACAGACATTAAAGTGATGAGAAATAATCAGTGTTGGATGAATATAAAGCACATAGTTTATACATGACTCAGTTTGTGATGGATTCTTCTAATATCAGTCTGTATGCTGGTCTGAGTTCAGTTCCCACAGTTCTCTCATTAGTTCTGCTGAGAAATGATTTACAGCCCTGCAGGATATAAAAAAAAGACATTTTTCTCCACACACGGAGCGTCCAGTAATAACAGAATAATAACTTGAATAACAGCGATATTTATAGTCTCGCTGATGGAGTGCACTTGGAAAACATCCCGGCTCCTAAGAGATGAAAAATTGATCTCCATCTGTCTCGTGTTTGTGTTTTTAAAAAAGAAAGTGCTGTTATTTCGACAGCCGACCTTTGACCTGGCCTACAAGCTGGATGCTCTTTAGTTTCTCTCCGCAGAATAAAAAAAAAAGGCAGCTGTGTCATGTTTCTGACCCCCCCACAGAGAGAATATGTTTCTCCGGCGAGCAGCGTGGACCTCATCCAAATGTTCACTTGGCTCGGTTTGGCCGGCAGATCTCCCATGAGCCTTTGCTTTTCTCAGAGTCCTGAAACAGTGGATGGAAGTCTCACAAATGTGTTGAATGAATTTCCTTCCTCATAAAACATTTGCCAAGCCAATTAAAAAAAATATGTTTTCATATATTGTTTACGTCCATGTGTGCCAGCGCACAGTCCTTTTCTTTCCTGGTACATTGTTTATGTTTCTTGGCACATTATCAAACCATGAGACACAAACAAAACTGGAGGAAAAACATTAAAACTGCCTGGGGACACAAGTTATTTTAAAGTTATGTCAGGAGGAAGTTGTTTTTTTTTCACTGTAAACATAGTCTCATAAAGTCTGATTGGCATATGATGGTTCAGTCTTGTATGCGTCTGTTTGGATTACCTTCAGCCAAGTTCTCTCTCGCCCCCCTCTAACATGACAAAATAGGACTCGAAGGTCTACTATATGTCAGCTGCCATAGTGTCACCAGAGACTGTACAAAAACATGGACAATGTCACCCACAGGTTTCTAAAGAGCTGTTGTGAAGCTCAGAGTGTGGTGGCTCTGGTCATCACCATCTTGGCAGTCCTGCCTCTGCTGGCTCCAGGCTAAGCCAAGAATAAACAAAGATGTGGATCGTTGGTAGAGCCGAGGCAGGCTGAATGAAGCACGGGTGCTCAAACAAGCCACCTGCCAGCTAAAAAGACATTCACCCTCAGCACAGTCATCATGAACGGGGAAATTAGCTATAGAGACCAAAACAGTTTTTTCTACCAGGCTGTAAACATGTTTCTGCTATGATGTTGGACATTTTAATATGGGCACTTATGGAGACTCATTCTGTAACCAGCCTCAAGTAACCAAAGAACTGCAGTTTTTGGCCCTTCCAGACTTCTTTGACAACCACAAGTTGCGGCTTTGTTCTCACACAGAGAGACTGGCTGAGGCCAGTTCAACGACAGGGAATAAAGTAGTGCGGTGGTTTGGCCTCTGGCAACCCGGGCTGAAACTACTGATCTAATGTAGCTCCACAGCTAGCTATCGGTGTACTGACCAGATCTGCCCACCAACGTAAATCATTTTTCAAAACGAAGTCACTAATAGTATCTGAAACGGCACTGTACATAAATGAGATGACAACAAGAGCCCGCTGATAACGTGTGCTCCATTCAGAGCTCAAAAAGATATTTTGGCACAAACAATAGGTTAGCTGTAACTAAAGCGGGGCTATGACTATTTATTGACATTTCTTTACAGACACACGTAGTGGATGCTTAATGAAATGGTTCTTAAAACACATCGTCTGACCACCACAAATGTTCCTGTGACCCCAGAGTGACACAGGAAGTGACTCTTCCCTCAGGGTGCAGGCCTCTCTGTCACTGCCACTCTCTCCTGAAGTCAAGGTGAACTGCAGCTCCGCCAGTTTCAACTCCTGAAGCATCAATCACACTGATGATCAGCCCCGCTTTCCGCCACTCCAGACCTCCAGCAGAAGGCTGCGGCAGCCGGGGTCATAAACCTGCCAGCAGCTGAGCGCTCCCACAACGCCGACCGATCATACTCCTTGCTTAAATCCTCCGCCGTTTACACTCTAGCTGTTTGGACCTCAAACGCAGTGGAGCCACTTCCTGCAGCGGTGGCGCATCGTTCAGATTTATGAGCTCGTTTCATTTTGATGAACAGCAGGACGGCCAGAGGACGACACTAAACCCATCCAACCCACACCTCCTCCTCCAGCAGTCGCATGGCTCCGCTTCAGCAGCCGAAGACCAGCTTTACCCATTACCGACTGAACAATACAACCACATTTTCCAAACCACTTACCATAATTTAAGAGCCAGACAAAGCCCAGTAAAGTTCTGTTTATGGACTCCAACACTGGGCAGTTAAAATACCAGGACCAGACTCAGCAGGTATGTCAGCAACTCCCTGAGTCACCTGTGTGAGAGAATTAATGAATCGGAAATCAGGTACCTTCTGGTCGGAGATACATTCACATTTCACTGATTTGGGTGAAACTGAATCATATGTGATGGAGAAAATGTTTTCTGGTTTTTACAGAGTTTCCCAACGGCTGCTGTTAGCTCACGTTAGCTTAGTGAACTGTGACTGTGAACGAAGGGGGTGTTATGACTGGGCTCAGAAGAGGCAGAGCATGGCAGAGGTGAAGGGGACATTGATGGAGGAAGCTAAGAAGAGAAAAAGGGCCAAAGACCGCATGAGAGTAAATTTGGGACTGACTTTCAGTCATTGGTGTGAGCTTTGTGAAATAAAAGGCTGAAAGACAGACGCTGAGCTGGACTTCTTGCTGTTGGACTAGTTGGCTGCTGTGTCTTGTTGTGTGGTTGCACTTGATGATGTTTGGCCGTTACCAAAGTAGTCGACTCAGTAGTTTTGATAAGTAATCATACTCATAACAAACACACACTGCAGCTGGTTATGGTAAACAGTCTAAACACCTTTCTAGTCTTCCGACCACTCAAACTGCTTTTCACTACATACACACCTTGCAGACTGGAGGAGCCAGGGATCGAACCACCGATCATCTTATTAGTGGACGACCCACTCTACCTCCGAGCCACAGAACTGAGTTGAGTTGGTGGAGCTTGACCTGTACTGTACCAGGGACTAGGTATCTTGACCTCAACCGTAGCTTTGATTTGACCATCATAATTTCCATAATGGAAGATGAAATCTCTGGGGAACCTTTAAACATTAAACATCTCCAACAATGTGAAATGTAGCTACCAGCTACTTTCCATCTGAAGCGTTGGCTGAGGCCTCGACTCTGAGCAGATTCATACTGCAGCTGTTCACCTTCACTGACCGCTCGTTCATTAACAGTCTGTTTCATCAGTCCTCTGGGTATGATATCTTTCATTTTTACTGCCTCACATGTCTGATGGAGCTGTTGATCAATCAATGATAACAATAATTACTCGACAACTGCAGCTGCTGAGCTGTCTGCCTTTCAAAAGTCACTTTACTGTATTTATTGTGAAACCACAGGAGACTTACTTCACCCGCACCCATAGCTTTGTCATAGTTTTGAGGTATTTGGGATTATTCTCTCACTTTATCATCAAATCAGTTTAGCGGAAGAAGTATTCAGATCTTTAACTTACTTACGTTACAAGTAAAAGTACTAATATGGCGCTAAGAATACTACAAGTGAAGGTAAATATCTTCTTCAGTTGATTATAAGTCGAAAAAGGATTTGTAAATCATTGCATTTGTTTTTAATTTACATTTTGTGTCCAGCAATTTTTGGATTTGAGGTTCGATTCCAGTCCAGTCCAGATTACTCTCTCCCTCATCCATTTTCAACACAAAAAGACACACCTGTGCGATTATCACACTTCGTCACTTAAAGGTCTCAAGTTTGTTTTCAGACGGATGCAGTGTGACCCTGAACACACCACATCAGTATTAAAACACCGACTTGACAGTAAAATGTGAACAGAAATGTTTTTTTGGGAATGTGACCCACATACCACCTGCTGTTACACACACACGCACACACACATTGAGTGTCAGGAGGTGATACTCGCAGGTTGGTGTCGTGAGTTCATTGAGGCATCCAGTCGGCCTTTCATGTCCGCTGTCACCCTGCATCTGAACAAACACACTGCTCCATCAAACACACAAACACACAGGCCTTTGAAAGACCTTGAAGACGCTTTCCAAAAAATGAGTAGGAAGGAAGGAAGGACAGAGGGTGGTATAACATGGTGGGAGGAGTGAGTGAAGGGACGAATAAAAGGATGACAGAAGGAGTGATGAAGGCAAGGAAGAAAGCTGGAAGAAGAGGAGGAAGCCAAGAAGGAGGAAGCACGTGATTTGATAGATGAAGAAAAAGATGCACGAAGGTGGCAGGCGTAAGGATAGAGAAAAGAAGGAATGGGGCGGTCGGTGGCGTAGTGGGTTAAGCATCCGCCCCATGTGTAGAGGCTGCAGTCCTCGGTGCAGCTGGCGCCGGTTCGACTCCCGCATCGGACGGCCATTTGCTGCGTGTCTCTCCCCCTCTCTCTGCCCCTGCTTCCTGTCTATCTTCAGCTGTACTGTCATTAAAGGCATAAAAAGGCCAAAAAATAATCTTTAAAAAAAAAAGAAAAGAAGGAATAAAGCATTAAGGAGAGAAGGAAGGGAGAAAGGAGGATAACCTCGAAGAACCGCAGCTGGAACAGATGAGAGGTGTCTGTTTGCCTCTACACTCTCAGTCCCCTGCAGTCGAGTCTCTTTCTGGGGAGTAAACATCGTGTTGCTTAGGTCACGTCTTCCAGGAAAAAACAGTCGCTTCCTGCAGTGAAGCAGCTGTGAACCTGCTCATCTCTACTGGATGACTTCACTCCTTCATCACCATACACCTACACACACACACACACACACACAAGCTTTGTGTTCTGTTTTCTAATCAGCACAATGATGTTCAACATGATCAAAGGCACCTCACTGAGCAGCTGTTTGGTTCATGATTTATTTAGAGTCAGTACATTTATGGGTTTGATGAGAAATGTACAAATACACCTGATCATCCTCTCAGAGTTCAGCTCGTGTGTCTGAGATGCACTGAGGTGCATTTTTCAGTCGTGTTCGTCTCAGAACAAAACAGCTGTCTGCACACGCTGTGTAACGGCTCATGCTTCATTCATGCTACGCTCACGTAAACATGAACGTCTTGTACTTTTACTGTCACTTGAAAAAGTCTGCATCTGGATGTGATGCAGACTTGGAAGAGTCAAACAAATGCAGGACTTTTATCCAGGTGCTTGTTGTTCATGTCCCTTGTGAAACCAAAAGTAACATTACTTAAGCACTTACTTTGACCCAAACCTTTTTTTCCTGACCAAACCAAACCACGACCATTTAAACTAAAATGTTTATTATGAAGCTTTATTTTGAAAGTCTAACCAGACTTTGCATATTGATTGTTGCTAACTTGTGGAGGCCTGCATGTGCAAAAAACCGACACTAGAGGAGTACCAGCAGCTTCCTAATCTGAAGCGTACGGCCAAGCTGACACGTTTGGAGTGAATATATGTTGACTAATCTGCTGCCGACGCTTCACCTGCAGCGCAGACACAGAGTGAGTCCAATATTCACCCTCTTTAGCTGCTAAATGCTCCACTTTCTTCACCAGCTAGCCTCTATCTGTGACAGTCTGCTGTTGGCTGCTGAGCAGGTTGTATACAGCAGCTGTTTAGAGCATGAAAACAGCGGTGATGATGAGAGCAGCGAGAGTTAACCTTAGCAATAAAGTTTTGGGTCATGTAACCAAAACAGATGCCACAAATGGTTTCGAGCGGAGGAAAACTTTAACTTTGTGGGTTTTGTTATGTGATACGTGCCAAAGACATGCAGGTTAGTTGGTGACTCTAATCTTGCCCGTAGGTATGAATATGAGCAAGGATGGTCTCTATGTGTCAGCCCTGTGGTGGACTGGTGACCCCCGCAACCCTGATAATGATTATTGGTTATGGAAAATGGATGGATGGAGGGATTTTTGATATTCAGATTTGCTGTATCTGATCACCTGTTTAGTGTGTTGAATCCACACATAAACTCTACAAAAGTGTATTAGGTTTACGTCACAGATGTCATATAAAAGGAAAACGAGGATTCATGAATCACTTTTCAGTCCTACATTGAGTTCAGACTATTTCTAGTCCCGGTTTAATCTTCAGCACATAGTCATAGACCTTTAATGAACTCCTTTTTACATGCTGACATTAATTTTGTGATGCAACTTGGAACAAACCGCTCGCTGTTGGTTTCTCACATCATGGATCACAGACCAAATTAGTCGACTGGAACTGAATGGAGGTGAATGAGCCTGAGAGGTTTGACTAAACTGATTAAAATGATCTTTAGTCAGAACAAACATTGAACGGATGAAAAATATATCAACTGAAGAAAACACCAGAGTCACGCTGGATTTGTCCCGTGAAGCATGTCGGCATCAAACAGATTTTGTTTTGGTAAAACATGTCAGATGAGACATGGAGGCTGTGTAGTTCTGCCAGAAGAGCCTCCAGCAGTGCAGAGCAGAAAATTCAGCCCCGCTTGCATCAGAGTTTCGTCAGGTGTTTCCAATGCAGTCCTCAATCTGAGTGAAAACTACGGAGACAGCCTGAAACACGTGAAACCCGACGGCTTCAGGATGATGACATCATCATGTGCTGTGAGGACCGATCAGCTTTCTGCTTCTGTGAGTCATTTTTCACTGCATGGAAATTGATGAAACACAGCGATAAGGGCAGAAGGAATAAATATAACTCATTAATTAAAAAGAGACGCCTCACTGAAGAGCGACCTCCTCTATCTGTGTCACGTAGGTTTAGCCCATAGGCAGTATAAAGAATAGATGTCACATCTGTGACGTGACCCACAGGTTTCTGAAGAGCCATTGTTTGGTGGCTCTGGCCATCTTGGCAATCCTGCCTTTTCCGCCTCAGCCATGGATCATCGGTGGACTTGAGGCAGACTGAATAAGCCCGGGTGTCTGTGGACTCAGCCAAATTCAACACATATTTTGGCATCGTTTTCGTGCAGTGGGAGAAAGTGGACACGCGCCGTCCATTTTTATATATGTCAGTGAGTCTACTTGTATTTCTGCAGGTGTCAGGTCTGTGGGTCAGTCTGTCTGATATCTGAGTAATGTGAAAGGTGACTCCCGTGGTGCATCCTTATCATCATCACGGGAGAGGAATGTGTCCTCATCACACTAAAAACTGAGAAACTCTGAGAGTTTTTGCTACTGATTTTCACTCAGATCTGTGACATAGGTTCGAAATATTCTACCAACAAACAGCACTAAGGCCACCACCTCCTCCTTTTAGGTATTCCTCACAGCACATTCATTGAATACTCAGTTTTTATCCTGCTGCAGTGCTTCACACACTGATGTCATCCCACCACTCAGTGTCTGCAAGCTCATTTTCATCCTCAGCCCAAACAGGAAGTTGAGTGCAGCTGATTTATTTAAGGTAACAGTCTGAGTGCTGAAATCCATCAAGTGAAGCCATAGACTTCTCCCCAGACACACTGAGCTCAGCTTTATTAACCTAACGCACACACACACACACACACACACACACACACACACACACACACACACACACACACACACCATCATCATCATCGCAGCTTCTCTGGCACATGGAATGGATATCTCATGGTGATAGCAACACAAATGAAATATATCATAAATATAAATGTGTGATTTCGTGACAGTATTTTAAGTTTTGATCTAAATAAATCAGATCGTGATTTGGATAAAGCAGTGAGGATTTATTTCCCAGCATGGATTACATAAACTCAATGTATAATTTAAGGTTTAAAAAGGTTGTAAACAGTGAAGTTTAACATGGGGGCTTATGAAGATTGACTCGTTCTGTAACCAGCCTCAAGTGGACGTTTGACTTCTTCATTGGCTTCACTTCACAGACACAGAGGAGTGCTTGTTGCAAATGTTGCATGTTTTTGGCCTGGCTATGTGTCGCTCAGACAAAAGTCAGCCGATCAGAAGAGGGTAATTAATTTAAACTTATATTAAGGAGACAAAACGTAACACAAGTCCTGTTCAGTTTCAGAGAGATTCAGAGAGGTAAAACTATACTGAGAAGGTTTTTGGTAGTTAAAACTGCAAATATCTTCTTATTAAAAGTATTTAAATAATACACCAGAAAAGTCTAAGAGTGGACCTTTAGAATTAACACTTTTCCACAAAATTTACACCAAATTTTCTCTCTCCCAAGAAATTTTTTGTATTTTTCACAGTGCCTCCAGGAGCAATTTGAGGTTCAGTATCTCGCCGTAGGACGCTTCAGTATGCAGACTGGAGGATCGGACCACTAGCAGACAACCCACTCTACTTCCTGAGCCACAACCACCCTCGTGTTTACTTCTAATTTCACCTTCAACTTCTGATAGTGCGAACATTTATTGGTGTCTGGGGTGTCAAGTAGCTGAATATATGGAGGGACGATGGTACTAAGTGGGTCATTTTCAGGGTCACGAGTGTGTTCATGTGCTCGATGTGAAGAATGATCACTGAGTCCTTCTGATCGTAAATTATCAGGTAACAGCTTCATTAAATCATTTGTTATAGTGCAGAGTCCAGCTTGTAGGATTATTAAACCTCCACAGCTCGGTTTGGGATTTCAGGAGAGTGAAAGCACCTTTTAGCCTGTACCTGCCCGAGGCTGATGTTGACTGCACCAACACACTCAGGTGTGGAGGTTTCCCTACACTTTCCAGCAATGTGTTTTAAAATAGATCAGTGTGAATATCGGTGATATATTGTGTCAAAACTTCTCAAGTCCATACATATCAAGTTGTGACCAGCCAAACCATGTCACAAAACAGTTCTTATGTTGCCCATTCAGTTCTCTCCATCCTGGCATCGTGTTCATGATGGTGCAGTACAAAATGGTACAGCCATCGACCGACTTTTTCTGAATCTCCCTGTAGCACCACCACTTATGTAAGTTGTGAAATATCTCGCATGGATACTCATGAACTTCGGGTTGTCATTTTTAGAACAGCTTTTATAATGAGAAATAACTTTGCATGTAATATTTGCAGAAAGTTTCCTCTCTTTGAGTCTTTACGGGTGGCAAAGTAACCTGTACTGCTTACTGTTTACTATATATGTATAATTTGTCATGTTAATTGTCCATAAAATGTTGTTGTCTTTGATAAAAATTAAGTGTAAATGGTGTTGAAACAGTGTGTTCGAACAAATAGCTGCTAAATGTTGGCAGATATACGGAGTAGCCGACAGACCGGTGCAGAGATGCTGCGACAGACGATGTTTTTTTTTTACGAGCGAAGAAACAACTTAATGTGTTGCATTTAATGTAGAATCCACAAGAAGGCAACAATGGTTAAGACGTTTATTGAGTTTTTCCTCCAGGAGTCTGGAGAAATTTCAGTTACTACTTCAATGGTGAAATCAGTTGAAACAGACAGTGTTAACAAACACCTGCTACTTATCTTGAGCCCAAACACATTTATATATACATTTATATCACAGCGAACTAACTGGAGATGCCGTGGCCCAGGACATGTCGGCAAGTGGTCTTAGAGACCTGATCACAATGCTCCTTGGTGGTCGTTCACACTCAGAGCTGTCCACCTGTGATCCGATCACCCGAGCCGCGCGTTAACACCAGCTGTCAACAGGCTCACGGTTATGTTTTATCAGTGCATAATTCTTTCTCACCTCATTTTGTTTTATGGCTGACATGATCAGTTACACACAGGCCGACTTTTTCCACTGTTGGAGAAACAATTTACCTGATGCATCTGAACAATGAGCAGCTCAGACCCGGCTGCTTTTTTTCACAGGAGGTTGAAACAGGCTGGAATTTTTATAGTCTGCACAGTCTGTAAAAACTATTAACATGGCAGATTTACACAACACTAAAATTACAGACACGGTGCTCTGGTGATGATTACAGTTCCCCACCTCCTCGCTGTAACAATAATCCCGTCCGAATAGGGCTCACGAGAAAGCAGAGGCATGCGCTAACAGGGATTAGCGAGGTTAAAAAAGAAAATCACTTCTTCTGCAAAGTAAATGAAGCTATCAGGGAGCAGGTTTTAGCCTCGGGTGACGGCGTGCTGCTCTGCTGCTGTCATCGGGCCGTGGGAAGTTGTGGCGGTGGGATTGCAGATGAATGAGTCAGAGCCGCGGCCTCGGGCTTTGTTTTGGCGGCGAAGACGGCGACTGTGCACAGAGGTTAAGACGGTTCAGATGTTAACAAGGATCAGATATTACAGCAGCCAGTGACAGTGAACATTAGAGCAAAGTCCTGAACAGAGATTTGACCTCCAGAAAGGAAATTCTTAGTATGATGTCTTAAATACAGATTTGAGGTGCTTCCACTCGACTACATGCTTACTCACCACATTTATCTGACAGCTTTAGTTACTTTATAAATGAAAGATTATTACACACAAAGCATACAAAGAGTATTTGTAATAATGCTGATGTCTGGACAGTTGGTTGGACCAAGCATACATTGTGAAGGTGTCACTTTGGGTTCTGGGAACAACATTTCTCACTATTTTCATAATTTTTACAAATCAAACATTCAGTCAATTAAAGGTCATATTCCACCAGGCACAGATGCGACATGCTGGATCTAAGTGTGGCCGTTTCAGTCAATGTTTCAAACCTCGCCAGAGGCTGCATGGTCGGTTTCAGAAATGTCCCAGAAGCAGCTCTGCGCTCTGCTCCTCCGAGAATTCAAGGCTGTTCGATTTTTGACGGATGAGGGAAACCATTTATCTACGTAGTCTATTTCCTCATTGTAGAAGCACAAAAATAACAAAATGTGAGCAAGTTAACAAAATCTGACAGGCAAACCACTGGACTTCTGAAACACTCCTGGTGGGGTTTGAAGAGTCCGTGGAGAAAGGACCAATGAGAATGGGCGGACGTGACAGAGACATGCCTGCTGGGGTTTCGCGCAATGGAGAAAATAATCAGCAAATGAATCCATAATAAAAGAATCATTAGTTGTAGTCAAACACTATATAGATCATAATGAAGTCATTAGTCAATCTAATGATATAATATATAATAACAGTCACAAGGGACGTTTTACTGCTTTACATACATTTTGCTGATAATACTTTTACATCAGTAACATTTTACGTGTGACAGGGTATTTTAACAAATAAAGAACAAAGTGTCTTTTTTACTTATGTAAAAGATCTAAATGCCTCCTCATCAGCGTACAGTAGAAATGCTGGCATGGTGATGTCCTCTCTGGTTGGCTATACAATTACCTACAACCCCACACTCCATCAGCCTCCCATCAATCCCTCACTGAGTCGCTGAAAGCCGCAGGAGAGAGATCAGGTTGTACCTCGTCTCAACACTGGAGCCGACCTGACCACAAACATCATCATCACCATCCGAGTGAAGGTCACAGAAGACAAACTATGAGGTGGAGGAACTCGTCGGAGCGTCTGCAGAGCATTCACGTCCGAACACAACTGAGGGAGAAACCTTACAGAACGACTTGTATCTGACAGTAAAGTCTGACCTTCTTACTATGACCCCCCATCCCTGATGAATGTTTACCATGCAGCGGGAACTTTAGGCCTATTCGCTCAGTATTTTTAGTAAATGTATTTGCGGTTGAGTAATATATCAGTATTGTAACAGTACTCCTACTTGAGTACAGATTTTCAGGACAGTTTGTTACAGTGAACTCCTCTTTCATCCTGTTCATCTGTTTCATCCTCGCTAAAACCACACAGTAAATCAAAATCAACCACAAAATCAAACACCCTGATCAAATGTGGTCACAGGGGTCTGTTTAGAGAGTATTTTACAACATAGTCAAGGACCATCAACCCTTTTTATCCTAAAAAACACAGCATTTGGTGTGCATATTGACAGTTTAGTTTAGTTCCTCTACTGGCACCCTCAGTACATTTTTAGCTCCACCACTGGTTAGACTAGATAAATCATCAGGATTTTGTTTGCGCCGTTACACACTTTAATATTGTGGCTGACATGTTGACCTCATGTTCTCTCAACGAGTGTTTGCTGTTGACACAGTCTGAATGTCTTACACAGCAACATTATTCAAATGAAACTTCCTCTTTCGTGTTTTTGAGGAGGCTAAATCTACAGTTGTTGTGCAAATCCAGCCCGTTCTCTGTGGTTTGACTGTACAGGACGCAGCAGAGCGCATCTCAACCGCGCTGTCATCTGCAGACAACGCAGACGTTTCCTTCCGTGTTTGTAGCGACAACAAAGCGCGTCGCAGCTCGGAGTGCTGGGTCATGTGAGTGCGAGAAACGGCGGGAAAATCCTGCAACCGTCAAACCTGAACTGAAGTCATCGACTCACCTCAGAAACACTCTCACTTCTTTACTACGACTCTCACTTCCTCTGTGTGATGAGTCTGAGTCTCAACAGACATACAAAGGGAGACGTGAAACATTTACATACAATTTTTTTTTAAAGTCAAAGCCTCTGCAAAGTTGCTCGCAGATTAAAATCAGCATTTTGTTTTTCAGCATGATTTGTTCTCCCTCAGGGACGGGGGAACTGTCAGACTATTGTATTAGCATCGAAACATACTTAAAATATCAAAAGTAACAGTTCTCATTATGCAGAATGGCTCCTATATTATTGGCTAATACTGATGCATTAATGTGTTCATCATGCAACATTAAAGCCTCATTATCAAGCTGGAATTATACTCGACTCCACTCCTCAAGACGTCTGTAACAATTAGAAAATATCTTTATCCATTTAAGCTATTTGAATTTTAAGGTGCTTAATAATGCCTAAATCTGCTGTCTTACACTATGGTGGGTGTTTGAGCATCTTATGGCTAAATTCCACTGTGGGTAGTTGTGACGCGTTCCCAGTGCAGCCAATGCTACAGTGCCGCTTGAATAAACACAATAATCTTTCACCATAAACGCATCGCGAACTTTATTCACGTTGGTGTCCGCTGCTGCTTTTCAGGAACTCCGGACTGAAGAACTAGTGACTAAATTTAGTTCCTCTGCCAGTTTCTGTCTCCCCAAAAGTCCCCGTACTAGAGGCAGTGCTGTCTGATCCAGGAGTTTTCACACACGCATTGGGTATCACTTTAAGTCAGACATTTCTACTATATTAAGACAAAATTCTGCTTCCACAGAGAGAGATAAACAAAGGGTATGTGTATGTGTAAATGAGACAGAGAGCAGCTGCCGGTGACCTCTGAGCTGTGTTTACATTTACATTTCCAGCCATGACAGTTCAGCACTACACCCTGACCTCACAGTGACCCCAGCAGCAGGTAATCCAGACTGGCTTATGGAGGATAATGATGAGCAAAGATGCTGGTGAAGCTAATCCCTTACAGCAGTGGGTCCATCAGATCCCAGACCGTCTGACTGGTCCGGCAGAGGATTCAAAACTGCCCTGTTGTTTGTAACTTTTCACACATGGAGAACTGGATCCTGATCATACACTTGTTGTTACACGTGTGGGTCCAGCTCACAGCAGCATTTCAAACAAAATCTATCAATTTTTGTTTGGGGAGGTGAAGTAAATTTGCAGGTTGTTTTCACATGAGTTCAACTTTGACAACTTTGTGCAACTGAACACCGCCAGTGAACAAACATTTTGAATTTAAATAAACCCAAATAACGTAAACAGTATTGATGATGGTGTGGTGTGTTGAGGCTGGGGGTCGGGCTCTGTGTGCCACCCTGCCAACACACCCTTCAGCTTTAGCCTCAATCTTGCCGCACTTTCCACCTCCCTCGCCCCCTGCTTCTACCCCGGTGAGTCTTCCCTGCGTCAAGAGACGCCACCTTACCTCTTCCTGCACCCTCAGTTTCTTTAAACTGCTGTTTTGCTCCTTCACCCTTGTCTGTTTGTGTGCATTTTGGGTCCAGCGCCACTGCCAAACAACACATGGGGCACGTTTGAGCAAAGAACTTACCAATGGCTTTCTGTAATGTCTCTTCATTCTATGGTTGCTTCAAGCTTTCATTTTCTTTTGCTCATGAATGCAGTGAAGCAGAGTCTGTTGAAGTTTCCCACATGAAAAGTGTATCATTACTGACCAGGGAACAGAGCATGTCACAGCAGGTGGACTGTGGCTCATTTGTGCAGAGGATTCTCTGACAGAAGACGGAGTGAGTTTGAACAGCACCGCTGCTCTGAAGGACGTCGTAGGACACTAGGTGATGAAAACAAACCCAACGGCTGCTTCCTCCTCGGCCGCGGTTAACTCAGCTTTCTGTCACGCTGTGGTTTACAAAAGAAAAAAACCTGACACTAACCAACTCCTGTCTCACTTCCTGTAGTAAAACGGTCATCAGCTCTGCCGAGCAACAACAACCAAAACAGGAAGAGAGAGTTGAGTGAGGAGCAGCATGACAAGGCACATAGTACAAAGTATCACGGCTTCAGTCAGAAACATCAGCGGTATGCGAGGGAGGCTGTTGTATATTCAATGAAAAGTTTAAGAAATAATCTTTAGAGAAGAACCCTGTGGGCCTTTCAGCCAGCATTCATTTTGACTTGTTGAAAAGCGGGGGTGTTACTAACAACATTATCTATGGTTCTGTTCAAATGTCCCAGTCAGCCATGACAGTGAGCCAGCATGAACAATCCCAGCACCCTGAAACTGGAGCAACCAAATGGAAATCATCCATCAGTAATACTATTATTATTGTTATTATTTATTAGACCTGTGTTTTTCCCACTGTGACTTCTCAGAGTAACTACTCAAAAAAAAAACAAAAGATCCCGTCAGTTATTTGTTCATGTGTGTAAATACAATTCAATTCATGTTTAAGTGACAGACCTCCAGCAGCCATGTAAATCAATTTTTAATTATTTTTATTACTATTATTTGTGCTGTCAAAGGAGGAAACAGAGTGATGTAAATGTTTGTAGGGAGGATATTTGGGGACGATGAATCAACAAGGCCTGTGACTTTCTCGTGGCACCACTGTTCATTTCCTGTTTCTATGGTGTTGAGGTCCTTTTAAGTTGTTAACTACTAGCTACTTTCAAACTAGTAATTTACTAAAAAGGGGGTTGCACCATAAAATTTAAAGAGTGTCTGAGCTAGTTTAGACTTCAGTAATGTGTAATTTGGTTGTTAGGAAATGTTGGTAGAGCTGTCCTATCAAAAGCTGACTGTTCCAGATGGAGGTTGTTGGAAAGAGTTTGGAAAAGGTCAGGTATTTGATTTCCATCAAGAGAAGCCTTCAGTGTCGTTCTTTGCTCTTCTTTCACTCAGCAGTCACTTTGCACACACGTCATCACCACACAGTGTTAAACCACACGCAGTGCTGCCATTAGTTCCTCATGGGGTGCTTGTTGGTCTGTTTTCGACACCTCTGAAACAGATCGTGGAGCTTTAGGTCAGTTTTAAAACACTGACTAGAATGGCCACGATTGCTGTGGCACACATGCAACGCGCCGTATCCGTGCAATGGCGTTTGGCTTTTGGCCTTTAATTCAAGTAACAATGCTACTTTGGATGTGCAAGACCGCCCAGGACAAGCACCAAGCTTCGAAGCCAATTTAACAGAGTGGTCTGAACTGTGTGATGACATTAATGGCGCACATCACATGATGCAAACTGGCCCAAAAAGACTTTTCCCCATCAGGTTATTATTTTGAGTGTCACAAAACTCGTGAAATGACTCGTTTTACTATCAGAATTTGATCCATTTAGTCAGATAACATTTGGGATGTTTAGAAGCCGCATGATTTAATCATTTTGTCTTCATTCTAGATAGCGGAGGGCTAAACAGGAAGTTAGTGCCTCGGCAGAAACCTCAGTAAAGAATGACAGCAGAAAATGTTTTAGTGATATCTAAAGGATTTTCACAAACAGCTTTTAAGAACCATTTTTACACTTTTGTTCAGTAATGACACAAATCACAGAGCAGAATGACATGAAGCTGACATACGAGGTTTAAATTCAACCAAAATATTAAGAAGCGTAACAATCATTGTTGACCTCTTCTCAGTCTCTGAGATGTAGGTGCGATGAGACCGTCAGTTGAGTTTCTGTCGCAGTCGTCCGATCTGCTCTTTAACCGGTCAGCAGGTTGCACGGCTCGTTGGTTTGCTGTCTAACTTATTGATGGATTGATTCATTGGTCAATTGATTTTGGAGCTGCGTGTCAGCATGTTTGGACTGCTGCGGTGCTGTTGTGAAACATGAGCAGGGAGCGTCTGACAACATGAAACTAATGAGGCGAAAGATTTACACGTCTGCTTCCACTCTGCTGAGGCAGGAGCCTAATGGGCTCTAACTGACCTTAACCTTACACACACACACACACACACACACATGCATAATGACTACATACTGTATTTACATCATGTTCAGTGTAATGTAAGTGCAGGTCAAGTTTCCACTCAGCACATATACAGTTTTTGGTAGATCTTTAATTTCAGACAGCGGTAAATAAAAATCTTTTTATTTCATTACGGGATAATCACCTGAAAATAAGATTTATTATGTTTTTGTTGCCTCACTGCTGGAACTCACTGTGCACGGTTGCAACACGCTGCGGGTGTGTCGCGGACGCCCGGAGCTGACCAAGGCTGGTTGCGATGTCCATAAAATAGAACAACCGCGTGAATCAGCACAGAGCAGATGGAGCAGAAGTCCGAGACACAAACGGCATAGAAAATCTGGTCATTCAAAACAGCCAAGAGGGAAACTATTTAACTACTTGACCAATTTACTCGTGGTAGAAGAACATAAACCAAAGAAGAATGACTAAATCAGAGCAAGTTAACAAAGTCTGGCAGGCAAAACGCCCCACTTCTGAAACGCTCCTGGTGGGTTGGGGTATGAAGCCACGTGGAGAACGAACCAAAACAATGTGGCCGTGCCGTAACAGAGCTGCGCCTGGTGGAGTTCAGACACCACCACCACTGGATTCTCTTCCAATGTCCAGCATGTTGAACCGCCACGTTTTTACAATAGCCCAGAATAGACAAACTAAGCATTGTGGCATTTTGTGTTTTTCCATGGCCACCGTAGTTTTTCCTTCACATTAGGAAGGTAAGGTGTGGTGTGATATGGCTGCATGTGGCACAAGGGGGAATAGCTATATTGTACATGAGGTTTGGCTCCACGGCGGGATCCGTGACCATTGAGTGGATCAATTTACCTTTGAATCAAAACATAACAATGGATGGCTCCACTCCTGCAGTTTTTTCACAGGTCAACCTTCCCTCTTTTGAATATCTGTCCATTATGTGCATGATCTGGATGCTTTGTTGTCTGTATTTGATGTTTGATGAGTTTAGCGAATGTAACACGAGTCTAACAGACGGAGAGTCTAAACTAAATTGCAGGAAGACTCACCATACTGGGTCAACGTTAGTCACAGTACGCACTCTCAAATATCTTCTTAACTATTTAAAATGTAGTTTTTCTGCGTCTGAAAATTCCCCATAAGATCTGAACCAGCATCAAAGAAACTGTGTTTCAGAGCTGTCTGTCACATAAAACTGAGTTGTTTTTTTTATTCAAGATGTAAGAATTTGTGCCGATGAGTAATCTCACAACATAAGAAAAGGAGAGAGGAAAAGATAGAAACAGGGAGGGAGAGTCAGACATGATGGAGGTCTGGGCAGGAAGATAAAGGGGCAAGCCTTCACTCGCTTCCTCTGCCCAGTGCTCCTCTTCTCCCCCGCCTCCCCCTCCGACAACTTTCATCCAACCCTCGCCAGAGACAATTTTTCAAAGCACTGAAAAAGTAGGCCACAAAGTTTGGAGAGAGACAGAGAGGGAAAAGAGAGAGTGAGGAGAGAAAATGAAGTGACTCAAACAAACTGTCAACCCACATGAGGTGAAGCAAAGAACAGTTTTTTGTTTTTTTTGAAACCGTATCTCTCATCTTCATGCTTAACCAGATTGGAGAGGCCTCATCCAAAGTGACTTTGCCTTCGATTGAGTCAACAAATCCCCATCTTGTCAAAAAGTCAGTAAATACCCGCAAACAGATCATGAGACAACAGAGATGCAAGAGATCCCCTCACATAGGACCCAGACTGAAAGAGACACATAGTCGTTTCTTCACCTCATTCTGGTCATTTTGTAGTTTTAAATCTTTCTGTGTTCCTCTGTGTCTTTGTACATCGTAGTCATTTTGT
This sequence comes from Nibea albiflora, assembly GCA_014281875.1. Lineage (NCBI taxonomy): Eukaryota > Metazoa > Chordata > Actinopteri > Sciaenidae > Nibea > Nibea albiflora. The sequence goes on along the minus strand of CM024789.1, from coordinate 16,547,946 downwards.
GTCTCTGTAGTTGTGCATCTCTTTGTGGTATTTTTTTTTTAACACTTTTTTGATAATTTTGCATCTCATTTTGGTTTTCTTTATAGTCTAGTTAGATCACCCTGTAAATGTTCTGTGTCCTGGTAGCTGTTTTGTGTCTCTTTGTGTCTCATGTTTTGTCCCTTTGTAGTCATGTTACATCTCTTTGTAGTCATATTGCATCTCTTTGTAGTCATATTGCATCTCTTTGTAGTCATATTGCATCTCTTTGTAGTCATGTTGCATCTCTTTGTAGATGTTGGTTGGTTGTTTTTGCGTCACTTTATAGTCATGTTGTTAGTAGTATTTGTAGTTGTTTTGCAGTTGTGTGGGTAGGCCTGTTTATAATCCATCCATATGAACACCCATCACCTCTAAGATGGCAGCGCTCACTCCACACTGTCCAAAGTCGTCAAAGATAACACCTCGACTGTCTCCTTCAATAACGATCAACGTTAACGTGCCTGCTCGGTTTTGAAAGTCAGCGCCTGTCAGAAGCGTGAGTAGAGGACCGAGGGATGTGACGAGGGGGGGGGGGCATGAAAGATGACTGAGGAGATTAAAGAGGGTGATGTTCAGAGGGAGGTGGGGCTGTTGGCAAACTGAGTCTCTTATCTAACCAACCAGGAACACAGAGATTTGGCAGGACTGGATGTCTGTGATCGAGGGAAGAGATAAAAAAGACGAGTGAGCCAGATCCCTGAGGACAGAGGAGTGCAAGGAAGGATGGAAGGAAGGGAAGGAGAAAGGAATCAAGAAAGGGAGGAAGAAATAAGGGAAGACAGAAAGGAGGGAAGGATAGAAGAAAAGAAACAAAGATAGAAAAGGTAACGGAGGTAATGCAAACAGGTGGTGAATGGAAAGAAAGGAAGGAAAGGATGAGAAAAAGGAGGGAGCGAAGAATGAAAGAGGAAAGAGGGGAGGAAAGACAAAAGTAAAGAGACAAAGATGGAGGGAAGAAAAGGAACAGTGAACCAGTCAAAGCAGTCAGTCAAAGCGGCCACACTGTTAATTCTGCATAACTTTAAGCATTAATATAATTTGAATCGGTACAGTTGTCATGAACGGGGAAGCTAGCTATAGAGACCAAACCAAAAGATTGACTTCACAGCCACCGAGGTTGGCGCTCGATCTGGATTCAAACCCACAACCCCTGTGACCTCTGACCTCACTGTCATCAGCTGGACTAAACAGAGACCTCACTTCATGTCAGAAAACTCCCAGAATGCTTTGCGCTGCTATTTGTGAATGTGTGTGTGTGTGTACCTATTTTGTCACCATGTTTATTTACGGCTCAGCACTCAGGCAGCTGTTAAGACGCCTGCAGGGTGATTGTCACACTTCTCTTTTACTGTGTGTGTGTGTGTGTGTGTATTCATGAGTGTGTGGAAGGAGTGTTTATGTCTGAATGTGTGGGCTGATTTTATCGTGTGAGTGTGGGTGTGGGTGTGTGTGCGTGCATGCGTGGGTGTGCGTGTGTATGTGTATGTGAAAAGGTAAAGTAAAGGTCATCACCAGGTGCTGTACGAGTTGTTTGGATGTAAACACCAGACTGTTGCTGGGGGTCTGAGTGGGAACTGATGGCTATTTTGTGGTTAGCACCCACCATGGCTCTCCGCTCTACACCCAGTCACCCTGCAAAAGCATCCCTGGCAATGTCTGCTCGTATCCAGGCTTTAACCAGCTGAACATCCCCAAGTGAGGAGGCATGGAGATCGCGCACATGGCCTCTGTGCAGTTTTTTTCTTGTCTATCATTGAATAAAAGTAAAACAAGAGGTGTAATCTGCCACTACACCGTGGTCCATTTCAGGTGAGTCCCAGAAGCCTCTCTACGCTCTGCTAGGTGTGAATTACGCATCTGTTCTATGTTTGACGCTTTACGCGAGCAGCACACGTCAATTTACACAGACCACCTCGAGCAGGCGGAAGCCAGGCACAGAAAAAGCAAAGAGAATCTGGTGGATTTTCAAAATAAAATGACGCAAACTGCCAGTCTTAAAAACATACAAAACCGAAACTAATTAACTATATAGCATATTTACACATGTAGAAGCATGTTTAGAAGAATATACAATGGGGAAATAGCCAAATCTGAGCAAGTAAACAGAAGTCTGGTGGGCTAAACGCTCGCCTCTGAAACGCTGCTGGTGGGGTTTGAAGTCGCATGCATGGACAAAAATCCCGGTGTGTACGCGACATGCCAGAGACGTGTGCAGTGGGGTTTCGGTGTAATTTCAAAAAGGGCATCAAGTCCAGACAGTAGCAAAAACAAAGGCTATCATGACTTTGCACACAAAAAACAATTATGATTTTTATGATTTTCTGCTTTCGTTCTTCATCCTGTTGACAGCAAATGTCTTCTTTGACAACCAAACCCCGAGATAATCTGTTCTTCTGTCTGCGGCCTACCTTGCTTGGTTTTAATCACAAAAAGGTTTCTGTTTTTAAACATTAATCCTCTTTGTTGCTAATAAAAATATAAAAAAAATAATAATAAAATTGATGCCTTCTCTCCGTGTTTCATGCTCTGTCGTTTCCTCCCCTCTCGGCCTTCACACCTCTGCTGGCCTGGTTTAATTAAAATAATGGCAGCTCCATCCACGACGACTCAGGGATAACATCAACTCTGACAGCGCCAGTCAATTCTCATTTAAGAGATTACACGCTCGCACTCTGGATGTGAGTCCCTACGCCAGCACGCCGTCAACTCAGCTTGAACGTCACTGCCAACAGTCTGGATTGGGCTAATCAGAGAGATGCAGCAGCTGAAAATGTCACTGCAGTAAAACACCAACGTCTTTGTGGATGTGCTGCTGGTGTGAGGAGTTACAGTGCAGGCTTTAGGTCGGCCCGGTGACCTGATGTCCAGAAAAGGAGATCTGCGAACACTTAATGGGGCAATAACTGAGGAGAAAAGCAACAGTATCAAGGTGCTTCGGTCAATCAAAGGGCCACATATCATCAAACACACCCTCCTGTCACCAGATGCATCAGTCTAAAAAAATGACTAGTTAATATACAGTCTTACATCTGATGCGATCCAAGTTCAAACTACAACCTTGACTTATATTATTCATTCAAGTTTCATTCTCATGTTTTACTTAGAAACTTTCTCTGATCTTAACATCTTGACAGGTGTTGTTTTGGCCTCATTTTGTGTCTCCAGTGTTATAAATTACTGTCACTATAACGTGATGACGCTGTCATGACGCGTTAATTCCCTGATACTGGAGGATTTTGATGACAGCACCTCTGAAATTGAAGACAAGCTAACTGTTCATCAGGAGCGATACAGCACTTCCTATCCAAAACAGTTCAATGATACTAAGCTCACCCATACACACACATTCACAGCCAGCGGAAGGCATTTGGGGTTCAGTATCTTGCTTAAAGACACTTGACTGGACTGGGGAATCGATCGGGCGACAGTCTGCTTACTACATGACCTGCTCTACGACCTGAGCCACAGCCTAGTGTACTATAGGTCAGTACCCCTCTGTTAGGTGTGGTTACAGGTGCAGCAGAGTCGTGTTCATTTTTTTAAAGGTCCTGACGTGATGTGCATCACTAAAGAAACACTCAGCAAATCAGAAGATAGGCTCATTAATATTAATTAAGACAAAACACCCCGTTCTTGCAATGGCTGCAGAGAGAAGCAAGACTAAACCAGTGAGAATCTAGTTTTGTAGCAATGAAACCAAAACTAGGAGTTAAAAGAGGCTGAAGAACAGCTACAGAGTTGATGACACGTTTCTCATTACACAGACAGTTGATCTGTTGTTAATTTAAAAATATTGATTAGTGGAACTAAGTGAGACTTGTTGATATTTTTGTGGACTCGCCTCCTCCTCCTCTGTGAGTTGATATCAGGCATCGGGTCCAGCAGAGCTGACAGACTCTCTGCCAGCTGCGGTGTAGAATAACACTGAACACTGCGAGGACGAATGGACAGAACGACAGCTTGATCTGCTGAGCTGGCTGCCACACAACTCCTGATCGGGCACAGCAGGATGTTTCCAGGAAATCCACACACACACACACACACACAGACACACACACACACACACACACACACACACACACACAGACCTGTTATCACCAGTGTGTGTGTGGAGGCAGCCGTCCTCTGGCCCTGTGGCGCTGTCGGCTGCAGCAGTTGAAGTGAGGAGTCTGGTTTATCTCCAGGGAGGCTGAACACTGTGAGCAGCAGTTTTCATGGAATCAGATTAAAGAGGAAGATCAGACCTTAAAGGAGAAAACCTCCTCTGATCCTCCTTCACTGTTGCATATCATCATCTTCAACACCTTCCAGGAAATATTTTGTAACTGAAACGTGACCATCACTCTCTGTTAATTATTCTATTTATCGTCACATCTCATTGTGTCTAAATGTCACTCTGATCTCTGTCTGATCTCTGTCGAGCTGCTGGGTGATGATTATTCGATGGCAACATTGCAGCTCCAGAAACTCTTAATGGAGCCCAGACACCCATTCACACAAACAGGCTCAAATACAGGAAATACAACACAGTGCCATCCATTCACTTCACTGGGACCTGAAACATAACCGACAGACTGTGCCATGGGGAAGTTGGGTTAGGGTTGAACTACATGCAACTTTACGTTGGGTAAACTACGAAAACTACTTTAAAATAACAAAAATTTACAACTGAGAAATTACGAAATTAACAACTTTTTGTTGGGTATATTATCGTGTATATTATTAACGTTTGTTTGGTAAGTAAGTATTTAGTGAATTACCTCTTTGTTGTTTGGCAAACTTCCAATTTGTTGGGTAAACTACCTAATTATTGAATAAATGATCTACATATTGTTGAGTAAACTACCAATTTGATGAGTAAATTTTCGATTATTGTGCACACTACCTACTTTTTGTTGGGTAATATACATACCTGTTATTGAGTGAGCTACCTACTTGTTGGGTAAACTACCGACTTATTAGTAAGAAAATTGCCTAATCATTGTTGGGTAAACGACCAACTTGTTGTTGGGTAAACTACTAATTTGTTGGGTAAACTTGTTACTGTGTAAACTGCCTACTCATTGTTGGATAAAAAACAATAAACTTATTGTTGGGTATACTACTTACCTACTTATACTACTATATACTGACCTTGAAGACTGTGAATACCTTTAAAGCTCTTGCAAACTGCCCTAAAGAAAAAAATGTTCATAATCCTTGACTTGAGGTGGATTGTGTTATGTATATTGTTGTGTGGTCTCTGTATTCCTCTTCTTTGACTGTTTCCCTTGTGTTGCTATTATGCATTGTGTATCCTGATGTGAAACTGTTTATGCAGCTGACTTGAACAGGATGAAGAGACCTTGTATCTCAATGGTAACTTACTGGCTGAACAAAGGATTTTTTTTTTTTATTTTACATGTAAAACGGGTGCACAAAAAGGAGGACAATCGGATTGCTGTGACTAATTTATAAAAAATATCTTGAATAAGGACTTGAATAAGAAAAGTGATGCATGGAAACATATCCAAATGTAACCACCAAACTACATTTATGTGTCACTACAAGTGGCAACATGAGAAAATTCATGCTCAAGCCTGACACGCATGAAAGCTACACACTAATAAGAGACAAGAGACAGCTAAACCCTCAAAAGTTGCACTAAATTAATAAAAGATTTCCTGGTGATCAGACAGATTTACTGGCAAATAGACAAAGTTGATATGACTGGTAGCCTCCTCCTCTGTGTAAACTGACTTTCAGTAATAACAAATCAAAATTCTCGCTCTATCTCAACCTCTGGTAACCAAATGGAACATTCCAGTTAGGTGAGGCTCAGAAGGGATTTTTTCTCCTTTCATTTTAAGTTGTTTGGTTGAACTGGGCTAAGCTTTTGCAGCCTCCTGCCCACACAGTCCTTTCTTTAACCTTCCCTGAAAAGCCCCTATACACTTATGCTACACCCACACAGGTGTTTTCACTTATTTGACCTGATTAGACGTCTTCTTGGGACTGTGTTGACATGAAGTATCTCTCTGTGACTTATCTGAGCTGTGAGTGGATGGCATTTTACCTTAACAACAGAGTAAGTCAGAAACATGTCACAGCTGATGTTGTACTGCAAGATTAAACAATTATCTACCTTTTTGTGGTATGTCCTCTGAAGTCTGAGAAAATAACCCTGATGATGTTGTTAAGGTTAATCTTGTTTTGGGCTTGAAGACTAGAAGGTTATCATGAAAAGGCTGCGCTACAAACTGGAGCATGGAGGTTGAAAGAAATCTGCATTTACTGGGCAGGGAAGACCTACCGATAGATGCTACTGAGTTACATTATGGGTAAGTGTAGCTATCCAGTGTTTATGGAGCTGCACTCATATTAGACACTAGAACCTTTTGGAAGTCCAACAATAGCCATGTTTCCATCAACATATGTTGATGCATTTTGAGGTATCGCATTAGAAAGATGACCCAATTGCCTCAATTTTTGTAGCATTAAGGAGTAATTGAATATGTTGTAAAGTAGCAAACATTTAGGTCACATGACTGATTGACAAGTAACTCTTCATTTAGCAGAGTTCTGCCAGCAGAAGAGGTTTATTCAGTGAGGTAGGGCCAATCGAACCGCATCTGTTATGAAATAAATGACTTAATGTTCACTGAAGTGGATTACACAACTCAAAGTTTAAAAAGAAGAAATGAGTGGCTGCCTGGAATAAGAGCACAAACCTCTTGAACAATGAAACATATTTTGCAAAATGCCTGTGATTAGCCTTTGACTTCACCACAGTGGATGCATCTAAAGTCTCAGTTTGGCTCAGTGTGTTTGTTCATCTATTTCAGCTGAGTCGAGCAGCGACAGGATGCCAACCTCTGCTTAGTCAATGTGTTGGTGTTGTTCTCGCACTCCTGATTGGATTTCCTGCCTCGACGCTCCCCTCATCTTTTTTTCGGGTCGCCGTAGTGTCACATAGAGCAGAGCGAGGTGTCCTTGAGGGACACCCGATCCTTTTTATCTCATGCCATAAATCCTCCCCATTTGCCATCCAGTTCCCCGACATCGCTTGTGCCTAACTGAGCGGCTTGTAACCCGAAGCAGAGCTTGGAGTGTGTTGTGTAGCTGCAGGGGTTAAGGCAGTGCTGACCCCCCGAGTCTAAATATAACTAACTCATGGCTGGCTTACATGACTACAGGCCAGGGGTCTCTGATTACCACGACACCCGATACACACGACGCACACCGGGCCATGTGCTCAGAGCCACAGGAAAACATGCGGAGAGTTTTGCTGCTTCCATCTTGTTGGTTCCAGCTGCACACATGCAGACTTACACGGCAGCGTGTATATTTGTTTGAGAGCATGTTCCAAAAAAGAAAAGCCATGCACTGGACTGACGGTGGTGGAAAAACAAGTCCAGACATGTCCGAATATCACCGAGGCACCACGCCACGCTGAACCTCCATTCATATTTGAGGAATTTCAACCACATACTTTGTGCGGAGTGACACACCGAAAGCAACTGTGTTATAGTTTCTTATACTGTCGTTATTACAAGTGACGTTATACTGTTATTCATCATATTACAGATCAATGTCCCATACATACACATACAAATAATCACATGATGTCGTTTTTACAGATACTAAACGTGATTCCAATTATTACAGTCAGTGTACTTAACCATTTGCACAATTAGGATATGATGCAATAAGTGTGAATATCATACTGCAATGTGACTGCCGATTAAACGTAATCTTTTTGTTTAGATCTTCTCAGCGCTGTCTCAACATTATTCACAATTAATTTCCAGCCATAAAGAGCTTTTCTATTCCCCATGCTCAAATGCAAAGTGGGACAAACCAGTTTGTCAGCAGTAAATATTTGTTTGCACAAGGACTTCTTTGAATGCATTTTGAAGTCTCCATCCGGGTAGATAAAAAGAGAATGATGATTTCCATTCAAGACATGATGAAAGTGTCCTCTTACTGTTCACTGCGCTTCATAAACTTTATATTAAAACCTTCAGAAAACTAAAAATAACCACCGTCTTTCTAAGAAAGTCTGCTGATGGTATCACAGGACCCTAAAGGCCAAAGGTGTGACGCTGTGATGGTGACCGCATTCAACACCAGGAGACTCCTTTTCCTGCTGTTGAGGAGCTTTCCCTAATTTCCCTGAAGCTTATTTTGGTCGAGCCTTTCATGCTTGCATTGTGCATCTATATTTATTTATTCATTGATATGTGTTTACTTTCTTAGCAGCCAGGCTTAAAAAAAATGAGGACAAAATTTGTCTGAGAGCGTTTGACACAGGCCTGATTTTAAGACGAAGAAAATAAATCAGCTTCTTCTCTGTGATACTAAAGTAGGGCAGAGCACAAAACAAGTAAACAGGCTCTGTTTACTCGAGGAAGTTTAGAAAACTTTAACGTTTAAGATGATGAAAAAGTCTGCACCAAATAAATCAGAACAGTTTATTTCACAGATTTCTCTTTCTACTTGTCTGATGTTTAAACAGAACAGGCTAATGATCATCTTTATATCCTCTTGTGGCTCTTGTTTTGTTAACCATCAAGGCGGACCGTGTGGACGTTGTGCCGTCTTCTTTTGGTCTACCAAAACCTGGAAGAGTATTTAAAGGTTGGAGCTGAACCATGTCACATTTGGAGACCAGTTTCAGACTTAAATTTAGTTCTGCTCTCCAACTGCTAAGTAAGGATGTTCTTGAAATGGAGGGACAGAAGGGTGAATGGACTGACACATGAGGACTTCTTTGGAAAGTGAGGACACTTCTGCCAAGTGAGTACATACTGTATCTGGCAGGTGAAGATGTTTTATTCATGTGAGAACAATTTTGAAAAGTGAGGACATTTTCGGCTTTTTTCTTGTTTTTTGTTTACACCTTTGGAAAGTTTTTAAAATGAGGACAACCTGTGCTTCTTTTTCGAGTATTTTTGGGGAACCGAGGACAAAACAAGTGAGGACATTTGTGGCAAATCTGGAAAAGTAAGTTTGTTTTGGGCAGCTGACAACTTTTTTTTTCAAAAAGTGAGGACAATTTTTGAAAGGGACAAACACAAACATTTAGGAAGATGAAGACATTTATGGGAAATTAGATCATTTTGGTCAGGTCATGACATTTTGGGTCAGCAAGACATTTTAGAAAGTATCAGCATTTTGACAACATTTTTGTGAATTAGGTACAGTTCAGGACATTTTTGGAAAGTAAGAAAACATTTCGTCTAGTCCTCACTGTGTGTGTGTGTGTGTGTGTGTGTGTGTGTGTGTGTGTGTGTGTGTGTGTGTGTGTGTAAAGGGTAAAAAGAGTGTTAGGTTTCACTGGGTCGGGATTCAGATGTTTGTTTTAAATATAACTTCATGTATCCAGAAAAAGTAGTTCACACACACACACACAGTTAGATCGGGGGGTTTACACAGTCAGGTGTCTGGAATGTATGGCTGGCTTTATCTATATATGTCTACTGTATGTACAAGTATAGCCACCGAGTCTACCCAGCAACCCCCTCTGCCCTCTCAGGCAGCCGGTAAGTGAGAGTGGAGGCTGGTGCGTATAGTGAATTTATTTTTAGCCCGGTTTTGGTCTGAGGATGGTGATGTAGACGAGTTTATATGTCCCTCCGTCACACACAAGACCAACTGACAGCTCCTCATGTGAATATTCAGGTCCTCACAGTCTGATCTTACTGGTCTGTTTATACATCCTGTGTTGGTATTTTGCCAAACAGTAGCTTCAGAAAGCTCTCTTAGATGGGAAGTATGATTCAATTCAGTTCTTGTGTCATAACCATAAAAGAACAATCAACAAGTTTCCTGTGTGTATGGAGCTGGAGTCAGGACATGCTTATCTTAGCTTGAAACTGGAAACAGTGGGGACAGCTACTTGTCTTGACAGTTTCTACAGCAAATTGTGTGCTTTCTATTGTGAAATAACAGGTTTAAAATCATTATAATGCCACACTGAGGCTGTAATCAGGTGAATGGAGCCTCTGTCATTCCCACTCTGCGTCCCGTACGCCTGCAATAAGTAACTTATGTGCTTCTCGTATGATCCTCTGCTAGAAGCCAAACACCACCAATTTTGGTGAAACTGGATCATATTTTATGGAGAAAATGTTTTCTGGTTTTTCCTCCTGTTGTTCTGCATCACTGTGATTTACAGTGTTTATTAAGTGCGGCAAATTGTAGCTGTTGTTAGCCAACGGTAGATGTATTTATTAGCCAGACTGTCTGGACTGTGGGTTCAGAGCACTGGGAGAGTGTTTGTGGCGTTTTGGACCAACAGGAAGAGGAGGTTTTCAGGGATGCAGACCAGTGTTGACAGGGAGTGGAGCTGCGCAATGTAACCAGGGCTCAGCAGCGTCTATCGGACGTAATATCAGAAACAACAAGGCCAAAGTGGACATGGACAGAGGAAGCTACAAAGACAAAAGAAATGACCAAGCAAGAAGCTGCTAGACAAGAGTAAATATGGGACTGACTTTTAATCATCGGTGAGAGCTTAGTGAAATAAAAGGCTAAAAGACAGACACCAAGCTGAGCTTCTTGTTTTTGGACTAGTAAGTAATATTAGTTGGCTGCTATGTAAGTAATGTAGTAAGTAATGTTAATCATAAGAACACACGTGTCCATATTTATGACAGTAATGTGCTCTGAAACTGGGGCAATAAACTTCAATCAAACACTGCTTTTCAGTCTGGTGTTTTACTCTTTAAAGTGACAAGGAAAAACAATAAAACCACCATGAGTCCTGAGTTCCAACTTGAAAAATATCATTCTGGAAGAAAAACACATTTTTTCATTTTCTCAAATCCCTGAAAAGTGTTTTCTTCCAACTGCGGCAGCATGTTTTTAGAGTAAGTGGTGAGTTAAAAACTGAACTGGAATCAAAAGCATCTCAGTGTGAGTGTAAAGTAAAATATGCACAAACACAACCCCAAAAAGATTTCAGAGCTCCCAAACATCCATATTTAGAGCTATTTAAATCCCATTTTCAAGTGCCTCTGAACCCAAACTGAGTGCAGCGTTTGAGGCTTGGTTTCCATCTTTTTTTTGCCATTTTCCTCTCGATGGAGGTTGGCTCCTGGTGAAAGTAGGTCGACCACAGTGGAAGCTTGGCTTTCCTCCTCATAGACGCTTCCTCACTTTGGGTTTTCTCTGCAGGAGGAAAAAAAAAGCTCCCTCAGTCTGCATGCTCAGGCTCTTTGAGGATACACAGGAAAAGAAAACACACAAGCATCATCGGGTGTGTGCGGTGGACTGATGTTTGTGTGGTTTCAATTTATTTCTATGAAAATCAACATGCACAGACCTTAAACATGCAGAGAGACAATTCATCTCAGTCAACGTTATTGCTGTCTTTATTTTTGCCAATATAACGCAGTGCGGTAACAGACACAGACCGAGCTGAACAAAAACATCCTATCTCTGCATATTGAGTCTGTTTTGCTCAACTGATTTATGTCTTACAGATAATCAAACGCAGAGTAACTGTTGAGGCTCACCATTTGTTAAAAAAGGGACTTTGTGAGATGATACAGCAGGAGAAATAAAATGGCAAATAAAGGTGTGCAAGAAAAACTTTTGGTTAGAGAAAAAACATGGTTAGAAATTGTGTGGCAAGTCCTGCAACTGCCACCAAATTCATTAGTCCTAATTAACGCAGTCACTAGAGGGACTCAATATCATTGACACAGAGCCAATATTCCACTGTAAACATATTTTATGCAGTTGAATAACAAACCATCTGACCTTTCCTTTGGGACAGTCAGACACCCTGCAAATGAGGGTCTGAAATATGTTTCCACTTCTTTATTGTTTTTTTTTTCGCCATTTGAGGGCAGCACAACAAGCTGTAAATACACCACTGACATATTATCACCTTATGAAGTTTAAATGGTGAACTTGTAAGCAAACACTTACACATCCAAGAGACACAAAGGATCATAATCATCTCATTAGAGTGGTGTTTGTGTCACCTGATTGAATATTTAGTCTCTTTGAGCTCTGTTTTTGGTCTCCACCGAGGGAAATATCTGTCTCTTTTGATATGAAATGGGTTATTCGAGCAGCAGGTGTCATTCGACTCACCTCAGGTCTGCCAATGATCCATGTCTCTGTCGATATTTAGATTGACCGGGAGACGGACGAGTAGTACGTTCAACATGGCGGCAGCCAGCGTAGCATTTGTGCTCAGGCAGCGCTTGAACCGTGGCAGCGTCACTCGACTGTCATTTCTCGGTGGGTCTCTAACTGTGTCATGTAGAGTGAGTTCATCGGAAAGCAGCAGGAACTGAACCAGAAAGGAAATGTGCTGCAAAACCAAAACCTGGAGCTAAAAGAGGCTAAAGCACCTTCCACATTACATATCAGTTGATGTAAAAATACAGATTAGTGCAGCTTTAAAGGTTTAATATCTTATTATCTGAAGCTCCAAATAAATAATCTTTAATTCTTTAATAAGAAGAAGGAAAAGTATATCCCAAAATAAGAGTTGTTGTTTTTTTTATTATTATTATTATTTGCCTTTTTTCAGCCACCTCATCCCTCCTCCTCACCCTCCTCATCCTCCCTCCAACTCTCTCCGCTCTCTTGGCAAAGCTCCCAGACTCAAACATCCCCTCTCACAAATATGCACTCCCCCTCCTCCCTTCCTCATCCCCCTCAACCACCACCGCCACCACCATCTAAACATATCCTGCCCCTGGCCTGCTGGATAACTTTCCATGAGGCTGTGACTGACACCGAAGAGTTTTTTCCCCTTCCCACAAAACCCGATCCCATCCCCGACCACTGCCGACAAGGAGGAGGAGGAGGGAAACGCTCCTCCATGAATCATGGCTGGGAACCAGATGTTCGCAGCTAACAACGGCAAAGAGAGAGAAATCTCTGCCTCTGCCTGCTCCTGTGGGGATTTTAGCTACCATGCACAGGCTGTTATTAGAGTAGGCTCAGATATTTTTTTTTAGCTTGAGAAAAAAAGATGAGAGCATGTGAAGCTGTCAGGGTCGTGGTGGAAATCCTGCCCCGCCTGTGGGAGGACTCGATGAATGAAAGGACAGGATCAGGTGGATGCTACACGTTGCAGTACAGTTCATCCTGCTGGGGAACAGCACAAGATCCAGTCACGTCTGATTTCACCCAGTGAGGAATCAGTCTTCAGTGAAAAAAGGACGTAATTTAACAGGATGGTGACGATTTAAAAGCGTAAGCAGGGAGATTTTATATTCATTAACAGTTCATTCAGCCATTTTAATTGTTTACAAACAATTATGAAAAATAATGATGATATTTACATTTTCTAGAAAAGTTTTAAAATAACAGTTAATATCGTATGATTTATGCAGAAAACCACACAATTAACTGCATCCTGCCGTTTGAGTAGAATGAGCTGATAATGAGACCGATCAGCCACCATCAGTAATCAGTTTACACATAAACCATTAATCAGATGATAACTGACAGCAGTCTACGTTGTATCAATAATTTGTGTTTTTATAGTTCTGACAAAACATTTTCGTAGTCTGAAATAAACTAAAGCTCCCTGCTAACTCCCTTTAAGAAATCTGACATTCAACAACTCCTTACGTGTCCGGGAAACACACACACATTACTCTAGAACAGGCATGGGCAAACTGTTCCACAAAGGGCCGGTGTGGCATGCAGGTTTTTGTTCCAACCAACCAAGAGCACACAGTTTGACCAATCAACATCTGAAGACTGAGATCAGTTGATTAAATGAGTCGAGTCTGGTGTGCTGCTGCTTGGTTGGAAGGAAAACCTGCAGCCACACCGGCCCTTTGTGGAACAGTTTGCCCATGCCTGCTCTAGAAGATAAAGGACGTCATATGTCAACAATCTTCTTGTCAATTTGGCATCAATATAATCTATAAACCAACTTTACATTTTGCCACCTCAGCTCACTACTAGCCTCCATTATTTCTTCAAAATAGGAGCTAGTTCGTGGATCAGGAAAGATCAAAATCATTGTTATTTGGCTATTTCTGACTATACCCTCCTTTGTGTGAGCTTTATATACATGGAAAATTGCAGGTGCTGTAATTTTTAAGTTGATCTTGGATTTATAGATCACAGGTGTGTAAGTTACAAATGGACTGCTGTAAAAAACTGCGTAAGCAAGGTTTTTGTTTTTTCTCAGCATCTTTAATGAATCCAAAGCAAGCACACCACCAAAAATGATCTAAAGACTAGACAAAATAAAAGTATAAATCTAACACCATTTCTTTTAATGAGGCCCCTGGGCTGTAAAGGCTCAGTAGGCAACCAGGTTTGGACCCAGAATATGTTTCAAAGACAAGCAGGAAGATAAAAGTTCACATCGTTAAAATCAAAACAGGCAAACTTGTCCAAAAAGAGGGCAAGCAGACAGAGAAAGGGCTGGAAGACTAAAGCAGGAGCAGAAAATACAACCTCGCAGGGAATGTGTGGAAACGGGCCAGCGTCTATACTGCAGGGCTGATCAAAGGAATGTGGGAACAGGTGAGCAGGTCAGGTGATGGGGAATGGTGGGAAAGATGTTACTTCAGGGCAGCAGGGAGTCGGTGCAGTGAAACCAAAGTAGATGAAATGAGGAAAGGTGGGACTTGCGTATAATTCCTTTACATGTGATAAAAGCAGCTCTTTCCTCGTCTCTTCGGGCCTGCTGGCGGCCGCAGGGTTCATTTTCTCGGCTCTCAGCTCAACTGTGTGGGCTGCAGCTCTTGCACAACACGAGATGGGAAGAGCAACCAAAGTTTAGAAATACAACGCTCCGAGCTGGGAACTGGAAGATATATACAGCCTCAGCCAGAGGCTATACAACACACACACACACACACACCCACATACGTGCACATACACATACACTGTGGTTAATAGTAGGAGCTGTCAGATTGGTATGCATGGCTGGAGTGTGGGTGGAGAAATAAAGTCATATTTCACAGCCTGCAGCAGTAGTAGAAAACAGGAACGAGCCTTTGATCTGTGAAGATGGTGAAAATTCAGTAGAAGTTTTGTTCACAGCGTGGTTACATAACAGCAGGAGTATCAGACCACGCCTGTCCATCACAAACTCTTCTTCTCTTCTTTGTAAGTAGCTGTCTTTACTTAAACACTCAGAGGATTTTTACTGTTGACACAAACTACAACTACAATGAAACTACAACAGCAGCATCGGTTTCTGAGTTTTGTTGTAGTTTTGGTCATTTGTCCCATCAGTTGTGATGACTCGTTAAGTTATTCAATCGCAACAACAACGTCAGATGGTCACAAGTGTGATCTGAAACACTTGTAAATCTAGTAAGTGTATGAGCAAAAGTGCTAATTTGACTGCAACTCTGTGGATTTGTACACTCTCAGAATGACAAATGATAAAAATATCAAACACACAGTTTCATTTCCTTCCTTTAACCTTTAACCTTCAACATCAGGTTACTTAAAGTAAGTGGTCCAGTGTGTTTACAGAATATAATATGCATAACTATGTTTTCACTAGTGTATAACTAACCTGAAAATAAGAATCGTTGTGTTTTTGTAACCCTAAAATTAGACTTTTATATCCCTCTTCCATGGAGGCCACCATGTTGACTCTAGATAGAGACATTCGAGTTTGGTGGTCACCGAAGTTTCTCCTTCATCCTAGGAGGGCTTGCATCATCATCAGCATCGTTAGATGCCACCTGATCCTACACATTGGACCGTTAAGTTTGGTTTTAATTGAATTAGCCTTCATTCATGTTCATTTCACATCAGTTCACTTTACTTCAGATTATCAATTAAGTAGTAAGTTAAGCAAAAGAGTAATTTACAGTTTATAAAACTACAAGATAATTAAAAACCAACGGGTTATATAAGAGAAACAAAAGTAATAAAACTAAAAGTTTCAGTCAGGGATAAATGAGGGTTGATTTACATGCTGTTACTCCAGGATGACTGACCGCACAGAGGCCAAAGTGGGCAGGAAGCGTGGGGTCAAAGGCCGCCAGCCCAGCAGCCAATCCAGTGGTCGACCTCAGAAACAAATGGCGGTGTAGGCTGAAAAACCAAACAGCCGTTGCTGTTTGATGTTTGACTGACACGTCCCAGCTCCACCCTCCGTCTGCCAAAAAAAGAGACATGAAGTGAAACAAGCTGCAGGGTAAACACTCGCTTCATCTCGTTGTGTGTGTATTTATTGTGTCAGAGCCTTTGAAACGATCAGAGCTGGGCCGGCTGATTGGCTCTGACCTGCGGCGGGATTAGAAACACATGTCTCCACTTCCACCTCGACGGGCAGATGAAACGACGCTGACGCGGCAGAGGAGAGACGCGGCGTGAGAGGTTGTTTATGCACAGCAGCAACAGCGTGTTCCAGTTTCACAATACTACAAACACCACATGTCACGTTTCAGTACATCAACTGTATGATTCACACGTGGGGAAGCAAATAGATGAGTGTTTATTTGCACTCAGACAGGGGCCTCGTATCCGAATGGATTCCACACAAAAGTGATGACACTCTTAGTGACTCAGTGAAGTGCAGGTGGAAGTTACAGGGTTAAAGGTCACCAGCTGCTGTTCGCCTTCACTGTATTCAGTATTTCGGTATTCTTTACTTGCACAGTGAAGTGTGTTATATATCTGTTCTACAAACTGTTTACTTTTACGTCACGTAATATGTTTAAAACCTCACCTCAAACCCAAGCGGCTACCTCTGTGGCTGTGAAGTGAAGCCTATGCCTAAGTTTGAAAAACTGCAGATACTCAGACGTCCACTTGAGGCTCGCTACAGAACACTTCCATAAGCCCCTATGTAAAAATGTCCAACTTCACAACAGATATAAACATGTTTAATAAACAGTTTTGGTCTCTGTAGTTAATTTTCCTGTATAATTATGCATAATTAATAGAGTTGACCCCTTTGATTGCTGTTACAGATCACTTGTATGAGTACTTTGAGTACCTTAGGTCCACTGATCTGGGAAGCGGAAGAGACAGTACTACCAACATGGCGGCATACGGGCATATTTTGAGCTTCAAAATGGCTCTTCAAAAACCTTTGGGTGACATTACGCATGTGCTCTCCCTTCTTTATACGGTCACCCTCATGGCTCTACAATCCCATGACACCGTTTGGATGGAAACACAGCTACTTGAACATGTTGTCATTTCAACAGAGCAAACACTGAGTATTTCAACGTGAAACGGAGCAGATGATGCGTGTCAGTGCGTCACAGATGCCTCCTCGTTTCTTGTGCAACAACGAAAAACATCTCATTCTCCACCTCTCAGCCTTCATCCCGCTCTGTCAGGTGATTCTTGTCATCATGGAGCGATTACATTTTTTCTCTTTGTTTAGGAATCAGTTCATACCCCTTCTCTTCCTCCTCCTCTTCGTCACTCAAAATCCAGTTTGGTGATTTGAGAAAAAAAAAAAAAAGAAAATGCTCAGAGGCAGCTATAGCAATTCTGTGTTTTTGTTTTTTTCCCCCTCCCTGATGAAGAAAGGAGGCTCTCTGTGCTCCAGTTCACAGTGATATCAGAGCCGGGTGGGGGAGGAAAAACAGGGACTGAGAGAGCGTGTGAGAGGATGGAGGGAGGAGGAGGATTTTGAGATGATTTCATCCATCATGTGAATTGTGGCCAACAAAGGATGCTGGCACTCCCTGACATGGGTATCTAAAAATAGGCAGCAGTGGGGCGTGGTGGCAGAGGACGACATTAATCATGCAGGAGAAGAAGAAGAAGAAGAAGAAGAAGAAGAAGAAGAAGAAGAAGAAGAAGACAACAAAAGGCCTCAGTCTGCTCCTTCCATCTTCCAGAAGCGAGAAACGTGGATTGGGTGATGAAGATGTCTGATCTGATCCAATCAGACAACTCCAGTGGTGGCTTCCCATTTTAGTCAACTTACAGTCAATTCATGACATGATAAATAGGAGGAACTGCTGACTTTATGATTAGCGGATGACCTGCTCTACCTCCTGAGCCACAGGCGTACAAGGGACACGCAAATGAGGATTTTGAAGTAGAAACAGACAAGCTTTCAACTTTCACCCTGAGTGTTCAAGTATGTTGCAGTTTGTGCAGCTTTAACAAAGACCATATTTCCCAGAGCTGTGAAGCTCTGCGAAGAGATGATCAACACTTAAAAACAAGAGAGGAGAAGAAGAAGCGTTCAAGCGGGAAACTAATTCAGCCCGCCTCGGGTCCACCTATGTTCCACATCTTTGCCCACTTTTGGATTAGATGAGCGCCGATGGGCTGCCAACATGCTGTCAGCCAGAGACGCCACACTCTGACCTTCACAATGGCTCTTCAGAAACATGTTTTATGGTTGTAACAGGTGAGCTGGGTGGAGCGGTTCATCTTCTGAAACGGCCATAAATTGAAGGAACTTCATGAAACTGAATAGCAACAACACTGGCAGCAGGAGGTGGCAGCAGTGCCCGGTAATCATGAGGAGCTTTGTGCGTTTGCTTCCTTTGACTTCGTTGTGTTATTTCAACATAAAAGTACTTACTACACATATAGATGTCTTTTTGTACATCAGGCACATGAAATGCCAAGAAGAAATCCAGCTGAGATACCACACTACACACTAGCAAACGGTTCGTGAATGCACTGAATGATTGTTCGATTCAGGAAAATCCGATGTGACTTTAAGCACATCTGTTCTTCCTTTAAAGCCACCAAAAATCTGTCACTTTTCCCTGCACTACTAAACCACATGTTGAAGCAGTTGGTGCTGACGTATGTCCTGCTGATGTGGGCTGTCTGAAACTGGGTATAAACATATGTTAACTAATGAGTTTGCCAAATAAATAAATAAAAAAGAATGGCAAGGTGAGGATTTTAAAGCGGAGGAGGTTTTCTTCCAGCAGGTTGAAGTGATTTAGAGTCCTCTAAAAGTCGCTCTGGGTTTGTGGACTTTTATGTCAGCGAGGTGACATACTGCTGGAGCACGACGAGGAAGAACAGCAGTTTGGAAACCTCATGACTCCAATGAAAATAACCCAGACTATAAATCCTGTTTTCCAGTCGTTTTTTTTCTCCCCCTCTTTGGAACAGGAGCAGGGAGGAAATAAAATGTGTGTCCTTGTTTTGGCGCAGCAGTGACCTGATTTTCTCTCCCTCCACACTGCCTGCATTTATCCGCCTGCTATCAGCTGACTGCCAGTCAGACGGGGAATCTCTCCCTCAGCCCCAGCAGAAACACTTGCCTCCTCATCTGGATGTTAATCCAGTGCATCCTCCTCTCTGGGGGGCATAAATCTACAGTTTTGGGGCTTGCAGGGATAAAAGTGGCTTGTTTGGACTAAGCTCTGGTGCTCCACAGGGAAGTATTCTGGGACGTTTTCAAGGTCTGCATTCATGCAGGCCTGAGTCTCACACACAGTCATGTATATCACATGGTGTAAACAGTTTGACATTTGGCTAAATGTACTCTACGTAGCGTTAGCAGGCCAACACAAAGGCCAACACAGAGCTAAATTGTCTGTGAAGAGCAGTTTCCCACCACGTGTTTGCTATTGTACAACTAACCAAAGCCTGACCCCGCACGCACATTCATTCTGGACTTTGTCTCAATAACAGCTCGGTACACACACACACACACACACACACACTTCTCAGTAGAAATATATTGCCACATGGTTTATGTTGTAACTCCAAGATAAGATTTGTATTTATTTCTCAGGATAAAGGTCAACTGGTCACAGAAACAGAAGCTGCAGAAACACGAACAAAAGATTTTGAGGATAAAACAAAAGGAAATATTCTTTTATACTTTAAAAGCACCTTGAATGTTTTATATTAAAATTAAGTGTAGAGCCAAAGGTGTGTAGATGTAGTGTACATGTTAATGTCGGCATGCGAATATGATCACAATGATGTTTAGCAGGTACAATGGTTACCCTGTTCAACAGTAATGTAAATGCAGATCAGTTACTACTCATCAGTTACTAAGGCGCAGGCTACCTGCTGATGCAACTGCGTGCATTAACGTAAGAGTCTACTGCCGTGGCTGATTGTTTTTCAGGTAACTTCGTGGAAAGGGAGATCAAAATGAAAACATCAAACAAAAAGTGTTTATTTTGATAGCAAAAATATGAATCTTCTGATTATATATTTGTCTTAAGTTGGTCATTGTTGCATAATTGCAACATTACATTCAAGGGTGAGCTTATTTATTATTGGCACTTTAGTGACACGAACCTGGCCGAATAACTGTCGTGCCAATAATGACAGTACAGCACAACCTCATATAATAACTAGTTTAATGAACTAGTATCTGATGCTGACTAGCAAAGGTAGCAATGTTTAATCGGCTAGTTGACTAAACACACACGTCCTTAGTTAGCATGCTAACATTGATGCTGATCGGATTATCATTAGTTTTGCAGGTATTTGTTTATAAATTATCAGACAAATTTAGAAAATTGACCTTATCGTGATCAAAGTTATTACATTTAATCCTTTGAGGACTGTGGATGGTAGTAACAGATATTGCGGCGATCCTAATCAGTGTGGCAGACCAATCAAACATGTCACTAATCTTGAACTTTAGCTGTTGGATTTGCACAACAGTGACTCTTGAGAAACTTCAAACCCGACTTTAAAAGAACAAAATAGTTCATTTCAACAAAATTCATCTGGGGCATGATTTCCAGCCTTCAAAGTTGAGCATGACAGAACAAGTTAGAGAGCAAGCTTAGCACACATGAAAGCTTTATTTCATTTAAACTGGTGTCTTAAACTGTAAGTTAAGACATATTGTGTGTAAAGACTTTTTTCTTTCTTTTATTCTCCTCCAGCTTTTACTGCTTTAATCCTTTTTCTTTTTTTTTTTGCTAAATTTCTACTTCTTTCTAAATGAGGTCCTTAACCGTGACATGTTTACTCCAAAATTGAGACTGGATTTAAAGCTGTGCAGCGGCAGCCTGGGGACAACACTGTGACTCTGTGATACACAAATGACATGAACAGATTTTATCTTTCACTCGTGAAAGTGCAGGGAAGAAGAGGCGTGCTGACGTCAACATACACACAGATCAAATATAGCAGCGTCCTGCAGAGAGGCGCGGCAGGAGGGGGAGGAGAGGGGAGGGTTCAAAGGTTGGACTTTGATTTGGGAAACAACCCAAATATTGAGCAAGCCTTGTTGAAAGTGCTGAGCAGCTGTTACACATTTACCAGAAGAAGGTTGGCAGGGAAGCAGCTCTTCCCTTCTTTAAGCGGCCGTGCGCTGCTGTGGGGGATATTTAATTACAAAGCAGATCTGAAGAAGACGATCCGGGCCCCCCAACACGTCTGAAAGCCCAGCTCCGCCCTGTGCAGCACAAACCGCACTGTATTTAAAAGCTAACGCTCAAAGCTGAGGCTAAACGGAGGGGCCGGAAGGATGGGAGCGCTCCTCTTTAAAGAGCAGATCTCTGAGATGTTTGCCAAAAAGCAGATGAAACAACGAGGCTTAGGGGAAGAGGAAGAGAAAAGGCTCTGCCAAAACTAACTCTAACACTCTGCAGACCGGATCAATGACAGTTTTTGTCTTTTTAAAAGCTCTTTAAACAAAATTAATGTGAGTTTAAAAAAATAAAAATAAAAAAAAAGCTCAAACATGAAGCAGTGGCCAGGATTAATACTACTAGAAGATTTGCTCCGATGTGTTTGGAGATGTGAGTCAGCTTCCTTGGTCGTCTCAGCAGTCCTTTTTTAGTGTAACAACATAATATGTCGATTGTTGTCCATACCCTTCACAACAACACACAAAAACCATGAGTGATATTGTTTGTCTGTGCTTCCAAAATCTTACAACTCATCCTTTCTGATCTGAGACCGCATGGTTAGGTTTAGGCAAAACTAAACTACTTGTTTAGGGATTACGGAAAGCTTATGATTTGGAGGCGATCTGTCTGGTTAAAATAACTATTTGGTCAAAGTTACAGCACGTCCGCCATTAAAAGAAACCATTATTGACCATCGTTAGGAAACAGGAATGTGAACATCGGCCGCTCGTGTTGAATTCCCACATTTTGTCCATCCATCGACCACAGCCTCCTCTTTCTGCAGACTTTGATAACATTACAACTTCCTTCTTTGCTCCTGATGGACAAGAGTCTGAATTTTTACTGCCACTAGATGGCACTGTCACTTAAAAGTAAACAGATGTTGTTGGGGGGAATTTGCTTAAAGGATCCGTGTGTCGGGTTTAGCGACACCTAGAGGTGTAGTTGTTGATGGCAAGCCACTCAACACAACCTTTTAGCATAAAGGAGAAATTATGGTGGTTGCAAAAAATGCGAAATACCCTATCTAGAGCCAGAGGTTTGTCTGTTCTGGGCTACTGTAGAAACGTAGCGATTTAACATGGTGGACTCTGTGGAAGAGGGACCGTCTATATATAAAAGGCTACTTCCAAGGTAACTTCTGACTGATTTCTGTCATATATCTGTTAAAAACAGCCCCCCTACTAAATCTCACAAACTAGACCTTTAAACTCGGTCATCTACTGTTTCTGTCATAACTTTTAGAAGATAAACCAAATTGTCAGAAGGTTGATGAAACCAGACAGAGATGATTCTACTATCAAGCATTATCTATGTAGTGCAAGAGCTTTACTTGTTCCACATCATCAAGTGCCCCCATGGACCCTCAAGGCACTGACCGAGGTCCTCCTGTGTTTAGCATTTACATGCTTCCTCTGTCCAACAGAGCTTCATTGTCGTACAAAAACCACACACACTTATTTTGACTCAATCCCACATACACTGTCCCGCTGTCCTGAATACTCACTAGAGCACCAAAGGCATTGAAATCAGAAACTACAGTGAGCAGCTGTTTCAAGGAAATTTGTGAACTTTTGTGAGGTGTTTTTAAAGATTTACGTGTTGCAGACAGGGTAGAAAAGTCAGAAAGTTTTGAAAGATGGAGTAAAACAATATTTTCAGGGGATTTATTGATGGTAAGAAAAACAGAAAACAATGCTGGCTTCATCCTTTAAACATTATATATTTTCAAATGATTTTTGTTTCAAAAGTTGGAGGGGTTATAACCCCTGCAGTGCTGTCTGAGTTGTACTTTTTTTTTTTTTTTTTTGACATTTTACCAGGAAACCATAAGTGTGTTTTTTCTAGCAAGATGTTATTTATCTGCAGACAAAGTCTGCGTGCTCAGACACAGTTGAAACAAAGTAAGTAGCAAGAAGTAGAAAAGAGATCTTGGCTGGCACCCATGAAGAAAGATCGTGTAGATCTTCGGTTTTCGCTAGTTTGTTTTAGTGCATGGAATCGGTGGAGCTCAGAAGCCAGTAGATTCTGTTTTTGGTTTGTCATTTCATGTGTTTTTGACTCTTGTCATCGCCCGACAAATCTCTCCTGTGTGCTTTAACTTTGGAGGCCTGTTTCCATCCGACAGA